>JALJVW010000107.1:184532-199160 GCA_024865655.1 Emberiza elegans
TGGGAAGAGCTTGGGTGTGCTGCTCCAGCTCCACGCCCCATGGGAGGATCCGCTGGATGATCCCATGACCCCGTTGGGCTGCCCTGCTGACCCCATTCCAAGTGATCCCTGTTGGGTGTTGGAGAGATTTCCCTCCCCCTTCTCCTTGTGCTGCTGTGATTTGGTTGGTAATAAATTCCCTCCGTGTTTCCAGGCCGGGTCTGTGTGCCGTGCGGGATTTGCTGGAGGGGATCTCTCCCGTCCTTGTCCCCACGGCAGGAGCCCTCGTTCCCATTTTTCGTCCTCGTGCAGCTATGGGAACAGGGACAGAGCGGTTTGGAGGTTCTGCGCATCGGGCCAGCGTCACTGCTCGCCACGGCACCGCTGAGATCCTGCGCACCTGGGCACGCATTGCTGGGCTCACCTGGGCTCCCACCCGCCCAGCGCCCCAAGGTTCCCCTGCCCAAAAAGCCCCCAGCCCGCTGCAGCGTCGCGGAAGGCCTCAGCCAATGGCAGCGCAGGCAGGAGGCGGCCCAGCCAATGAGAGGTCGGGGGCGTTGGATTGCCTCATCGGTTGCCGGGCAGAGCCCGGGCCGATCGCTGCCTGCCAAGCGGCGGCAGCCAATGAGCGCGCGGCGCTGCCGAGCCCGCCCTGCTCCGGACTGGCGCTCCCAGCTGTACCCAGCTGCTTCGGGCTGCTGCTCCCTGCCCGGCCCGGCCATGGGGCGAGGGGCGGCAGCTGGGGCCCTGCTGGTGGCACTGGTGGTGCTGGGGCCCCCCGGCTGCAGGCGCGGAGCCTCAGGTGAGCAGGGGCGGAGGCGCTGGGACAGGGGGGGAGAGGGAAAAGGGACGAAGGGGCCGGAATGGAGGAGAGGAGGGGGACCCCCAAAGGGAGAAAAGGGAGGGGCTGAGGGGTGGGGGAGGGAGGGAGGGGTGGGAGAGGGTGGGGAAGGGGGAAAGGGAGGATCCAAATCTGAGCCCGAGGGGCTGGGGATTGGGGGATTTGTGGGAAAATGGGGGAATGGGACCCCAAAAGTGATTTAGGGAGGCGGCCGGAGGTGGGAGGGGAGAGGATGTGGAAGGGGAAATGGGGAAGGGCAAGAGGAAGCGGCAGCGCGGGCAGGAGGGTCCCATGGCGGCCGTGGGGCTGGGGTGCGGAGTGGGGATCCGGGGTGGGCCCCACCAGCTCTGGGGTGCTACTGGGGGTTGCTGGAGAGGGACATCCCTGAGCTGTGTGCTGCACTCACAGGGGTGTTCCAGTGGATGCATAAGGCCGATTGTCTCTTCATTAACGGCACGGAGAAGGTGAGGCTGGTGGTGAGGTTCATCTACAACCAGGTGCAGTTCGCGATGTTCGACAGCGACGTAGGGCACTTTGTGGGGTTCACCCCTGGGGACAAACAGGTCAACAAGAATGCAAACCGGAATGGATGGAGTACATGCGGGCTTCGGCTATAACTACGGATTCCGTTCCTCACGGGCGCCGAGGCCAGGCGCGGGGCAGGCGTGTCTCCTCGGGCCTGCCCTGCAATTGGAGCCCCTCAAAACCACCCTGGCCCAGGCCCTCAGCCCCTCCTCCCCCATCCACCTCCTATTCATCAGTCCATTCAGCAGTCCCAGTCCTCAGTGCCCCCCAACATCCATTTCAGCGACGCGTGAAGCTGGCGCTTCTCAGCCAATCAGATCGCGTGTCGCTGATGACTCATCTGTTGCTTGGTAGATCCCCAGCGCCGTCCCCGCGCTGAGTCAACCCCAGCCTGCGCTTCTTCCCGCATCCGCCCAGTCCCTGGCACCCCATTCCCAGTTCCATCTCCATTCCCCTCCATGTCCCTCCCAGTCCTTCCCAGTCTCATCCATCCTCTCCAAGTCAATTCCCACTCTATTCCCTGTTCCTCCCAGTCGCCCCTGTCCCCCCCCAATAAATCCCAGTCCCTCCCAGTCCATTCCAGATTCCCAGTCCCTCCAACTCCCCTCCATCCCAGTCCATCCCAGCCTCTCACCCACCCCCGCCCCTCTCTCTCCCAGTGTCCCCCAGCTGATCCCAGTGTGTCCCCGCTCTCTCTCTCTCTCCAGTGCCCCCCGGCGTGTCCATCTCGCTGGTGCCCCCCTCGAGCTCCCAGCCCAGCCCGGCCGCCTGCTCTGCTCCGTGATGGATTTCTACCCTGCTGCCATCCAGGTGAGGTGGTTCCAGGGCCAGCAGGAGCTCTCGGAGCACGTGGTGGCCACCGACGTGGTCCCCAACGGGGACTGGACCTACCAGCTGCTGGTGCTGCTGGAAACCCGCCCGGCGGGCTCACCTACAGCTGCCAGGTGGAGCACGTCAGCCTGGAGCAGCCCCTGAGCCGGCACTGGGGTGCGGGGAGCCCTGGGGGCTGGCAGAGCCACTGGGCTGTGCTGGGAGCCACTGGGAGGGAGCTGGAGAGAGCAGGCTGGAACTGGGAGAGGGGCTGGGGGCTGGGCAAGGGGCTGGGAAGGGGTTTGGGGGATGCTGGGGAGGGTGGGATGGGGTTGGGGGGTCCTGGTGGGCACTGGGAGGGAGTTTGGGGGCGCTGGGTGTGACTGGGAGGGATTTGGGGATGCTGGGTGTGACTGGGATCGAGGGAGCCAGGAGGGGCTGGAAGGAGATCGCGATGGCAAGCGGGGCTCGCCATGAGCTCGGTTGTGCTGGGCACAGCCTGGGAGGGCTCTGGCTGAGTCCTGCTGGGGCTGCCAAGGGACTGCGAGAGGCTTTGGGGCTCCTGGGGCGCTGGGGGGCAACTGGGAGGGGGCTGTGGGATGCTGAGAGGGACGGGAGGGGGCTTTGGTGGCTCCTGGCCAGGACAAAAAGGATCGGGGAGGTTTCAGGGGTCCTGGCTGGGCTGGGGGCCACAGGAGGGCGCTGGGAGGGGCTCGGGGTCGCTGAGAGGTTTTGGGGTGCTGAGCCCTGCGGACCCCCCAGAGATGCCGCCGGACGCCGCCCGCAGCAAGATGCTGGCGGGCATCGGGGCTTGCCTTGGGCTTGGTCTTCCTGGCGCTGGGGCTCGGCTTCTCCCTGCGCAAGAAGGTCAGGCCGGGTGCCGGGTGGCGTGGCGTCGGGCCGTGGCGGAGCCCGTGTGTGCGCTCCCCCGGGCCCCCAGCCCGTGTCACCCCCCTTTCTCTGCCCACAGAGCTCCTGAGCCAGCGGCCCTGGCCCCTCCCGTGGGCTCGGGCCCGGCCGGGACCCCCGCTCCGTCCCGCCCGCTGATTTTGGGGCGGGTCCCGTGTCCCCCAGCCCGCTGGCGCTCTGCCCCGCCAGTGCCTGCTCCCAGTGCTCCCAATAAAGCTCCCAGTTGGGCCCGGGGCCGTTTGTTGGGGGCGGTGGGGAGGGGTTGGATGGGACGGATTTGGGGCAAGGGAGGGGACAAAGGGAGGGGGCTGGGTGGGGGGGGAGGGCCTGGGGAGCAAAGGGAGGAGGAGGAGGAGGAGGAGGAGGAGGAAGAGCAGCAGCACCAGAACCCTGAGGTTTTCCGCCCCACGGAGCTGCAGCCCCCGGCCCCATCAGCACGCCCCCTCCCACATCCCTCCGTGAGCATCAAGGGGGAGCTCAGCCCTTGTTAAGAATCTCTAAATAATATTAAAAAATAATTTAATATGATTTTAAAATTTATATACCTTACTAAAATATAATTCAATGTTTTTAAAATTTAAATTTATGTATTTTTAAAATTTTAATAGTAGTTAATAATTGTCTTGACCCCTTGTTAATAAAATTGTGTTTCTAAAGGGGAGCGGGTGTCACGGTTTGACGTTGGTGCAATGCCAGTGCCCCCATGACAATCCATTGTCCCCAGTGTCCGCTGTGAGATGTGACCAGAAATACAGCAAAGCAGGCTCCAGATTAGGAATAAAAAAAAAAAAAACTTTATTAACTTACAATATATAAAAGAAACACAGAACTCAGAATTAAAACCTTCCAAAAACACTCCTCCTCCCTGTCATGGTTTGAAAAGGAAGTGAGATTTTTGGGATGCTGTGGTCAAACCAATCCGTGCTCAGATTTGAATATTGGCACCTGGTGTGGCCCCTGCGGACATGGATTCGCCTCTGAGAGCACAGGGGGTTAAAAGCAGAGAACTCCCAGGGGAAGCTCTCTTGGTTCCGGTGGGTGAAGGTTCAGAGCTGCCCTGCCCGGCTGCGGGCTGGGTGCGGGAGGGGAAGCCATGCGGCCGGGTGAGGTGAGCCGGGCCTTGGACAGAGAAGGAGGTGAAGGCCCCTGCAGGATGGAAGGGGTGGAGGGAACTGAGAGGCATCGGGCAGCTTCCCTCTCGGAGAGAGAGGAGGGAGAGAGAGAGAGGGAGAGTCTGTGCTTGTATGCCACCTTGAAATTTGATAGCACAGCAAAGATGGAGAATTAATTTAATTAATGAACAAACATATTGAGAAGGTGCCCGGCAGGGCCAGCGTGAGAGTTCTGGACAGGCAGAGCCCGAGATTTTAACCCTTTTCTTGGATGATGGAAACATTGCAAATGCTGATGCTCCTGGAGCTGAATGAAAAGAGAGATAGGGATGAAATAGGAGGAAATGAGCAACCTTTTCTTGTGTGGTGCAAGTTTGTGCAAATGTGAAAATAGATGTCCAAGAGAAGTTGAGAAGTATATTGTGGGTGGAGGTGATGGAGTGGCCTTCGGCTGGACTTTTCTTGCATAGCCATGGACAGAACCATTTTTCCTCTGACACAGAGACTGCATTTAGTGGGAGGCAATGGCTCAGAGCCAAGAGAGTGCAGTGATGTGATGTGAAAGAGCAGCGTGAACAGAGGTGATGGGTGAGGAGGGTGGTGGTGCCCTCGATCTTCAGTGAAGAAGATCATCTCTGTTCATGAGACCCCTTGGCCCCAAAGGATGAATTTGAGGGGGGACAGGTGTCCCAAAAGTGAGAGACTGTTGCTTTTTTGGACCTGGGCAAAGCATCCTTAAAAGGGGAACCCTCGAAGCAGCTCTGGTCCCTGCGCAGTGGTGAGAGCACTGGGCATGGAAGGAAGAGGTCACAATGGCAAATGATCTCTGGGCAGTGCCACGAGTGACAGGGAAACACAAGAGGTCTCAACTGTCTATCCAGGGGAAGCCTATGGCACAAGAGGGACTCCTCTCTGCTTGATGAACTGAGAATTCATTATCTGAAGGGTGGTGATGGACTGAGAGTTGATTACCTGAGGGATGGATGGATTAGAAATTTGGTGGGGGGTGGAGGAATGTTTTTGGAAGGTTTTCATTCTTTCTGTGTGTTTCTTTTAAATATTGTAAGTTAATAAAGGGTTTTTTCCCTTCTATTCCTAAGCTGGAGCCTGCTTTGCTCTATTCCTGGTCACATCTCACAGCAGACACCAGGGAGAATGTATTTTCATGGGGGCACTGGCATTGCACCGGCATCAAACCGTGAAACCAGGGAAAACGGCTGCCCGTGCCAGTCCATTCCCTTGCCCAGAAGGCACCCGCTTGTGTTTGGACACGAGCTGCTGCCCACAGCAGGATGGGCAGCACCCGGAGCATTGGCCATCAGACGCTGGGCTGATGTTTTTATCCTGAGAGCAAGAAAAACAGCCAGAAGCACACAAGGCAACTTGACAGTATCTCTGTAAGAATGTAATTGTCCTGTGAAAGTCAATAGTGGATGGTGGTTTTGTGCTGCAGATAATCACTTCCAAGCAAAAATCATTCCAGGAAGGGACAACAGCTTCTGCCTTCTGACGGATCCCAAGTGTGGCCACCAATTGCTCCAGGTGCTCCTGCCAACAGCCACGTGCAGAAAAGATCACACAGACACCAAGGCACGTTGGCTTTGGCTGTCCTCTGGCAGAGATGTCCCCTCGGGCCACAGGTCTCTGTGGCAGGAGAAAGGCACCAGCATTGGCAGGCCTTGGGGATGGCAAATCTCCTTTGGCAGGGACTCTTCCACAGCTGCTGCTGTCAGCGCTGCCCAGGGGACAGAGCAGCATTGGTGCTCTGGGCCACACGTCCCGTGTCTGTGTCACGCCCCTGCGAAAAGCTGGCCACCCAGCACCGGGACTGGTCCCAAAGAGGCCGTGGCAGGGCCTGTGGAAGGCCCCGGTGCCCTTCCTGCTCAGCTGCGTTGGCAGCCGTGGGGGCTCATTCTGCTGCCCTGAGCAGGCAGAGCAGAGGAGCAGCTGCTTCTTGTTTGGGCCGTTGCTGAAGTTCCTGCTGGGCTGTGTCTTCAACACTTGGGGCAAGGTCTTGCCTGCAAGCTGGGGCAGCTTGGGTGGGGTGGGGGTGTCCCCAGGGCACGTGGAGGTGTGTCCTGGGGCTCTCTGTGACACAGTGCACCGTGGTCACCATGGGATGGAAAGGGACAGGGTGTACAAGGGTGACCCTTTGTGACACGTCGTGATGTAGGTGCTGGCGGCGCCACGGCCACGCCACAGTGCTCGGTGCACGCGACGGGACAGGACGGGACAGAGCAGTGCTGTGAGGAGCCCCCACACAGCCAACTCGTTCCTTGCTGACCCGGAGCTTTTCCGAGGCGTTCCCTGTGCAGGTGACCTCGAGGCCAGGCTGCGGGACTCGGTGACGTGGAGCATTTCCCAAGCGTCTGCCATCCCTGCAGCCGGTGCCCTCGAGCACGCACTGTGGGACGTGCAGTCCTGTTTCCTTTTGGAGACTTGTCTCTTGCTGGTGCCCTCAAGGACAGACTGCAGGCCTTCCTGTCCTGTAGCCTTCCCGAGGCTCCTCTGTTGCAGGTGCCTTCAGGGCACGACTGCAGCCCTTGCTCATCTTCAGCTCTTCCGAGGCCTCTCTGCTTCAGCAAGCACTCCTAACTGCAAAGAGTGACATGGAGCAGAGACCCCTCAGCGTGCCCAAGCTGGCCTGGCTGGAGGAGGAAGAGGCTGGAGCTACCTCAGCACAGCAGCCTGAAGAACTGGAGCAGTTCCAGCTGCTGCAGGAGCGTGAGTGTCAGAGCTGGGCCGCAGGGCTGGTGCCTGCAGCCAGCTTGGCCCCATCCCATCCCATCCCATCCCATCCCATCCCATCCCATCCCATCCCATCCCATCCCATCCCATCCCATCCCATCCCATCCCATCCCATCCCATCCCATCCCATCCCATCCCTGTGGACATATCCATGGATAGGACAGAAGCTGGGCTGGAGCACCTGGCAGCCGCGCTCCATCCCCCGGGGCATCCCAAGGCTCTCCCTGCCTGGGGAGCGCAGGGCTGGGCTGTGTTCTCTGGCCTCTCCCGCAGCCCCTCAGCTCTGGCTGCGCTCGCTCTTTGCCAGATGCAGCCAAGGACCGCACACAAGAACAGGAAGCCGCCCGTGGCGCTTTGGCAGAACGGCGCCCAGGTACCTGTGGCCATCCCCACCTGGGCTGGGCCTGCTGGCACTGCTCAGCCAAGCACCAGGCTTGGGCGCTCCATGGATTCTCCCTCTCCTGCTGCCCTTCCCTGCAGACCCTCTGTGAATTCATCATGTGCCTTTGGCAGGAAGAGACCGCCGGTGTGGGCATGGGCGTCTTGGCCAACCTTCCGTTCCTCGATGCCGAGACCGGTGCTGCCATGCTGGATGTGCTTGTGGAGCAGGGTGTCTCCAATCCAACGCAAGTAAGCAGCCTGGGGCAAGGGCCTCGATGGCCCCAGCACTGGTGTGGCACCTCGAGCCAGCTCTGCAGGCTCCCTCGGCCTTTGAGGCCCGGCCCAATGGGTTGGAAGGAAGCACTTCTCAGGGGAAGTTGCTGCTCTGGCAGCTCTCCAAGTCTCCCCGTGCCCTCTGCAGGTGCCCGCCATGGTGAGGTACATCCACCACTGGCTCACAGCCAATGAGTCTGCTGGGCACAGGCTGGACAAGGCCCTTCTGGCGCTGACCCAGGAACACCCCTGTGACGTGCTGATCACCCTCTTGCGCTGGGCCCCATCGTGTGACAGGTAGGGCAGCCCCACGTGCCTTGAGGGCTTAGGCTTCACCAGCCCATCACCCTGTAGAGCCTGTCCCTGCTGAGAGCCAGACAGGCGGGCAGTTCCAGGATCCTCTGGCTCCTCTGTTTCCAGTGCTGCCATGCCAGCTCCTGAGCCTGGTGCCACGCTCCCTCCCTGCCCCTCGGGGCCCCTGTACCCTCAGTGGGCTGGCTGGCGCTGCTGGCCAGGGGCAGTGGGCAGAGGCAGGGCTGAGGGGCCAGCGGGGGCCCTGCAGCTGCCCAGGCCACGGTGCTGTGGCCGAGCCCGCCCTGACACAGAGCTCTGACCCCACAGAGCTGCCGCCACCATGTGGGAACCATCATGTCCTCGAGCAGGACTGCGGAGCCCGGCGCTGCAGCTGCTCCTCCATGTGCTGGCGCCTGGCCAGTGCACAGCGTGTACACCTCCGATGGGGACGGCGCAGGGTCTTTGCCCTGGCTGTGAGTTTCTGGTGCCGGCCTTTGCCAGTCCCAGGCCGCCTCTGGAGCAGCCAGCTCTCTGTCCTCCCCAGCTGCATCTCCCTGCCTCAGGCACTGGGCTGAATCCTGCCTTAGGGGCAGGGTTCAGGGCACCAGGCCAGCTGCTCCCCTGTGTCTCCCCGGCCTCTCCCTCCCATACTCAGGCCCTGCCACATGGATGTCTTGGCACTGGCTATGCCTCTGGCTGTTTTATTTCTTGCAGGCAACCAGGGCACTGTGGAGAGTTTTCAATCTGGCCTGGCGCTCGCCTGTTGTTCTGGAGTATTTCCCCAGTCTCTTTCTGTGTCTGCTCTTCCAAGCTTACATCAGCACGCAGGATATGCCAGAAGAGGTTGAGACCTTCTGGCAGGGATGCCAGGAGCAACACGGCCTCGCCACCAACCCCAACAGGTGCTCCTGCCAGTCCTCCCAGTGTCCCCATCCCTCCCATGCCCCCAGGGCAGGAGCCGGGGCTCCCAGCGTGACCTGGGCTTTGCTCTGCACACAGCTTTGCGCTGCAGACCCTGAAGGCCCTGCTCTGCCAAATGCGCTATGAGCATGTGGTGCTGTCCATGGAACGCAAGCGTGCCTGGGACACGCTGCTCTGTGCCGACACCCACCACTGTGCAGTGGGTCTGCTGGCCAGGTGAGACCTCGTTCTCCCCACCGTCCCTCTCCTTTGTGCCCACAATGCCCCACAGTCCCCGTGGTCATGGGCAGCAGGGCCTTGTCACCAAGGGAGGGATGAGCAGCCTGGAAAAGGCCGGCAGAGGAGGGTGCCCAGGAACAGCCGCCTCCCAAAGCGCCCCTGGGGTGCTCAGGAGCAGACCAGAGCTCTGTGAGTCAGCCCTGGGAGAGGTTTGCCCGCCCAGCCCAGGAGCAATGGTGCCTTTTTCTCCCTGCCAGGGAGATGCGCCGTGTCTCCATCATCTGGTGTTGCAGCATGGCATCCTGCCTCTTTGACCTGCTCAGCCAAGGCATTTCAGACTGGGAACTGCCTGCCTGGCCTTCCTGGTGGAGGTGAGCCCCATGGCCAGCGCTGCCTGGCTGAGCTGCCTCCCAGCCCTCTGCCCTCTCGCAGCCGCAGCTGCCTGGGACGCTGCCCGTGCCCTGTGCTGCTGCCTTGGCTCGGCCCTGTGCACTTCTGAGCTCCTGCCAGCTGGGCACCTCTGTGCCTGCTCTGTGCCTTTCAGGTCCTGGATTGCCTGGACTTGAGCGAATGTGGTGAAAAAGTCCTGGAGATGTTGACAAGGCACCTGCAGAGCGAGTCCAGGGAGATGCGTCGCGTGGCGCTCCGAGGCCTCGTGGTGCTCACCTCGATGGTGAGAAGGAGGCAGCAGCTGAAGCTGTGCTGGCAGCGTGGGGCTGGGGCAAGCAGCCCCTTGGACTTAGCTGGGCTTTGGCAGCTGTGGCAGCTGCTCCCAGCTCTCCAGGGTCGCTGTTCAGCTGCCTGAGTGCTTCGGGACAGGCCTTCGGCCTCTGAGCCCTGCAGCAGCAGCAGCAGCGTGGGGTTGCTCAGCCTTGTTTTGCACACAGGATCCAAGCATGTACAGCCTGACTGAAAGCCTTGGGAAGCTACTGTGGGATAGGGATCAAGACATCGTGGAGAAGACCCTCATTGTGCTCAGCCTCCTGATGCTGCAGAAAGACCTGGCAATAGCCAGCCCCATCGCCCTGCAGCTGGCTGAGGCGCTCTGGCACCTCTTTGACAATGTGAGGCTCTGTGCCCCCAGCCACGGGCACTTGGGTGCTGCCTTGGGCCTGGGCACAGGGGGCCTGGAGCAGCTGATGTGGAGGGCTTTGGCTTCCTTTCCAACAGGACAACAGCCTTGTGCAGCTGCTCTCCATTCGCCTCTTCCAAGATGTGATCACCTTGGTAGTGGCAAAGGAAAAAAGCCCCTGAAGAAGCCTGTGAGCCAGAGCCTGCTCCCACTCTTCTTCCACTGCCACGATGAGAACCGGTGTGTGGCACAGGTGAGGCCTCCTGGGTGTCCCCATGGGAGGGAGCTCAGCTGTCTCCCCACCCCGGCACCTGGCAGGCTCCAGCCTCCTCCTGGCCCTGGCACAGAGATGCAGGTCCTGTGCCCTGGGCTGCGGTGCCATCTCTGGGTCTCTGCTGCTCTCTGCAGGCCTCTCGGAAACGCTGCTTTCTGCAGTGAGGTTCCTGAAGAGGAAGGATCTCAAGCAGCTGCTGCAGACGGATCAGATGTGGACATTTGCTGAGTGCTTGGTAAGGACAGCCTGGAATGCCCAGCCCAATCCTGGAGGAGCCGCCTGCCCGCGCGCCCAGTCTGTGGGGCTGGCAGCTGTGGCCCCTGCCCAGTGCCGCAGGCAGGGGCACCAGCCTGCGCCCCCCACCGCTCCCTTCCCTGGGCCATGCGGGCTCTTCTCAGGCTCCTCTGGCCCCAGGGCCGTGCCGACAGAGCCCAGCCAGCTGGGCTCTGCTGCGGGGCGGCACCGCTCTGGCCCTCTGCCCGTGCCGAGCCCGGCGCCTGCGGCTGCTGGCCGGGCCTCAGGGCTCTGTGGGCAGGGGGCAGCAGCGCCCGGCCCCGTGGGGCGCCCCCAGGGGCAGGCCCGCCTTTTTCCCTCCGTGCCCTGCCGCTCTCTGCAGCTGGCGGAGGACAGGAGCCAGCAACCCGAGCACCTGCACCTGGCCCTGCCGTACCTGCAGGCGCACCCAACCCCCTGCGAGGCGGCCCGTCAGGTTCATGGGTGGCGCTTAAGCCCGGCTCCTCCCGGCCCGGCCCGCGCAGCTCGGCCCCAGCC
Source organism: Emberiza elegans (assembly GCA_024865655.1). Lineage (NCBI taxonomy): Eukaryota > Metazoa > Chordata > Aves > Passeriformes > Fringillidae > Emberiza > Emberiza elegans. The sequence goes on from JALJVW010000107.1 coordinate 195,662, forward strand.
CGCCTGCTGTGCCGGCAGCAGGATCCGGCGCGGGCATGTGCAGCCCGGCCGGCCTCGCGTTGCTGCTGCCGCCCTCTGGCAGCCGTGCCCTGGGGCGGCAGCGGGCGCCAGGGGCCAGGCTGAGCCCTGCCAGGCCAGCAGGGCGTGTGGCCTCAGCGCTGGCAGCGCCCGTGGGCGGCAGCTGTGGCTCTGAAGCGCAGGACACGCTCTGTTTCCCCAGGGATGGCAGGCGCTACCTGACAGGGCAGCAGCCGCAGTTCCGCATCATCTGCAGCGGTGAGTGAGGCCCGCGGGCTCTCGGCGGGGCTGCCGCTGGCAGCTGCGTTCCCTAGCCCGCCCGGCCCGGCTCCGCTCCCTGCAGCGCCCCAAAGGGCAGCGTGGCCCTAGCACAGACACCTTGCAGGGGCATTCCTGGGGACATTCCTGGCCAGCAGCTGCCAGCTCGTCCTTCTTGGCTCCTGCTTCCTCCAGGCCGTGCCAGGAGCTGCGTGCCATGGAGCGAGGCTGGAGGCTCTCCCCAGCTCCCGCAGATCCAGCCTCTGACTGTGCCTCTGTTTCTCTCTCTGCAGCCCTTCAGAACATGACGGATGACACCAGCCCAGCCATCTCATGCCTGGCGCTTCAAGCTCTGTACATCATTTTAGCTGTACAGAGCCTTCCCTCCTCCCGACTCCAGAGAATGCAGACCAACTCCGCCCGCCTCTGGAAGTCGCGGCCCTTCCTGTGTGGCCGTGGCTGAGTGTCCTGCTGCGGTGCTGTGCAGAACTGATCCGGGAGGCTGCGTCTGCTGGGGCCACCTGAGCCTGCAGGAACACCTCTCCTCTGCCAGCACTTCCTTTCCCTTCACCCACTAGAGGAACATTAAATTGCTGTTGTTGGAGAGCCGGGTGTCCAGGAGCTTTCTCTTGGTGCAGAGTGTCTTCAGGCCCATGGGGAAGAGGGGAAAAAGGCTGCTTGGTCTGTGCAATTTGCCCAAGCGTGCGGTGTGGAAGGGAAAGTGGCCAAACGCCCCTTGGCCCTTAGTGGTTCCTGCAGGAATGTTTTTGTTCCTGCATCAAGACTTCTGGAGCTGGGGGAACAAGTGTGTTCCATGTTGTGAGATTCTGTCTGAAATATCCCTCATCTGCCTCATGATTGGCATGGAGAGAGACCACTGAAAAATTAAAACCCTTGTTTGCTGATCCGGTTGCGGGGAAAGCCATGTGCCTGAGGCCTGAAAGTATTGCTAATTTGCTGTTTTCCCAGGTGTTGTTTGCTATATGCTGCACTGAGCTCACGGGGCACCCTGCCCTTTTGCACAATAGCTCTGGAATCCTCCCCACCTCCCGGCCTGGCTGGTTTGAGCTTTGGGTGGTCCCTCCTCCAAGAGAAGACCCCTCATGCCCGTTCATAACCACCGTGACAGACAAGTAGAGATGTAAGAAGCCTCTTCATCAAGAGACCGAGACATGAAATCCCTGTGTGAGAAGGCCCCCTCTCACCTTCTTCCAGAGACTGGGACTGAAACCCCCAACTCAGGTGCAGGGGGAAGGAAAGCTGCCCAAAGCAAGATGGATGTTGCAGGTGTGGGCAGTGGACCACGAAACAATGGCTCTCACCTGCTGCCTGGCTTGGACTCTGTGTACCCCTTTCAAACGCTATTCTTCCCCTTCAAGACCTTTTTTTTTGCTTGCAAAATTTATATCCCCTTCCCCATTGAAAAAAGTATAATTGGGGTCCAGATGAACTGTGCCTCCTAGATCTCCCGACGTAACAGGCAGATCCTCGACTGGACTGGACCAAAGGAACTTTGTCTCTATGTTTGGTAGCTATATCCCCTCTTTCTCTCTTCTCTATCTTTATCTTTTTCTCTCCCTTAATCCCTCTATCGCATTTTGCTGTGGTCATTCAATAAAGGTATATTTGTTTTGATTATTACTGCAAATCCCCTGTGCCGTGTCAGTTCTTTTTGCACCCTGAGATCAAATCCACAAACCATCATGAATCCCATTCCTAAGGATGGATCGTGACATCAACTGGCATCACGGACAGGATTCTGGTAGCCAGAGAGATTTGCAGGTTGTGTGCAGTCTGTATTGGAGAGAGAGAGTCTCGCTCCATAAGGGGTGTGATTTGAATCTCCTGCAAACTGCACACGCCTAGTAAAAGGCAAATCCATGCTCAATTGAGTGCTCTGTCTCCAGAATTTCACAAAAAAGATCTCTTTGGTGCAAAAGGGGAAACTGTTCAGCTGTGTGTGTGTGTATCTGCACTGTCTGGGAAGGAAAGGACAACTTGATGGGCTAAGTAAGGGGCCTCCCAGGCAGAACTGTCCTCACCTACCCAGGGAAGTGAGGGGAAAACACAGCAAGAGCTGTGTGGTTGTGTAACTTAAATCAGTATTTCCCCTGTCGTAGTTTTTTTTGGTTCCCCACAAAATAACTGTTTTGTGTGCGGTGAGAGTGTGTGTGTGTGAGAGAGTATCTGGACTGTCTCGAAGGAAGAGACACTCCTGAAGTAACCAAATAGGGCCTCCCAGGCAGATTCTGTCTCTTCAAGAACCCAGGGAAGCAAAGGGGACACAGGAAAGGCTGTGAGATTGTGTAACTTAAGCTTACAATTAAGTCCGTGGAGTCTACTATGGAGTCAAAATATATCTCAAAATACAATAAGCAAAATACATTGATATTAAAAAAAGTATAATTGAGAACCAAATGAAAGAAATTAAAGATTTAGAATAATCTGTCTTATGAGAAGAGTTGTTTTATTTGTATACACTGACAGTAGCATAAAAGTGTAGTTGTTAAGTTTTATAAATACTGAATATGACATTAAAAAATAAGTAAGCTTTGTCAAAATTTGTCCTGAAATCATGAATTTAATAAATTGATATAGAAGTGAAGGACTGTAATAGATGATATGTAAAAATTTGTGTTGAGGCTAGAGTAATCTCTGATGAAAACTTGGCATACCAAAAGAGGGTTCCAGGAAATTTCTTCTGATGAGATTACAGCGTAAGCACCAAAATCCCCGCCTGAATATTCTATTTGTCTCCAGAAATGTTGATTCCAGAGGATTATTCATCTGACCAAACCCAGCAATATGCATTCGATATATGTCATTGATAAGATAAATATATGTGTCCTAGAATGTATATTGCAGGAGATTTTCCTCAACAAAGTGAATTATTTACCAGTTTCAAGAAACTTCAGCATGAGCGGCAGCAAGAAAGGAAAACTATATGAATATGCCAAAAAGATAAGATCAACAATAAGAAAGCAAGAAAACTTCCCTGCAACCTCAGAGTTTTGAAATGTATAAAAAGACTTCATGAGAGTTGTCTCTCCATGATGGCTGCAGAGGAGAGGAGCCAGTGCCCCTCCTGCCTCACCCGATGCTGTTAGGCCTGATTCAAGCCAAACTGATCTTTGCTTGAGGCCTTTATGATTGTATTTTTAAATGATGGAATAAATTCTCCTTATTAAATACATACGGCTAATTCATTTATAACAGACTACAG
>JALJVW010000107.1:203660-278210 GCA_024865655.1 Emberiza elegans
GCTTGACCACTGTATTTTAAACATGGCCTCGCTCAGCTAACCATGTATTTACAAAATTCTCCACATTTCCCCCGTTTTCTGTTTGTAATTCTAACTCTTCATTTGGTACTTGTGTATACGTAGTTCTGACAAGCATAAGGTGCGCAGCTTCTAAGCGTCTTTTTACTATAGAAATTATTCTGTTGAAAATACATGGCCTAAAAGTAAGTACGATTATCAGTACCATCAGTGGCCCTGCAATGGTAGACAGTAAGGTGGTTAGCCAAGGTTTGTGATTGAACCATGATTCGTATCAGGTCTGTTGTGCTTCCTTCTCTCTTTTCTTTTCTTCCAACCGTCTTCTCAGCTCTTTCATAGCATCTACTGCAACACCACTGTGATCAACATAAACACAACACTCTTCTTTTAGTGCTACGCAAAGTCTTCTTTGTTGTAAGAATAACAAATCTTGTCTTCTTCTATTTTGTAAAATTACTTCTGGTAGGGACTGTACAGATTTAACTAACGCATCAACAGCCTGTTCTACTCTATTCAAGTCTCCATCTACCGCAGCCTTCAATTCTTTAAATTCTTTATACTGAGTCACCAAGGATGCTATTCCAGAACCTGCCCCCACTCCTCTTAGGGTTAGAAGGATTGCTATGGTTAAAGCAGTAATAGGCTCTCTTTTCCTTAAATTGTGCTCCACTGTTGTATACTCCTCATACATATATTCGTTAGGGTGGTACGCAATCCTGGGTGCTATTGATGCCTGAATACAATAGTCATAGGAGTGGTTAAACAGTTTTAACGAAAGACAAGGGGTGATTCCTATATTATTACAAACTCATTTAGTATTTGCAGCTGGCAGTAGTCAATCAGCTGGTTTTTCTTCCTGTTTCCATGGCATCAAAATTCTGCATAGATGTTCTTTGTCCTTGGGTATGTTACTTATGCATCTCCCTTTTCCTGTAACTTGTGATAATGTCAATCCCTGTGTTGTTTTTCTTTCTTTTTTCCAAAGGCATTGTGACGGGTTTGTTCCATTTACTCTTTTAACCTTTGAGAGTACTCCAATGCCTTCATAGTATGGTGGTCTAATGTTATAACACAGCTAACATTCCTCAGTCAATTCAGGGTGTGTTTTGTTCAGGATTGCATAGCTAGCTCGCATAATTTCCCATAAAGCACTGTATTCCACTCCTTCTTTCCCACCCCTGTCTTGCTCTTTTGAATTAATAGTTTGGTTTGTATACCTCTGGGTGATATTTTGCTGTTTCTGAGGCTTACTCTGCTGCTTTTGATCTATACTTAGCTCTCATAGAATCCTGTTTGGCTCTATGGATTCAGGTGGGTCATGCGGAGCCTTCTCTTTCTTAATTGATATTAGATTTCCTCTATCTTTCCCAGATTCCCAAAGCCTAATGCCCCAAGTTCTACCCAGGAACTACCCTTGATCTCCAGGTTGAGTAAGATTGATATACACAAATGAACATGTTCCTTTTCCAAGAACTCCCTTTGCAAGACTTCTCCAGGGTGTGGCACCCTTGATACATCCAGCTGGTCCAAATTCTACTCGTATGTACTGATCAGGACCTCCTCCGGGAACTCAGTCTGAGGCTATAGTCTCACAACCCCAATAAGCACAAAGGTATTCACTTGGGTACTTACAATAAGGTTTTCCTGGGTTAGCGCTTGGGCACATGTAAAATGCTGACCAACTCAATACTTTGTTACAATAGTCAATATCAATTAACTCACATAGTCCCACTTGGAAACTTGGTGCTCCTACAGTAGTGATTGTTCGTAAGGTCTTGGCGTCACTCTACCTAAGTAAGGTCCAAGTGAAGGGCTCATGATGATATGTATCCTCAATGTTAGTTTTAGTGCTATTGCAATATGCATAATAAAGCTAGCAAGCAGAATATATGATCCTTCATTTTTTCCTTTTGTTTCCCTTATTCCTTTTTGATTTCTTAAGCTTCACCATTCCTTCCTTCCCAGTCTCAGTCCCTTTAATCTCTGTAAGCATTGATCTAATTCCTTTTCTGGATCTCCCTGTAGTGGTCCTATGACCAAGGTCTGTGTTAGAGGTACTTTCTTTCTACACCTAACAGCTTCTGTACAGGATCGGCCTTGAGCTGTAACCTTAGCGATAATGTGTTTTAACTGCCAGCGGTAGTAAGCAAGTATTTTTTGCTCAGGGGCCTCAAAAAGCTGAAGTGCCTGTGGTGTAATTACCCCCGTTTCTCTTTGCAATTCCCTCTGCCAACTATCAAATCGGTGATGAAAGTCACAGCTCCTACACCACAGTTCAAATATACTAGACTGTTCTACCCAAAAGGTTCTATTACAAGCCCCAAAATACAATGCCACCCAAGCAGCACAGCAAGGATTGTTGCAATCGAGGCAATTTTGCCTTGCAGGTCCCCGGATGTAAAAACCCTGCAGTCTTTGAATGAGGGGTATCAAGTCCACAAAGTTATTGCAATGCCTTATGCTTTCGTCAACGGCCTTTGAGTATCCTTTCAGCCGTTGCAGCAACGGCAGTAAGATGAGGCAGAGCTTCTCCTCTATCCTCATTAGTTCTTCCTCTGTCAGAGCTCGTACGAACTGCTGCATCGAGGATAGGCTTAGTCCACTTTGCAGGCACCCATACCATTCCTGTGGGGGTAGAAACACAGAGATATCCCCGTCCCCAAAAAATAACCTTGGCAGGATCTTGCCATATTCCTGTTTTCGGATCTCTGTACTTCACCCATATCTCATGGCCCTCCTTAGCAGCAGCTTTAGGATTGTAGTGTATTGCCGAGGGCCTTCCCGCGTCTCCAAATATGCACAAATGATTAATAACAAACAAAGCTTTTAATAACCTTGAGTGAGGATCTTTAATCTCCTCATGTTTAGCGAGATACCTTTTTAGAGTCTCGTTCACCCTTTCAACTATTGCTTGTCCTGTAGGGGAATTTGGGATTCCTGTGATGTGTTCAATTCCCTGTAGGAGGATGTGAATATATGTGTGTTATAAATGGACGAGGCTTTAAATATATATATATACCTGTACTTGAATATCTTTACCCTGACTAGTCCTAGTTATCCTTGATGGGCTGCAGCTGTGATGTTCTTCATTGGGCTGCAGCTGTGGCTATCAAGGTAACTAGGATAAAGGGAGTGGGCTTAGTCAGGCAGAACCTCAGAAGGGTGCTCTGACTAAGGAAGATCTTGATCCTGTGCTGTGAAGATCTGCCGCCCACAAGACAACAATGAGAGGTACTGATCAGTTTCCATTTATTGATTATTCAGCTTGTACATTTATATGTGTGTTAATAAGGCTCATATATTGTAAAGGAACTCATCATTGGCCCAAGCATTTGAAAAAAACCCTGCCCCTTTTTCTACATTCCTGCAATAATTGTGGTTATAAAAGCAACATAGTTTCTATTCTAGCATCTTGTTATTTGTCTCTCAAGGACAGTAGGGTCTCCTCCTGATATCTATTTATAAAGACATTTACTGTTCCCAGCAGAAGCTACTGTTTGTTCATCTGAAAAGCCCTGCTTGATCAGCAGGATGGAAAATTACCGCTTGACCACTGTATCTTAAACATGGCCTCGCTCAGCTAACCATGGCAAAACAAAACTTATAAACTTCCCCCGTTTTCTGTTTGTAATTCTAACTCTTCTCTTGGTACTTGTGCATACTGAGTTCTAACAAGCATAAGGTGTGCAAAAACTTCTAAGCCCTTTTTGACTATACCAATTATTCTATCTGAAGATACATGGCCCGAATGTAACTCCAGTATCAAGGGCTCATGATGATATGTGTCCTCAATGTTAGTTTCTAATGCTATTGCAGTGTGCATAATAAGGCTAGCAAGCAAAATATATGATCCATTCATTTTTCCCTTTTGTTTCCCTTATTTCCTTTTAGATTTCTTAAGCTTCAACCGTTCTTTCCCTTTTCAGTCTCAGATAGAGCTTTTTAATCTCTAAAGCATTGATCTATATTCTGTTTCCTCTTGTCTCCCTGTGCCCTGGTCCTACTACCGAGGTCTGTGTTAGAGGCACCTGCTTTCTGCACCTGTACAGCTTCTATGACTAGCTCGACCTGCTCTGGCCATAACCTTAGAGATAATCTCCATTTCAACTGCCAACGGTATAAGAATGTATCTTTTGCTCAGGGGCTTTGCCTTCTGCAAGGGCCCGTGGCGTAATTAACCCCATCTGTCTTTGCAACTCCTTTGCCAGCTATCAAAGCAGTGGCAATGAATCTGGACAATAGCTATTACCCCACAGTTCAAATATCCCAGACTGTTCTATCCAAAAGGTCCTACTGCATGCCCCTAATGTATCTGCATTCCCAAACAGCACAATAAGGACTGTTACAATCTCAGGCAATTCTGCCTAATGGCAGCTCCCCTGTATTTCCCCTGCAGTCTTTGAATGCTGTCAATCAAGTCCAAAAATTGTTTCAACGTCTTACGCTCTCATCAACAGCTTTTCCTATCCCTCAGCTGCTGCAATGTTGTTTCGGTTGCTGGGCAGAGCTTCTCCTCTATCCTCGTCTTGTCCTCCTCCATCAGACCTCGCAGGAACCGCTGCATCGAGGGACAGGCTTAGTCCATTTGGCAGGTACCCATACCGTTCCTGTGGGGTAGAAACACAGAGATATCCCTGTCCCCAGAATACAACCTTTCAGCAGGATCTTGCCATAATCCTGCTTTTCGGATCTCGGTACTTTACCCATATCTTCTTGCCCTCCTTAGCAGCATCTTTAGGATTGTGGTGTATTATTGCCGAGGGCCTTCCTGTTTGTCTCAAATATGCACAAGTGATTAATAACAAACAAAGCTTTTAATAACCTTGAGTGAGGATCTTTGATCTCCTCATGTTTGGCAAGATACCTTTTTAGAGTCCCGTTTGCCCTTTCAACTATGGCTTGTCCTGTAGGGGAGTTTGGGATTCCGGTGATGTGTTCAATTCCCCATGAGTCTAAGAACCTCTTTAAGCCCTTACTAATGTAAGCAGGACCATTGTCTGTTTTTATCTGCTTGGGTATTCCCATCACTGCAAAGCAGCTACTGAGGTGCCTCTCTACATGCAAAACCTTTTCTCCCACCTGTGCTGTTGCCCAAATGTACTTGCTGTAAGTATCTATAGTTACATGGACATACTTCAAACGACCAAAGCTATTTACCTGTGTAACATCCATCTGCCAAATTTCATTTGATGACAATCCCCGTGGGTTTACTCCTAGGCCTAACCCACAGCCCCCATTATGATGACTGCAGATAGGGCAGGCCCTAACTATAAAGACGCTTCTGCTTTTGATATTTTAAATTTCTCTTGTAACCCTTTTGCATTCTGGTGAAATATAGAGTGAGCCTCCCTGTTGCTAGTCTTTGCCCTGATATAAAACGCTTTGCCCCTCTGTGACTAATTTATCTGCCCTAGCATTACCTTCACCCAGACCAATCTCCCATTTATGACTCCTTATATGAATGATAGCATATGCATGCTCCTAATCTTTGTTGCCTTCTGCAACTGTAAAAACAGTTCAAACAACCTCTTGTTCTGTAAAAGGTGAATCGATGCATCTTCAATTCTTTCCACTATCCCAACAACATACAATGAATCTGTGACAATATTCAATGGACCCTTTAAGTTCAACATTGCCTAACACCACCATCTAACAGTTGAATGGTTCCATGGTTCCAGTTCCATTTCCCTATCCACTGCAACGGTGGTGATGTTATTTCATCTGTTTCTATGGGGCAGCTTGCACCCAACAATGCTTCCTGTAGTTCCTCACTATTGTCCAGGTACCATTCCAAGGTCTCCTTCTTCATTGGCAGTCTAGGATATCCCGTCCGGCTCCCTTCCAATCACCTGCAATGTTCTCTCACGTCCTTTCTTAATTGTCTACTGCTAGGATTTCAATTTTTTTGAACTAAAGTTTTTGTTTGTTGTAAGGCTGGGGAGAGCCACTCCAATACCCATAGCTCCCCTGGTTTCTGTTTGTGCTGTGATAGTGCACCCAACAGGTGTGTGGTACCATACCATATGGTAAGATCAATTGGAAGGTCAGGATCACATCGATGCACTCTATCTCCTTGTGTGACACAGTCCATGATCTGCTGTAAGATCCAATGTTAAGAGTGTGAACCTTCTTGTAGATCCAAACCCATCTGTTCCCCTAGCACAGTCCTTAGCTGGTGGTAACTCCTTTGTTATATGTTCTAAAGGCACCAGTTGAGCAATCCTTTGTCCTTTATTAACTTGTATAGGAGGAAAAGGAGTATAAACCATAATTATAATTTCTCCAGTGTAATCTGCATCCATTACTTCAGGCAAAACAAAAAGTCTAAGCATAGAAGCTGAAGATCTTCCCAGTAGCAGAAGCACCCATGGTCTGGCCCCTTATAATGAGGGGTCCTTTCATTCCAGTTGGAACCTTCTGTGTGGGTGTCATCAATTTCATTAAGATGACATTTACTGCTGTGGCTGGTGGCCAAATCCAGGCCGATGCTCCCGGGTGTGGCTGGTTGGAGCTCTGTGTGGTTTCAGCGGCACACTCTTATGTGTATAATCCATTTCCACCGCATCGGTAGCTTAGTGTAAATCCTCCACCTTGGGGGCCTGGGGGTAGCTGCAGCAGATCAGCTTGAGAGTTGCTAGAGGGTCTGCTAACACCTGATTCTGAGAAGCCTCAGCCTGCTCCTGTAACCCCACTCTTCAGCTCCTTTCCCTAGTTCCTTAATTGCATCTACAATAAAAGCCTGCATCCCAGTAGGTATAGAAGCCATTCTTTCTAAGGCTTCCTCAATACTCCAATTGGCCCTAAAGTATTTAATGACCCGTCTGAGTGCTTGCATTGCAATTTTGGAGCACACATTGTTGTAGCAATATATCCTTCATCCAGTCCTCAACCCCTGCTTTATCTATCGCAGCTGCAACTTTATCCATAAAACTCCTAATGGCTCCTCACTGCCCTGTTTAATACCCATGTATGAAGGGGCCCCACCGGGCTCCTTTTATCTTAGCCATTGCCTGTCTAACTAGCTTCATAGCTTCTCTGAGTTTCTCAGGACCCAAATAGGCTTGTGCCTCCGTTCATGCAAGCATGCCCCGTTCCCATTAATTCATCAGCCATGACTCCGTGCAACGGGTCTCCTTCTCCTCGATCCACATTAAGACAGTCAAGCACTTGACCCTGCCAGTGTGCGTTAAAAAGCATTAACTGATGCTGGGTATATATAAATCGGGCTATGCCACGACAATCAGAGGGCAACAAAACCATGGTGGAGAAAAATATAATCCAGCATCTGTTTTGTGGGTTCCCCAAAACACCATATCGACTGACAGTAGGTGCAATTGAGCCAACAGTTTCTAATCTAAAGAGAAAACCGATACCGCCACCCCCTCCTTCCTGAGGTGTAAAGGTTACCGGAAAAGCCATCTGCGGTATAGCCTCCAGCATCTCCATCCCTCTCTCTATCCCTTCTTTTGCAACTGCAGCCCATGCCTCCCTCCTCTGCCTTGCAATGGCTTCCGCTAGGTCGCTTTTCGCCCCAGGGATCGGCTCATTGCTTGCTGAGGAGCAGGGTGGGGTGCTGCGAGGCTCAAGGGCGACGGGGGGGGAGCCGCAATCTGGAGTTTTAAGCTCGGTTATTGTTGCAGGTCGGCGGGCGGCCTCAAAGTGGTGGCGACTCCACGGGGCGAGGCAACGTTATTTGGTTAAAAGCAGGCGGCTCGGGAGGAGGAGGCAAGGACACAGAACCTTGATCATCGTTTTATTCTTAGCTTGTGCTGCTACTGCTTGATCTGCCGCCCTTTTTTCTGCCTGATGTTGTAACAACTCATTCTGTACAACCCTCTATAGTTTCCCTATTTTCTTTGCTGTTTTATCATCTTCTAAAGTGGCCTCCCATAGCTTATCCCCAAACTTGTGCCATTCCGTTATCTCACTGTATGGGGATTAATAAAGCAACCTTTCGCATATCTGTAAGCTAATAACTCCGGCAACTCCTTTTTCAAATCTATCTCTTTCACTCTCTGGTTCTGTAAGAACGCGGCAAATAAATTATATGCTGCTTGCCTATCCATACCTATTGAGCGTCGACGCTGTTGCAGCTCTCCAAGGTCTCGGCAGCATGTCTTTGGCCCAGCCCGGCCTATCGGTGCGCCAGTCGCTTTATGGTCGCCAAATGCGCTTTTAGTTGTCCCTGCTGCAAGAGGGGACCCAAACTCAGTCGTCACTCCCGTGACCGTGGTTCGGGATCACGTTGGCAAGGTCACCATTATGATGGAGTCGACGGGAGACAATTGCTCATCCTTTGATCAGCAAGTCTCAATTTATTGATTATTCAGCTTGTACATTTATATGCGTGTTAATAAGGCTCATACATATTGCAAAACTAGAGCTCATCATTGGTCCAAGTGTTAGAAAACAACCCTGCCCCCTATTTCTACATTCCTGTGAATAACTGTGGTTTCTTAAGCAAGGTTAGTTTCTATTCTAGCATCTTTGTTATTTGTCTCAAGGACAGTAGGGTCTCTGGATATCCACTTATAAAGACCAGTGTGTTCTCCTCCATAAGCTACTGTTTGTTCATCTGGAAAGCCCCTGCCTGATCAGCAGGCTGGAAAATCGCTGCTTGACCACTGTATTTTAAACATGGCCTCGCTCAGCTAACCATGTTTTGACAAAACTCTCCACGGGGGGCAATGGGATGGATTTGGGCAAAGGGAGGGGGACAAAGGGTGGGGGCTGGGCCTGGGGAGGGGGGGAGGAGGAGGAGGAAGAAGGAGGAGCAGGACCCTTTGATGGAGGAACAGGAAAGAAGAGGAGGAGGAGGAAGAGCAGCAGCACCAGAACCGGGCCACAGGGCCCCAACACCAACACCAGCCCTTTTCCTGGCAAACAAAAAGTCACCAGGCCAGGTTCCTGATGGCAGATTGCAAGAGCCACTTGACACTGCCAAACAAGTCCGAGTTGCAAGTGGTGCCAGCTTGGGTTTGGGAGACATTCTATGCCATGAGGAATTTCAGCAGGAAGCCTGGGGCCCAGAGTGGGGGGCAGGAGGAGGAGCCATGTTTTGGCAGTTCTGTGTCCCCCCTGGCATGCCTTTCGTAGCTGCAGCGTTACTGGAACTCTGGGCTTTGTGGATTTAGGATCCCTAATCCTAGGCATGACCCTAACCCTCACTCGTAACAGCAAAAGCAGCTTTGGGCTGGGCTGGTTCCAAGAAAAAAGCTGTGGTGGAAGCCACGTTGGCAGTTTTGCATTCCCTTTGGATGCCTATTGCAGCTGCAGTGTGCCTGGAGCCTGGGCTTTCTGGTTTCAAAACCCCAACCCTAGGCCTCAGAACAAATAACCCTACCTGAGGCAGTAAATGCAGCCTAGTGCTAAGGCTGATTCCAAGAAAAAGCAAACCAAGGAGAAAACAGCAGGTCTTGGCAGTAGTTTTGTGCCCTTGGGATGCCTTTTTTGCAGCAGCAGAGTGCCTGGAGTTCCAGGGACTCTGGGATAAAACCTCTAACACGAACCTTAACCCTTAGAGACAGCCATCCCTTCAGGGCCACAGTTACCCAACCACCAACACCAGTCCATTTCCAGTAGGAACAGAACTCACTCAGGCCAGGTTCCTGATGGCAGATTGCAGGAGCCACTTGGCACTGTCAAACCAGCCTGAGTTGGCACTGGTGCCAGCTTGGGTCTGGGAAGCATCCTGCATGTCTTGTCCATTTCAGGAGCCAGCCGGCCACTCCTTTTGAGGCTGATTCCAATGAAAAAGCTGTGGTGGAAGTCATGTTGTGGCAGTTTTGTGTTCCCCTTGGGATGCCTTTTGCAGCTTGTGCCTGCAGCTCTGGCCTTTGTGGTTTCAAAGCTGTTTAGCTGTAACCCCAACCCTAGGCATTAAACGAGCCTTAGGCTAAGGGTAAGCCAAAAAAGTCCTAAGAAACCTTCAAGAACCCCCATATCCTCAGAAGGTGTGGAAAAGTCCTGAAAAAAACCTGCTCAGCCTCCATGCCCCACCTCTCTCTAACCCTCAGATGTCTTCCCCACCTTTCTGCAGTGGATTTTGTCCTCTGAGAGTTCTGTCGCTGTCCTGGTGTGAGGGTTTTTATGTCCTGTCCCACCAGGAGGGTTCTGTTCTGGTCTCGCTGTCAGGGTTGCTGTGTTGTGCTGCTGTTGGGGAAATGTACTTTAGGGGTGTGCTTAGGCTGAGGTTAGGGCTGGGCTGAGGTGCTGCACCTGTTTACCTGTACCATCCCTCTAAGCTTTCCTTTAGCCCGGATCCTCCAGTGCACTGTGCAGCCCTCAAGCCCTCTCCCTTATTGACTCAATAGAACATGCCCTAACTAGCCTCTTCTCTGTCATATTCTAAATTTCCCTTGTAACCCTTTGCCCTTCTGGTGCCCCTCAGCTCCTGTGTGTCACCCTCTAATCCCTCTCCTTTGCCCTCAGCCCCCCATCATTCTTTGTGTCACCCTCCAGCTTATCCTGCCACCCTCAGCACCTCTGTGTGTCACCCACTGTCCCTCCCATTTATGCTCCTTAGATCAGCTCCCAGCCTCTGCCACCCTCAAGCCCCACAGTGCCCCTCAACTGCCCCTCAGCCTCTGAGGCTGAAAGGACCCTAAAAACCCTATCAATTCCCTAAAGAAGCCCTAGTTTTCAAAGTGTCCTAAACAATATTTTGTGGACATTAAAAATAGCCTTGCCATACACTAAGAATACCCTACTTTAAAAAGCCCCTAAAACACCCCAAAATTTAAAGAACCTTTTGGGATGACTTAGAGATTTTTAAAGAGCACTGAGAATACCCCTCAAAATCTTGAAAATGCCCTGATAAGACCCTAAAAAAGCCTAAAAATTCCCTCCTATACCCTAGTCCTAAAAAGTTCCATATACCCTCAATACTCCTCTAAAAGCCCTAAAACCTTTAAGTAGTCCCAAAAAGCCCCAAGAATACCCTAAAAACCCTAACAATTCTAATTAGTAGTAAGAAGGCCCTTTAAAACACCCTAAAAAGTTCTTTTAAAAGCCCTGAAAAGACCTAAAGGTATCCTAAACATTCCCAGAGAATTCCTAATAAACTCCTGCAAAAAACCACAAAAACCCTAAAATATCCTTAAAATCCCTGAGAAAAACCTAATAAAAACCCTAAAAGACTGTTCAACTCCTTTCTGTAACTCTGTGGGCCTCCAAACCTCATCTCCCACCCTCCAACTGGGGTAACTACCTCCCCTGCTGGGAGGGTTCTGGGCTGTCCCAGCATTATCTGCACCTGTACCCTAACCCTGCCTGGTCCTGTGTCCTTTGCACCCCAACCTCAGGGTTTGCCCTCCACCTGCACAGCCTGGTCTTTGTCCCTCAGCAAGGTCTTAGTGTCTCCCAAAGTTCATTCAGGATCCCAATTGGTGTTGCAGGGAGTCACCTAACAATGGGGAAGTGAGGATGGGGCAGGGGTGACCTGGATTTGAACCCCAGCAGATGGCCAGGCACCCAGCACCACAGGCCCCCCTGAACACTAACACCACCATTTTGCCATGGTAAACCTTGCTGTACAGGTTCCTGATGGCAGATTGCAGGAGCCACTTGGCACTGCCAACCACGGGCATGACAAACCTCGTGGGTTTACTCCAAGGCCTAACCCACAACCCCCATTATGATGACTGCAGATAGGGCAGGCCCTAACTATAGCCATTGCTTCTACTTTTGATATTTTAAATTTCTCTTGTAACCCTTTTGCATTCTGGTGAAATATAGAGTGAGCCTCCCTGGCTTGTCTTTGCCCTGATATAAGCGAGCTTTGCGTGACTGTGACCAATTTATCTGCCCTAGCATTACCTTCACCCAGACCAATCTCCCATTTATGACTCCTTATATGAATGATAGCATATGCATGCTCCCTAATCTCTGTTGTCTTCTGCAACTGTAAAAACAGCTCAAACAACCTCTTGTTCTGTACTTCCTTAATCGACGCATCTTCTATTCTTTCCACTATCCCAACAACATACAATGAATCTGTGACAATATTCAATGAACCCTTTAAGTTCAACATTGCCCACACCCCCGCTAACAGTCCCATGGTTTGCAATGTCCAGTTCCATTTTCCTATCCACTGCAACGGTGGTGATGTTATTCCATCTGTTTCTATGGGGCAGCTTGCACCCAACAATGCTTCCTGTAGTTCCTCACTATTGTCCAGGTACCATTCCAAGGTCTCCTTCTTCATTGGCAGTCGTATCACTTCCGGCTCCCTTCTAATCACCTGCAATGTTCTCTCATGTCCTTTTTTAATTAAGGCTGCTAGGATTTCAATTTTTTGGGCTAAAGTTTTTGTTTAGTGTAAGGCTGGGGAGAGCCACTCCAATACCCATAGCTCCCCCGTTTTCTGTTTGTGCTGTGTTAGTGCACCCAACAGGTGTGTGGTACCATACCATATGGGTAAGATCAATTGGAAGGTCAGGATCACATCGATGCACTCGGCCTTGTGTGACACAGTCCATAATCAGCTGTAAGATCCAATGTTGAGAGTGTGTAACCTCCCGTAGATCCAAAGCCATCTGCTCCCCTAGCACAGACCTTAGCTGGTGGTAACTCCTTTGTTATATGTTCTAAAGGCACGAGTTGAGCAATCCTTTGTCCTTTATTAATTTGGATAGGAGGAAAAAGAGTGTAAGCCATAATCATAATTTCTCCAATATAATCCATATCGATTACTCTAGGCAAAACAAAAGTCCAAGCATAGAAGCTGATGATTGTCCCAGTAGCAGAGCACCCATGGTCTGGCCCCTTAATGAGGGGTCCTTTCACTCCAGTTGGAACCTTGTGTGGGTGCGGAGTTATTAAGATGACATTTACTGCTGCGGTGGCCAAATCCAGTCCGATGCTTCCGGGTGTGGCTGGTTGGGGCTCTGTGTGGTTTCAGCGGCACACTCTCGGTGTGTATAATCCATTCCACCGCATCGGTAGCAGTGTGTAAATCCTCCGCCTTGGGGGGCCTGGGGGGTAGCTGCAGCAGACGCTTGGAGAGTTGCAAGAGCTGCTAACACCTGATTCTGAGAAGCCTCGGCCTGCTCCTGCAACCCCACTCTCAGCTCCTTTCCTAGTTCCTTAATTGCATCTACTATAAAAGCCTGCATCCCGGTAGGTATAGAAGCCATCCTTTCTAAGGCTTCCTCAATACTCCAATCTGGCCCTAAAGTATTTATGACGCTGCGAGTGCTTGCATTGCAATTTTGGAGCACACATTGTTGTAGCAATATATGCTTCATCCAGTCCTCAACCCCTGCTTTATCTATCGCAGCTGCAACTTTATCCACAAAACTTCCTAGTGGCTCCTCACTGCCCTGTTTAATACCCATGTATGAAGGGGCCCCGCCGGGCTCCTTTATCTTAGCCATTGCCTGTCTAACTAGCTTCATAGCTTCTCTGAGTTTCTCAGGACCCAAATAGGCTTGTGCCTCCGTTCGCGCGTATGCTCCCGTTCCCATTAATTCATCAGCCGTGGCTCCGTTAAGCGGGTCAGCGGGGTCCCGATCCACATTAAGACAGTCAAGCACTTGACCCTGCCAGTGTGCGTTAAAAAGCATTAACTGATGCTGGGTATATATCAATCGGGCTATGCCACGACAATCAGAGGGTAACAAAACCATGGTGGAGAAAATATAATCCAGCATCTGTTTTGTGGGTTCCCCCGAAACACCATATCGACTGACAGTAGCGCGCAGCTGAGCCAACAGCTTCCAATCTAAAGAGGAAACCGATACCGCCACCCCCCCCTCCTTCCTGAGGTGTAAAGGTTACAGGAAAAGCCATCTGCGGTATAGCCTCCAGCACTCCGCCATCCCCTCTTTCTATCCCCTCCCTCGCTAAAGCAGCCCACGCCGCCCTCCTCTGCCGTGCAGTGGCTGCCGCTGGGACGCTCTCTGCCCCAGGGATCAGCTCAGTGCTTCCAGAGGAGCAGGGTGGGGGTGCTGCGAGCGGTGGCGACGGGGGAGGAGCCGCAATGGTCGCGGACGGTGCCGCGGGCGGCGGCGGCAGCAGCGGCGGCGGGGGAGGCAGGATTATTCGGTTAACAGCAGGCGGCTCGATCGGAGGCAAGGACACAGAACTTAACATCGCTTTATCATTTGCTTGCGCTGCTACACCGTAGTCTACGGCTTTCTTCTCTGCCTGATACTGTATTAACTCATTCCTCACCACGCACCACAACTTCCCCATTTTCCGTGCGGTTTTGTCCCCATCCAGCGTGGCTTCCCATAACTTATCCCCAAATTTCTGCCATTCCGTCAGTTCTTGCACTGTATGGGGGTTAATAAAGCTTCCCTGTGCATACCCATAAGCTAATAATCCTGGTAATTAGTTTTTTAGATCTATCCCTTTAACTCCCTGCTTTTGTAAGAACGCAGTAAATAAATCATATGGTGCTTGTCTATCCATACCTAATGTGCGTCGATGCTTTGCAGCTCTCCAAGATCTTAGCAGCACGTATCGGCCCAGTCCGTCTGTACGGTCACCGGGAGCTCGGCGCTGGCCCGTATATACGGTCGCCACTTGGCCCATCTGTATGGTCGCCAAATGCGCTTTTAGCCGTCCCTGCTGCAAGAGGGGACCCGAACTCAAGCGTCGCTCCACCGTGGCTGGGGGATCACGTGCGGGGTCACCATTATGATGGAGTCGACGGGAGACAATTGCACATCCTTTGATCAGCAAGTCTCAGTTTATTGATTATTCAGCTTGTACATTTATATGCGTGTTAATAAAGGCTCATACATATTGCAAAGCTCATCATTGGTTCAAGCATTAGAAAACAACCCTGCCCCTATTTCTACATTCCTTGATAACTGTGGTTTCTCAAGCAAGGTTAGTTTCTATTCTAGCATCTTTGTTATTTGTCTCTCAAGGACAGTAGGGTCTCTGCCTGATATCCACTTATAAAGACCTTTACTGTTCTCAGCATAAGCTACTGTTTGTTCATCTGGAAAGCCCCTGCCTGATCAGCAGGCTGGAAAATCGCTGCTTGACCACTGTATTTTAAACATTGCCTCGCTCAGCTAACCATGTTTCGACAAAACTCTCCACGGGGGGGCAATGGGATGGATTTGGGCAAAGGGAGGGGGGACAAAGGGTGGGGGCTGGGCCTGGGGGAGGGGGAGGAGGAGGAGGAAGAAGGAGGAGCAGGACCCTTTGATGGAGGAACAGGAAAGAAGAGGAGGAGGAGGAAGAGCAGCAGCACCAGAACCGGGCCACAGGGCCCCGAACACCAACACCAGCCCTTTTCCCTGGCAAACAAAAGTCACCAGGCCAGGTTCCTGATGGCAGATTGCAAGAGCCACTTGACACTGCCAAACAAGTCCGAGTTGCAAGTGGTGCCAGCTTGGGTTTGGGAGACATTCTATGCCATGAGGAATTTCAGCAGGAAGCCTGGGGCCCAGAGTGGGGGGCAAGGAGGAGGAGCCATGTTTTGGCAGTTCTGTGTACCCCCTGGCATGCCTTTCGCAGCTGCAGCGTTACTGGAACTCTGGGCTTTGTGGATTTAGGATCCCTAATCCTAGGCATGACCCTAACCCTCACCCGAGGCAGCAAAAGCAGCTTTGGGCTAGGGCTGGTTCCAAGAAAAAAGCTGTGGTGGATGCCACGTTGTGGCAGTTTTGCATTCCCCTTTGGGATGCCTATTGCAGCTGCAGTGTGCCTGGAGCTCTGGGCTTTCTGGTTTCAAAACCCTAACCCTAGGCCGAACCCTAACCCTAACCCTAGGCAGTAAATGCAGCCTAGTGCTAAGGCTGATTCCAAGAAAAAAGCTGAGGAGGAACAGCAGGTCTTGGCGGTTTTGTGCTCCCCTTGGGATGCCTTTTGCAGCAGCAGAGTGCCTGGAGTTCCAGGGACTCTGGTATAAAACCTCTAACACGAACCTTAACCCTAGGAGACAGCCATCCCTTCAGGGCCACAGTTACCCAACCACCAACACCAGTCCATTTCCAGTAGGAACAGAACTCACCAGCCCAGGTTCCTGATGGCAGATTGCAGGAGCCACTTGGCACTGTCAAACCAGCCTGAGTTGGCACTGGTGCCAGCTTGGGTCTGGGAAGCATCCTGCATATTGCGGAATTTCAGGAGCCAGCCGGCCACTCTCGCTGAGGCTGATTCCAATGAAAAAGCTGTGGTGGAAGTCATGTTGTGGCAGTTTTGTGTTCCCCTTGGGATGCCTTTTGCAGCTGCAGTGTGCCTGCAGCTCTGGCCTTTGTGGTTTCAAAACGCTAAGCCTAGCTGTAACCCTAACCCTAGGCAGTAAACGCAGCCTTAGGCTAAGGGTAAGCCAAAAATGTCCTAAGAAACCTTCAAGAACCCCCTATATATCCTCAGAAGGTGTGGAAAAGTCCTGAAAAAAACCTGCTCAGCCTCCATGCCCCACCTCTCTCTAACCCTCAGATGTCTTCCCTACCTTTCTGCCGTGGATTTTGTCCTCTGAGAGTTCTGTCGCTGTCCTGGTGTGAGGGTTGCTGTCCTGTCCCACCGGGAGGGTTCCGCTCTGGTCTCGCTGTCAGGGTTGCTGTGTTGTGCTGCTGTTGGGGGAAAAGGCTGTGGTTAGGGGTGTGCTTAGGCTGAGGTTAGGGCTGGGCTGAGGGGTGCTGCACCTGTACCCTACCTCGCCTCCTAAGCTGTTCCCTGTAGCCCGGATCTCCAGTGCACTGTGCAGCCCTCAAGCCCTCTCCCTTTACCCCTCAAGCCCCCCCTGTGCCCCTCAGCCTCTGTCTGTCATCCTCAAGCCCCCCTATGCCCCTCAAGGCCCCTCTCTGCTGCCCCTCACCTCCTGTGTGTCACCCTTAATCCCTCTCCTTTGCCCCTCAGCCCCCATCATTCTCAGTGTCACCCTCCAGCTGCCCCTGCCACCCTCAGCATCTCTGTGTGTCACCCACTGTCCCCTCTCCCTGCTCCTCCCTCAGCTCCCAGCCTCTGCCACCCTCAAGCCCCCACAGTGCCCCTCAAGCTGCCCCTCAGCCTCTGAGGCCCTGAAAGGACCCTAAAAAAACCCTATCAATTCCCTAAAGAAGCCCTAGTTTTCAAAGTGTCCTAAACACCCCACAAAAACATTAAAATAGCCTCAGAATACACTAAGAATACCCTACTTTTAAAAAGCCCCTAAAACACCCCTGAAAATCCCCAAAGAACCTTTTGGGATGACTTAGAGATTTTTTAAAGAGCACTGAGAATACCCCTAAAATCTTGAAAATGCCCTGATAAGACCCTAAAAAAGCCTAAAAAATTCCCTCCTATACCCTAGTCCTAAAAAAGTTCTCCATATACCCTCAATACTCCTCAAAAAGCCCTAAAACCTTTTAAGTAGTCCTAAAAAAGCCCCAAGAATACCCCCAAAAAACCCTAACAATTCCAATTAGTAGTAAGAAGGCCCTTAAAACACCCTAAAAAGTTCTTTTAAAAGCCCTGAAAAGAGCCCTAAAGGTATCCTAAACATTCCCAGAGAATTCCTAATAAACTCCTGCAAAAAAAAAAAAAACTAAAATATCCTTAAAAATCCCTGAGAAAAACCTAATAAAAACCCTAAAAGAGTGTTCAACTCCTACCTGTAACTCTGTGGCCTCCAAACCTCATCTCTACCCTCCAACTGGGGTAACTGTCTCCACCTGCTGGGAGGGTTCTGGGGCTGTCCCAGCATTAGGGCTGCACCTGTACCCTAACCCTGCCTGGTACCTGTGTCCTTTGCACCCCAACCCTCAGGGTCAGCTCTCCACCTGCACAGCCCCCCCGTCTTTGCCCCTCAGCAATGTCTGTGTGTCTCCCAAAGCCGCGTTCAGGATCCCACGTGTTGCTGCAGGAAGTCACCGGTGGGTGATGGGGGAAGTGAGGGATGGGGCAGGGGCAACCTGGATTTCAGAACCCCAGCAGATGGCCAGGCACCCAGCACCACAGGCCCCTGAACACCAACACCACCATTTTGCCTTGCACACAAAACTCACCAGGCCAGGTTCCTGATGGCAGATTGCAGGAGCCACTTGGCACTGCCAACCACCCTTTCATCCTGCAGGGGCCTTCACCTCCCTTCTCTGTCCAAGGCCCGGCTCACCTCACCCGGCCGCATGGCTTCCCCTCCCGCACCCAGCCCGCAGCCGGGCAGGGCAGCTCTGAACCTTCACCCACCGGAACCAAGAGAGCTTCCCCTGGGAGTTCTCTGCTTTTAACCCCCTGTGCTCTCAGAGGCGAATCCATGTCCGCAGGGGCCACACCAGGTGCCAATATTCAAATCTGAGCACAGATTGGTTTGACCACGGCACGCCAAAAAAACTCACTTCCTTTTCAAGCCAGGACAGCAGGACAAATGGATCCATGCAGAAAAACCTGAACCAGCGCTGTGCCCAAAAATTGGGGTTCAATGTGAAATGAGCGGCTCTGATTGGCTGGACCAGCACAGCCCGCGCCTCTCCATCCCCGCTCCCACCTGCCCAGCGCCCCAAGGCTCCCCCTGCCCCAAAAACCCCCAGCCCGGGGCTGCAGCGTCCCGGAAAGGCCTCAGCCAATGGCAGCGCAGGCAGGAGGCGGCTTAGCCAATGAGAGGTCGGGGCGTTGGATTGCCTCATCGGTTGCCGGGCAGAGCCCGTGGCCGATCGCTGCCCACAAGCGGCGGCAGCCAATGAGAGCGCGCGGCGCTGCCGAGCCCGCCCTGCTCCGGACTGGCGCTCCCAGCGCAGCGCGGCTGCTTCAGGGCTGCTGCTCCCCTGCCCGGCCCGGCCATGGGGCGAGGGGCGGCAGCTGGGGCCCTGCTGGTGGCACTGGTGGTGCTGGGAGCCCCCCCCGGCTGCGGGCGCGGAGCTCTCAGGTGAGCGGGGGCGGGAGGCGCTGGGACAGGGGGGAGAAAAGGGGAAAGGGGCCTGAATGGGGGGAAAACTGAGCCCCAGAGGGGCTGGGGATTGGGGGGACTCGTGGGAAAATGGGAAATGGGACCCCAAAAGTGATTTGGGGAGGGGCCCAAATCTGGGGAGGGGAGGGGATGTGGAAGGGGAAAATGGGGAAGGGACCCCAAAAGTGAAAGGGAAGCGGCAGGTGGGCAGGAGGGTCCCATGGCGGCCGTGGGGCAGGGGGTGCAAAGAGGAAGGGGATCCGGGGGGAGGCCCATGAGGCCGTGGGGCACAGGGGTGCTGCTGGGGGCCCTGCTCTGGGGGTGCTGCTGACCTGTGGGGACATCCGTGCACACACAGGGGTCTTTCAGCTCATGTTTAAGTCCGAGTGTTATTTCATTAACGGCACGGAGAAGGTGAGGTTCGTGGAGAGGTACATCTACAACCGGGAGCAGTTCGTGATGTTCGACAGCGACGTGGGGCTGCACGTGGGGTTCACCCCCTATGGGGAGAGGTTTGCCAGGAAGATGAACAGCGACCCGGCTAGGCTGGAGTACGCACGGACTGCGGTGGACTGGTACTGCCGGTACAACTACGACTATTACACCCCCATCACTGTGGAGCGCCGAGGTGAGCGCGGGGCAGAGCGTGTCCCCTCGGGCCCTGCCCTGCCAGTGACCCTGGAGCCCCTCAAAACCTCCCTGGGAATCGCCCCAGAACCCTCAGCCCTCCTTGTGCCCATCCCCGGGGCCTCCTGTCCCTTCCCATTCCCTCCCAGTCCACTCCAGTTCATTTCCAGTTCCTCCCAGTTTATTCCCATTCCCACCCAGCCCCTCCAAATCAATTCCCAGTCTATTCCCAGTTCATTCACAGTTCACTCTCAGACGTCCACCCTCTCTCCTAGTGCACCCCCATCCCCTCCCACCTCTCTCAGTGCCATCCAACTCCATCCCAGTCCCTCCCACTCCTCCCAGCATATTCCCAATCCATCCGAGCCCATCCTAGTCCTTCCCACCACATCCCCCAATCCATTCCCTGTCACTCCCAGTCCATTCCAATCCATTCCCAGTCCCTCCCAGTCCATTCTCAGCCCCTCTCCAGCCCACCCCAGCCCCTCTCTCTCCCAGTGCCCCCCAGCTGATCCCAGTGTGTCCCCACTCTCTCTCTCTCTCCCCAGTGCCCCCAGCGTGTCCATCTCGCTGGTGCCCCCCTCGAGCTCCCAGCCCGGCCCCGGCCGCCTGCTCTGCTCCGTGATGGATTTCTACCCTGCTGCCATCCAGGTGAGGTGGTTCCAGGGCCAGCAGGAGCTCTCGGAGCACGTGGTGGCCACCGACGTGGTCCCCAACGGGGACTGGACCTACCAGCTGCTGGTGCTGCTGGAAACCCCGCCCGGCGGGGCTCACCTACAGCTGCCAGGTGGAGCACGTCAGCCTGGAGCAGCCCCTGAGCCGGCACTGGGGTGCGGGGAGCCCCTGGGGGCGCTGGCAGAGCCACTGGGCTGTGCTGGGAGCCACTGGGAGGGAGCTGGAGAGAGCCGGGCTGGAACTGGGAGAGGGGCTGGGGCTGGGCAAGGGCTGGGAAGGGGTTTGGGGGATGCTGGGGAGGGTGGGATGGGGTTGGGGGGTCCTGGTGGGCACTGGGAGGGAGTTTGGGGTTGTGGGGGGGAGTTTGGGGGGGGGTGTGACTGGGAGGGAGTTTGGGGGTGCTGGGTGTGACTGGGAGGGATCGCAGGGAGCCCGGAGGGGCTGGAAGGAGATCGGCGATGGCAAAGCGGGGCTCGCCATGAGCTCGGTTGTGCTGGGCACAGCCTGGGAGGGCTCTGGCTGAGTCCTGCTGGGGCTGCCAAGGGACTGCGAGAGGCTTTGGGGCTCCTGGGGCGCTGGGGGCAACTGGGAGGGGCTGTGGGATGCTGAGAGGGACGGGAGGGGCTTTGGTGGCTCCTGGCCAGGACAAAAAGGGATCGGGGGGAGGTTTCAGGGGGTCCTGGCTGGGCTGGGGGCCACAGGGAGGGCGCTGGGAGGGGCTCGGGGGTCGCTGAGAGGTTTTGGGGGTGCTGAGCCCTGCGGACCCCCCAGAGATGCCGCCGGACGCCGCCCGCAGCAAGATGCTGACGGGCATCGGGGGCTTCGTCTTGGGCTTGGTCTTCCTGGCGCTGGGGCTCGGCTTCTCCCTGCGCAAGAAGGTCAGGCCGGGTGCCGGGGTGGCGTCCGGGCCGTGGCGGAGCCCCCCAGCGCTCCCCCGCCGGGCCCCCAGCCCGGTGTCACCCCTTTCTCTGCCCACAGAGCTCCTGAGCCGGCGGCGGCCGCAGCCCCCCCCCGTGGGCTCGGGCCCGGCCGGGACCCCCGTGCTCCGTCCCCAGCTCCGCTGATTTTGGGGCGGGTCCTGTGTCCCCCAGCCCCGCTGGCGCTCTGCCCCCGCCCAGTGCCTGCTCCCAGTGCTCCCAATAAAGCTCCCAGTTGGGCCCGGGGCCGTTTATTGGGGGGCGGTGGGGAGGGGTTTGGGGGGACAATGGGACGGATTTGGGGTCAAAGGGAGGGGAAAACAAAGGGTGGGGGAACTGGGCCTGGGGAGTTTGGGAGGAGGAGGAGGAGGAGGAGGGAGGAGGAGGAGGAGCAGGAGGAGGAGGAAGAGCAGCAGCACCCCCCACGGTTTCCCCCCCCCCCAGAGCTGCAGCCCCCCGGCCCCGTCAGCATCGCCCCCTCCCCACATCCCGCCGTGAGCATCAAGGGGGAGCTCAGCCCTTGTTAAGAATCTCTAAATAATATTAAAAAATAATTTAATATTATTTTAAAATTTATATACCTTACTAAAATATAATTCAATGTTTTTAAAATTTAAATTTATGTATTTTTAAAATTTTAATAGTAGTTAATAATTGTCTTGACCCCTTGTTAATAAAATTGTGTTTCTAAAGGGGAGCGGGTGTCACGGTTTGACGCTGGTGCAATGCCAGCGCCCCCATGACAATCCATTGTCCCCAGTGTCCGCTGTGAGATGTGACCAGAAATACAGCAAAGCAGGCTCCAGATTAGGAATAAAAAAAAAAAAAAAAAAAAACTTTATTAACTTACAATATATAAAAGAAACACATAGAACTCAGAATGAAAACCTTCCAAAAACACTCCTCCTCCCTGTCGTGGTTTGAAAAGGAAGTGAGATTTTTGGGATGCTGTGGTCAAACCAATCCGTGCTCAGATTTGAATATTGGCACCTGGTGTGGCCCCTGCGGACATGGATTCGCCTCTGAGAGCACAGGGGGTTAAAAGCAGAGAACTCCCAGGGGAAGCTCTCTTGGTTCCGGTGGGTGAAGGTTCAGAGCTGCCCTGCCCGGCTGCGGGCTGGGTGCGGGAGGGGAAGCCATGCGGCCGGGTGAGGTGAGCCGGGCCTTGGACAGAGAAGGGAGGTGAAGGCCCCTGCAGGATGGAAGGGTGGAGGGGAACTGAGAGGCATCGGGCAGCTCCCCCAGAGAGAGGGGGGGAGAGAGAGAGAGAGAGGAGAGTCTGTGCTTGTGCCACCTTGAAATTTGATAGCACAGCAGAGAAGGAGAAGGGGGGGGTGCAGTGAGAAGGTGCCTGGCAGGGCAGTGTGGGAGTTCTGGGCAGGCAGAGCCTGAGATTTTAACCCTTTTCTTGGATGATGGAAACCTTGCAAATGCTGATCTTCCTGGAGCTGAATGAAAAGAGAAATAGAGATGAGATGAGATGGGCAAGATGGTGCAAGTTTGTGCAAGTGGATGTCCAAGAGAAGAAGTGGAGAAGAATCTTGGGTGAGCAGAGGTGATGGAGTGGCCTTTGGCTGGACTTTTCTTGCATAGCCATGGACAGAACCATTTTTCCTCTGACACAGAGACTGCATTTAGTGGGAGGCAATGGCTTGGAGCCAAGAGAGTGCAGTGATGTGATGTGAAGGAGTGTGTGAACTGAGATGACGGGTGAGGAGGGTGTGGTGGTGCCCTTGATCTTCAGTGGAGGAGAAGATCTCTGCTCTTGAGACCCCTCAGCCCCAGGGAGTGAAATTTGGGGGGCACAGATGTCCCGAAAGTGAGAGACTGTTGCTCTTTTTGGAAGTGGACAAAGCACCCTTAAAAGGAAAACCCTCGAAGCAGCTCTGGTCCATGCACAGTGGTGAGAGCACTGGGCATGGAAGGAAGAGGTCACGAAGGCAAATGTTCCCCAGGCAGTGCCACGAGTGACAGGGAAACACAAGAGGTTTCAGTTGTGTTTCCTGGGGAAGCCTGTGGGACAAGAGGGACTCCTCTCTGCTTGATGAACTGAGAATTGATTATCTGAAAGGTGGCGATGGACTGAGAGTTGGTGATCTGAGGGGTGCATGTATTGGAAATTTGGTGGGGGGAGGAGGAATGTTTTTGGAAGGTTTTCATTCTTTCTGTGTGTTTCTTTTAAATATTGTAAGTTAATAAAGTTTTTTTCCTTCTATTCCTAAGGTGGAGCCTGCTTTGCTCAATTCCTGGTCACATCTCACAGTAGACACCAGGGAGAATGTATTTTCATGGGGGCACTGGCATTGCACCAGCATCAAACCATGAAACCAGGGAAAATGGCTGCCCGTGCCAGTCCATTCCCTTGCCCAGAAGGCACCCGCTTGTGTTTGGACACGAGCTGCTGCCCACAGCAGGATGGGCAGCACCCGGAGCATTGGCCATCAGACGCTGGGCTGATGTTTTTATCCTGAGAGCAAGAAAAACAGCCAGAAGCACACAAGGCAACTTGACAGTATCTCTGTAAGAATGTAATTGTCCTGTGAAAGTCAATAGTGGATGGTGGTTTTGTGCTGCAGATAATCACTTCCAAGCAAAAATCATTCCAGGAAGGGACAACAGCTTCTGCCTTCTGATGGATCCCAAGTGTGGCCACCAATTGCTCCAGGTGCTCCTGCCAACAGCCACCAGCAGAAAAGATCACACAGACACCAAGGCACGTTGGCTTTGGCTGTCCTCTGGCAGAGATGTCCCCCGGGGCCACAGGTCTCTGTGGCAGGAGAAAGGCACCAGCATTGGCAGGCCTTGGGGATGGCAAATCTCCTTTGGCAGGGACTCTTCCACAGCTGCTGCTGTCAGCGCTGCCCAGGGGACAGAGCAGCATTGGTGCTCTGGGCCACACGTCCCGTGTCTGTGTCACGCCCCTGCGAGTGTGCTGGCCACCCAGCACCGGGACTGGTCCCAAAGAGGCCGTGGCAGGGCCTGTGGAAGGCCCCGGTGCCCTTCCTGCTCAGCTGCGTTGGCAGCCGTGGGGGCTCATTCTGCTGCCCTGAGCAGGCAGAGCAGAGGAGCAGCTGCTTCTTGTTTGGGCCATTCCTGAAGTTCCTGCTGGGCTGTGTCTTCCACACTTGGGGCAAGGTCTTGCCTGCAAGCTGGGGCAGCTTGGGTGGGGTGGGGGTGTCCCCAGGGCACGTGGAGGTGTGTCCTGGGGCTCTCTGTGACACAGTGCACCGTGGTCACCATGGGATGGAAAGGGACAGGGTGTACAAGGGTGACCCTTTGTGACACGCCGTGATGTAGGTGCTGGTGGTGCCACGGCCACGCCACAGTGCTCGGTGCACGCGACGGGACAGGACGGGACAGAGCAGTGCTGTGAGGAGCCCCCACACAGCCAACTCGTTCCTTGCTGACCCGGAGCTTTTCCGAGGCGTTCCCTGTGCAGGTGACCTCGAGGCCAGGCTGCGGGACTCGGTGACGTGGAGCATTTCCCAAGTGTCTGCCATCCCTGCAGCCGGTGCCCTCGAGCACGGACTGCAGCACTTGCAGTCCTGTTTCCTTTTGGAGACTTGTCTCTTGCTGCTGCCCCAGAGGACAGACTGCAGGCCTCCCTGTCCTGTAGCCTTCCCGAGGCTCCTCTGTTGCAGGTGCCTTCAGGGCACGACTGCAGCCCTTGCTCATCTTCAGCTCTTCCGAGGCCTCTCTGCTTCAGCAAGCACTCCTAACTGCAAAGAGTGACATGGAGCAGAGACCCCTCAGCGTGCCCAAGCTGGCCTGGCTGGAGGAGGAAGAGGCTGGAGCTACCTCAGCACAGCAGCCTGAAGAACTGGAGCAGTTCCAGCTGCTGCAGGAGCGTGAGTGTCAGAGCTGGGCCGCAGGGCTGGTGCCTGCAGCCACCTTGGCCCCATCCCATCCCATCCCATCCCATCCCATCCCATCCCATCCCATCCCATCCCATCCCATCCCATCCCATCCCATCCCATCCCATCCCATCCCATCCCATCCCATCCCATCCCATCCCATCCCTGTGGGACATATCCATGGATAGGACAGAAGCTGGGCTGGAGCACCTGGCAGCCGCGCTCCATCCCCCGGGGCATCCCGAGGCTCTCCCTGCCTGGGGAGCGCAGGGCTGGGCTGTGTTCTCTGGCCTCTCCCGCAGCCCCTCAGCTCTGGCTGCGCTCGCTCTTTGCCAGATGCAGCCAAGGACCGCACACAAGAACAGGAAGCCGCCCGTGGCCGCTTTGGCAGAACGGCGCAGGTACCTGCGGCCATCCCCACCTGGGCTGGGCCTGCTGGCACTGCTCAGCCAAGCACAAGGCTTGGAGCGCTCCATGGATTCTCCCTCTCCTGCTGCCCTTCCCCTGCAGACCCTCTGTGAATTCATCATGTGCCTTTGGCAGGAAGAGACCGCCGGTGCGGGCACGGGCGTCTTGGCCAACCTTCCGTTCCTCGATGCCGAGACCGGTGCTGCCATGCTGGATGTGCTTGTGGAGCAGGGTGTCTCCAATCCAACACAAGTAAGCAGCCTGGGGCAAGGGCTCGATGGCCCCAGCACTGGTGTGGCGCCTCGAGCCGGCTCTGCTGGGCTCCCTCAGCCTTTGAGGCCTGGCCCAATGCGGTTGGAAGGGAAGCACTTCTCAGGGGAAGTTGCTGCTCTGGCAGCTCTCCAAGCCTCCCTGTGCCCTCTGCAGGTGCCCACCATGGTGAGGTACATCCACCACTGGCTCACGGCCAATGAGTCTGCTGGGCACAGGCTGGACAAGGCCCTTCTGGCGCTGACCCAGGAACACCCCTGTGACGTGCTGATCACCCTCTTGCGCTGGGCCCCATCGTGTGACAGGTAGGGCAGCCCCACGTGCCTTGAGGGCTTAGGCTTCACCAGCCCATCACCCTGTAGAGCCTGTCCCTGCTGAGAGCCAGACAGGCGGGCAGTTCCAGGATCCTCTGGCTCCTCTGTTTCCAGTGCTGCCATGCCAGCTCCTGAGCCTGGTGCCACGCTCCCTCCCTGCCCCTCGGGGCCCCTGTACCCACGTGGGCTGGCTGGCCGCTGCCGGCCAGGGGCAGTGGGCAGAGGCAGGGCTGAGGGCCAGCGCGGGGCCCTGCAGCTGCCCAGGCCACGGTGCTGTGGCCGAGCCCGCCCTGACACAGAGCTCTGACCCCACAGAGCTGCCGCCACCATGTGGGGAACCATCATGTCCTCGAGCAGGACTGCGGAGCCGGCGCTGCAGCTGCTCCTCGATGTGCTGAGCGCCTGGCCAGTGCACAGCGTGTACACCTCCGATGGGGACGACGCAGGAGTCTTTGCCCTGGCTGTGAGTTTCTGGTGCCGGCCTTTGCCAGTCCCCAGGCCGCCTCTGGAGCAGCCAGCTCTCTGTCCTCCCCCCAGCTGCATCTCCCTGCCTCAGGCACTGGGCTGAATCCTGCCTTAGGGGCAGGGTTCAGGGGCACCAGGCCGGCTGCTCCCCCCGTGTCTCCCCCGGCCTCTCCCTCGCACACTCGGGCCCTGCCATGTGGATGTCTTGGCACTGAGCTATGCCTCTGGCTGTTTTATTTCTTGCAGGCAACCGTGGCGCTGTGGAGAGTTTTCAATCTGGCCTGGCGCTCGCCTGTTGTTCTGGAGTATTTCCCCAGTCTCTTTCTGTGTCTGCTCTTCCAAGCCTACATCAGCACGCAGGATATGCCAGAAGAGGTTGAGACCTTCTGGCAGGGATGCCAGGAGCAACACGGCCTCGCCACCAACCCCAACAGGTGCTCCCTGCCAGTCCTCCCAGCCTTCCCATCCCTCCCATGCCCCCAGGGCAGGAGCCGGGGCTCCCAGCGTGACCTGGGCTTTGCTCTGCACACAGCTTTGCGCTGCAGACCCTGAAGGCCCTGCTCTGCCAAATGCGCTATGAGCACGTGGTGCTGTCCATGGAACGCAAGCGTGCCTGGGACACGCTGCTCTGTGCCGACACCCACCACTGTGCAGTGGGTCTGCTGGCCAGGTGAGACCTCGTTCTCCCCACCGCCCCTCTCCTTTGTGCCCGCAATGCCCCACACAGTCCCCGTGGTCATGGGCAGCAGGGCCTTGTCACCAAGGGAGGGATGAGCAGCCTGGAAAAGGCCGGCAGAGGAGGGTGCCCGGGAACAGCCGCCTCCCAAAGCGCCCCCGGGGTGCTCGGGAGCAGACCAGAGCTCTGTGAGTCGGCCCTGGGAGAGGTTTGCCCGCCCAGCCCAGGAGCAATGGTGCCTTTTTCTCCCTGCCAGGGAGATGCGCCGTGTCTCCATCATCTGGTGTTGCAGCATGGCATCCTGCCTCTTTGACCTGCTCAGCGAAGGCATTTCAGACTGGGAACTGCCCGCCCTGGCCTTCCTGGTGGAGGTGAGCCCCATGGCCAGCGCTGCCTGGCTGAGCTGCCTCCCAGCCTCTGCCCTCTCACAGCCGCAGCTGCCTGGGACGCTGCCCATGCCCTGTGCTGCTGCCTTGGCTCGGCCCTGTGCACTTCTGAGCTCCTGCCAGCTGGGCACCTCTGTGCCTGCTCTGTGCCTGCTCTGTGCCTTTCAGGTCCTGGATTGCCTGGACTTGAGTGAATGCAGTGAAAAAGTCCTGGAGATGTTGACACGGCACCTGCAGAGCGAGTCCAGGGAGATGCGTCGCGTGGCGCTCCGAGGCCTCGTGGTGCTCACCTCGATGGTGAGAAGGAGGCAGCAGCTGAAGCTGTGCTGGCAGCGTGGGGCTGGGGCAAGCAGCCCCTTGGCCTTAGCTGGGCTTTGGCAGCTGTGGCAGCTGCTCCCAGCTCTCCAGGGTCGCTGTTCAGCTGCCTGAGTGCTTCGGGACAGGCCTTCGGCCTCTGAGCCCTGCAGCAGCAGCAGCAGCAGCAGCAGCGTGGGGTTGCTCAGCCTTGTTTTGCTCACAGGATCCAAGCATGTACAGCCTGACTGAAAGCCTTGGGAAGCTACTGTGGGATAGGGATCAAGACATCGTGGAGAAGACCCTCATTGTGCTCAGCCTCCTGATGCTGCAGAAAGACCTGGCAATAGCCAGCCCCATCGCCCTGCAGCTGGCTGAGGCGCTCTGGCACCTCTTTGACAATGTGAGGCTCTGTGCCCCCAGCCACGGGCACTTGGGTGCTGCCTTGGGCCTGGGCACAGGGGGCCCTGGAGCTGCTGATGTGGAGGGCTTTGGCTTCCTTTCCAACAGGACAACAGCCTTGTGCAGCTGCTCTCCATTCGCCTCTTCCAAGACGTGATCACCTTGGTAGTGGCAAAGGGAGAAAAGCCCCTGAAGAAGCCTGTGAGCCAGAGCCTGCTCCCACTCTTCTTCCACTGCCACGATGAGAACCGGTGTGTGGCACAGGTGAGGCCTCCTGGGTGTCCCCATGGGAGGGAGCTCAGCTGTCTCCCCACCCCCTGGCACCTGACGGGCTCCAGCCTCCTCCTGGCCCTGGCACAGAGATGCGGGTCCTGTGCCCTGGGCTGCGGTGCCATCTCTGGGTCTCTGCTGCTCTGCAGGCCTCTCGGGAAACGCTGCTTTCTGCAGTGAGGTTCCTGAAGAGGAAGGATCTCAAGCAGCTGCTGCAGACGGATCAGATGTGGAGATTTGCCGAGTGCTTGGTAAGGACAGCCTGGAATGCCCAGCCCAATCCCTGGAGGAGCCGCCTGCCCACGGCGCCCAGTCTGTGGGGCTGGCAGCTGTGGCCCCTGCCCAGTGCCGCAGGCAGGGGCACCGGCCTGCGCCCCACACGCCGCTCCCTTGCCTGGGCCGTGCGGGCTCTTCTCCAGGCTCCTCTGGCCCCAGGGCCGGTGCCGACGGAGCCCCGAGCCAGCTGGGCTCTGCTGCGGGGCGGCACCGCTGCTCGCCGGGCCCTCTGCCCCGTGCCGAGCCCGGCGCCTGCGGCTGCTGGCCGGGCCTCAGGGCTCTGTGGGCAGGGGGAGCAGCGCCGGCCGTAGGGAGCGCCCGGCCCAGGGGCAGGGCCCGCACCAACCCTTTCCCTCCGTGCCCTGCCGCTCTCTGCAGCTGGCGGAGGACAGGAGCCGAGCGGCCGAGCACCTGCACCTGGCCCTGCCGTACCTGCAGAGCGCACAGGAGCCCCTGCGAGAGGCGGCCGTCAGGTTCATGGGTGAGCGCCAAGCCCGGCTCCCTCCCCGGCCCGGCCCGCCGCAGCTCGGCCCCAGCCCCGCCTGCTGTGCCGGCAGCAGGATCCGGGCGCGGGCATGTGCAGCCCCGGCCGGCCTCGGCATTGCTGCTGCCGCCCTCTGGCAGCCGTGCCCTGGGGCGGCAGCGGGCGCCAGGGGCCCGGGCTGAGCCCCGCCGGGCCAGCAGGGCGTGTGGCCTCAGCGCTGGCAGCGCCCGTGGGCGGCAGCTGTGGCTCTGAAGGCGCAGGACACGCTCTGTGTTCCCCAGGGATGGCCGGGCGCTACCTGACAGGGCAGCAGCCGCAGTTCCGCATCATCTGCAGCGGTGAGTGAGGCCCGCGGGCTCTCGGCGGGGGCTGCCGCTGGCAGCTGCGTTCCCTGGCCCGCCCGCCGACGGCTCCGCTCCCTGCGCGCCCCAAGGGCAGCGTGGCCACAGCACAGACACCTTGCAGGGGCATTCCTGGGGGACATTCCTGGCCAGCAGCTGCCAGCTCGTCCTTCTTGGCTCCTGCTTCCTCCAGGCCGTGCCAGGAGCTGCGTGCCATGGACGAGGCTGGAGGCTCTCCCCAGCTCCCCGCAGATCCAGCCTCTGAGTGTGCCTCTGTTTCTCTCTCTGCAGCCCTTCAGAACATGACGGATGACACCAGCCCAGCCATCTCATGCCTGGCGCTTCAAGCTCTGTACATCATTTTAGCTGTACAGAGCCTTCCCTCCTCCCGACTCCAGAGAATGCGAGACCAACTCCGCCGCCTCTGGAAGCTGCGGCCTTTCCTGTGTGGCCGTGGCTGAGTGTCCTGCTGCGGCGCTGTGCAGAACTGATCCGGGAGGCTGCGTCTGCTGGGGCTGCCTGAGCCTGCGGGGAACACCTCTCCTCTGCCAGCACTTCCTTTCCCTTCACCCACTAGAGGAACATTAAATTGCTGTTGTTGGAGAGCCGGGTGTCCAGGAGCTTTCTCTTGGTGCAGAGTGTCTTCAGGCCCATGGGGAAGAGGGGAAAAAGGCTGCTTGGTCTGTGCAATTTGCCCAAGCGTGCGGTGTGGAAGGGAAAGTGGCCAAACGCCCCTTGGCCTTTGGTGTTTCCTGCAGGAATGTTTTTGTTCCTGCATCAAGACTTCTGGAGCTGGGGAACAAGTGTGTTCCATGTTGTGAGATTCTGTCTGAAATATCCCTCATCTGCCTCACGATTGGCATGGAGAGAGACCACTGAAAAATTAAAACCCCTGTTTGCTGAACCGGTGGCGGGAAAAGCCATGTGCCTGAGGCCTGAAAGTATTGCTAAGTTGCTGTTTTCCCTGGTGTTGTTTGCTATATGCTGCACTGAGCTCGCAGGGCACCCTGCCCTTTTGCACAATAGCTCTGGAATCCTCCCCACCTCCTGGCCTGGCTGGTTTGAGCTTTGGGTGGTCCCTCCTCCAAGAGAAGACCCCTCATGCCTGTTCATAACCACCGTGACAGACAAGTAGAGATGTAAGAAGCCTCTTCATCAAGAGACCGAGACATGAAATCCCTGTGTGAGAAGGCCCCCTCTCACCTTCTTCCAGAGACTGGGACTGAAACCCCCAACTCGGGGGAGGTGTGCAGGGGGGGAAGGAAAGCTGCCCAAAGCAAGATGGATGTTGCAGGTGTGGGCAGTGGACCACGAAAACAATGGCTCTCACCTGCTGCCTGGCTTGGACTCTGTGTACCCCTTTTCAAACGCTATTCTTCCCCCCTGAAGACCTTTGTTTCGGTTGTGGAATTTATATCCCCTTCCCCCATTGAAAAAGAGTATAATTGGGGTCCAGATGAACTGTGCCTCCGAGATCTCCCTGATGTAACAGGCAGATCCTCGACTGGACTGGACCAAAGGACTTTGTCTCTATGTTTGGTAGCTATATCCCCCTCTTTCTCTCTCTCTTTTCTCTATCTTTATCTTTTTCTCTCCCTTAATCCCTCTATCGCATTTTGCTGTGGTCATTCAATAAAGGTATATTTGTTTTGATTATTACTGCAAATCCCCTGTGCCGTGTCAGCTCTTTTTGCACCCTGAGATCAAATCCACAAACCATCACAAAACCTGTCCGTGAGGACGGATCGTGACATCAACTGGCGTCACGGACAGGATTCTGGTAGCCAGAGGGATTTGCAGGTTGTGTGTAATCTGTACCAGGGGAGAGAGAGTCTCGCTCCATAAGGGGTGTGATTCGAATCTCCTGCAAACTGCACACGCCTAGTAAAAGGCAAATCTCATGCTCAATTGAGTGCTCTGTCTCCAGAATTTCACAAAAAGATCTCTTGGTGCAAAAGGGGGAAACTGTTCTGTTGTGTGTGTGTGTATCTGCACTGTCTGGGAAGGAAAGGACAACTTGATGTAATAAGTAAGGGCCTCCCAGGCAGAACTGTCCCTTCACCTACCCAGGGAAGTGAGGGGAAACAGAGCAAGAGCTGTGTGGTTGTGTAACTTAAATCAGTATTTCCCTGTTGTAGTTTTTGGTTCCCTCACAAAATAACTGTTTTGTGCATGTGTGAGTGTGTGTGTGTGTATCTGGACTGTCTGGGAAGGAAGAGACACTCCTGAAGTAACCAAATAGGGCCTCCCAGGCAGATTCTGTCTCTTCAAGAACCCAGGGAAGCAAAGGGGACACAGGAAAGGCTGTGAGATTGTGTAACTTAAGTTTACAATTAACTCCCTGGTGTAGCTTTGGTCCCCTCACAAAATGACTAAAAACTTCAGTGCAAAAGGTAAAGCTGAATTTTATGCTCTGCTTGCTAAATACAATGCCACACCTTCTCCAGGAAGAGAAGAATGGGCAAACTGCAATTGGTTTCACTTAGAAAATGTTATTGATAGAATATGTTCTTTGCAACATCAACCAAAATTCAAACTAGGCAAAAATAAAACCATCCTCTGCTCAGTTTTGGGAGTTTGCCACACAGCAGCCATAGAAACTCGCTTTAAGCGAAAAAGAGAAAAATGCTACAATAGACTCCCTTCAAAACCCAGCTGAAGTTTTGCAAAAGCAATTAGATGAAGAAAGAAATGTAAATAATTTATTATGGGCTGCCTTGAGAGAGGAACATGTTAAAAATTCATATAACGTCAATTCCTCAAAAGAGGCAGAGGAGAAGGAAACTCCTCACATTAATCAAAATTACTCTCAAACAGAATTAGCTCTGATGAAAAATTGCAGGAAACACTGCTGTAACAGCATGAAACCTCTAATTAAAACAGAATGCAGCTACATCAGTAATGAGGATCTTGCCCCACACATAACCACCAAAGAAATCCTGTACACTGCTACTGAATTAACAAAACTTGCAAAGCAGTACGGGCTTCTCCCCCACAAATCTGAAACAGAACACAAATGCCAAGTGTCTCTCACTGGGGGAGATCAGATTCTTTTGTCAGAACAAGAAGCCGGTGGGTGCTGGGGACATGGGGTGTTCTTAACAACGGGAGACAGACGCATCCCATGGTCCCTAACTCAGTGTGCAGCTCACTGGGCAGGGGGGCTGAACCCCTTGGAAAGGGGAGACCTTTTAACCAGAGCTGGTACCCCCAGCCAACCCCTGGAAAACATTCCCAAAGCTGCTTGCTTGCAAATGATGCATGAAAGAAAATCAACTGCAAGCTCTGAGTTACCAATGCAATCACCTGTAAAGCCTGAAATTATGACCCCTTTAACTCTAGGGCTTTCAGAAACACTTAAACCTACAACAATTATCCTTCAAAAAACCATAGTGGCTGTATCTCCTGTAGAAACACCTAATAGATTTCTTAGTAACCAGAACGACCCATTTGTTCCCCTTTATGACTTGCTGAGCAAAGGGGTGAAATGGGATTGGACTCCTTCTCAGGAGGAAACATTGCAATTGCTGATTTTTGAAGCAACAGCTCACCAAGCACTGGACCCTGTCCATCCCACAGATCCCTTTCAGGTGGAATGGGGATTTGCCTCCTCAGGGCTGTCAGTGCACATTTGGCAGCAGGGTCCTGAGGGTCCAACAAGGCCTGTTGGTTTCTATTCCTGTGGTTTCAAAGATACTGAGAAAAGATTCACTACCTGGGAAAAAGGGATTGTTTGTGGTTAGCTTGGCTCTCATAGAAGTGGAAAAAAAAATCTTAGCAATACAAGAAACTGAGAGCTTGGATAGCAGCCAAGACAAACTTGCCTCTGTGATTAAAGCAACCCCTCCTTTCTCCTCTGCTTCTGCTAACAGAGAGGGAGAAGGCAGTGCTCAGGCTGAGGAACTGTTAACTTTATGGAGTATTTTCAAGCGTGAGGGACAGAATTCTTTTCTTGTCTGTATTTACACCGAGTCCTATGCTGTGTTTATATTTGGGTTGGTCCAGATTAAGGCTTTTAAAAGACATACAGGAGATAATACTGTTAAAGCATTGCAGGGATGGTTTGGGATTTTCCTAAAACCACAGGAAATTCAATCTGATAATGTTTCTCTCTTTACTCTCAAAGGTGTGCAGGATTGGGCAAAAGGTGAAAAGATTAAATGGAGTTCTCACACCCCTTACTATAGATGGGGGGTAAATGGGTGTTCCAAAATCACTGCTTTTTGCCCAACAGCTCCAAGCATAATTCCTTTACTACGGGGACCAGATGATTTCAAGAACCCAGCACATTACCCTGGACAACCTGTTTTGGTGGACTCCCCCCTACTGTAGGGGAAGTACCACTGGTGTTCAAAACCTCTCTGGCAATTCCATCGTTCTAACTTTTTCTGCCTCTTCGTGGCAGAGTCTGTTGTGTTTACTTTTACAGAAGAACTCTGAGGGACATGAAGACCTGATAAACCATGATAACACTGGTGATGGACAACAGAAATAATGTTTTCCTTTCCCTTTATGGTAACACCAGGTGATGATTTTACACATAACATGTAAATTAATTGATCTTGAATAAATTGGCTGCCACATCCAGAGATTTGACCAAATTACATCAACCATTGCAGTCATCCTTATTGGCATTGAGAATCAGTGGTTGCTATCAAACATTTTACCAAACTGGGAGAAAGTAAATGTAAATGATCACAAATTGGTAATTGATGCACTCAGTGCTACACAAAACAATGTTTCTTTGGCTCTCAGCTGTATCCAGGCACAATTGTGGATGCAGTCAGTTGCTGCCTCAATTATAAGAGAAGGTGAAGAAGGCACTTTTCCCACTGAAATTCAGAAAATAATTTGGGTCAGCGCCACTGACTTTGAAAGAGAATTCCAATCCTGGTGGAACCTGGTGAATTTTACCTATGACCCCATTTCAAATACAGCCACAGTTTTTGTGTTAACCATACACAATGCTTCAGAGCATTTGATTTTCCCTGTTATAGCATTAGAACTGAATTACGACTGAGCTATTCTCTATCCCATAGAGAATGGGCCTGTCAAATTGGTTAGAAATGGCAAACTGTTAATTTAGAATCTTGTATTGTCTGAGAACAACAAGGGTTCATCTGTGAAAGCAATGCAATCATAGCTCAAGACATTTGTTTAGACATAGAGCAAAATATCTGCCATTTTGAAATTTTTTCTTAACAAGACTTCTGAAACAGTCCTTATATATATAGGCAATAGATGTGCATGCTTTAGAACCATTTGTGATTTTGTATTCATAGAAAATGTTGTAGTAGATACTAAAAATCATTCAAATTTCTGTGCTTGTAACTTTACCAAGATGACAGGATGTGATTTCTCTTATGAAGCTCCAGTTACCTCTCACTACCTGTTGCAATCCAACTACACACTGATTCACAAACTGATGCCTACTCCTGTTGGGATGAATCTCACTTTGGTAAGACAACTGCTGCTCCATCGAGACTTGGCTGAAATCCTTGAGAAGATTCAGAAAAATGGACAGAAAACCCTGGTGACTGTTCATCACAATGTGAGACAGATACACCGTGTCATGGAAAGAGTGGAGAAAGATGCCGAGCACAGGTGGTGGGATACTCTTTTAGGTGGTCTCCTACTGCCACGGGTGTCCTGAACAGTGTGTGTCATCCCTTTGTTATCCTTTTGATTCTAATTCTGTTTGGTTTTATTTTATCAGCAGTCCTATTCATTATGAATTGGAGCATGAAACAGCTGACAAGATTGACGTCTGTAGTTCATGCACACAATTTGGCTGATGTCCTCTACACTGTGGACATCCCCAAGACTTTGACACAAGGCAATTATGAATGAAGCATATGTGTTTTGGGATAATCCTTAATTTCCATTTATGATTTTGTTGGAATTACTTTCAATTTTTAGTGAATTGTTTTAGAAAACATTTCTTAAAGTTAATGCTTGCATTATGATGTGTTGATTGCTTTTGCTTTTGATTATTTGTGACATGTTTTACCCATTTGAAAATTGTTATAAAAGTAATATTGTTTTAATTAATAAACCATTTGTGAAAATTGTTATGATAATCAATATTAATTATGTTTGTTTATTGTTTCCCTTTTCCCCCTCCATTTCCTATCCCTTCTTTTCCTTCTCTTCTCTCTCTTTTTCCTCTTTTCTGTCGTCCCTATTTTTCCGGGTTATACTACCAACGTACGGGGAGTTCTGAAGACTCATCAGCGACACTCCAGAGTTCTGCTGATGAAGATCCCTCAAGACAATCGTGAGTCACGGGGTCGTGTGAGAGTCTGTCCGAATTTTCCCTCATCTGCCTCACGATCGTCATTGGGGGACCACTGAAGAGAAGACCCCCCCTGTCTTAAATCTCTGGCTCCAAAGGAGAAAGTCATGTGCCTGAGACCTGAGAGCGTTGCTAAGCCATTGTTTTCACAGGTGTTGTTTGCTGTATGCTACACTGAGCCCAATGAGAAGAAGAAGGGGGGGCACTGCCCTTTTTTTTGCAACAACAGCCTTGGGAGCTGTCCCACCTCTCGGCCTGGCTGGATTTCTCCTGAGTTTCAGGTGGTCTCCCACAGAAGACCCTCACCTGTTTTACAACCACCGTGACAGACAGACTGAGATGTAAGGAGCCTCTCCATCAAGGACTGAGACATGGAACCCCCATGTGAAAAGGCCCCTCTGCTCCTTCCAAGGACTGGCACTGAAACCCCAGCCCGGGGGAGGTGTGTGGGGGAGGCAAGCTGACCACAGCGAGATGTTTGCCTGCAGGTTGTGACCACTGGACCAAGAAGACAATGGCTCTCTCGCTCACTGCTGAGAACATGGACTGCCTGTTACATCTATTCCTTATTGTATCTGTTTCCCCCCACCACGCAATTTCCAATAGAGTTTTCATAATAAAAACCTCTGAGTTAGCGAGAGACTTCGAGATCTCCCCGACGTAACAGGCGGATCCTCGACTGGACTGGACCAAAGGACTTCGCTCTCTCTACGTTTGGTAGCTCTATCCCCCCTTTCTTCTCTCTTTTGTCTCTCTCTTCCTCTTTTTTTCTCCCTTAATCCCTCTATCGCATTTTGCTGTGGTCATTCAATAAAGGTGCATTTGTTTCGATTATCATTGCAAACCCCCTTGTACCGTGTCGGTTCTTTTTTTTGAGCACCCTGAGATCAAATCCACGAACCATCACGAAACCCGTCTGTGAGGATGGATCGTGACACCCCCATGGGACCCTCCCCAAATTCCCCCCACAAACCCCCCAGAGACCCTGCTAAAAAATTCCCTCAAGTTCCCCCCAGACCCTCCCCAAATCCCCCCAAACCTCCTCAAGACCCCTCCCCAAATTCCCCTCACGACCCCTCCAGGACCCCCAGCACCTGTCCCTGCGCCTCCTCAGCAGCCCCGGAGCCCCACAATTCTCCCAGCCCTCCCCGCTCTCTCCAGCGCCTCCCTGGGATGGCCCCCGCCCGAGCCTGGGCGGCTCCTGGGGTCCCTGAGGGGTCCCCGGGGCGGCGGGGGCAAGACCTGCAGAGGATTTTTCCTCTTGTTCCCCTCCCTTTCATTTCCCCTTTTTCTTTTCTTTTGTTTTGTCTCAGGTGTTTCTCATAAAAGATTTTTATTCTCCTAAAATCTCCTGTCTAACATATGGCATATTCTCTTTCTTCTAGATTAGATTAAACAGTGTTTTTTTTTTTTTTATAATAGATCCAGCACCTAACAAATCTAAAAAGGCGCTGCTTGGATACTTTGAAATGGTCGATGAGCTAACTCACAACCTCCTAATGTTGTTTTTCTCATCACCTTTTTATTTATCCTTTGGCAAATTAAGCATCTTTCAGTTACTTGCTTTGCTACTCAAAAAATCCCAGTGCATCCATAGTTCCTTAAAAATGATCACACAAAAAATTCTTGAGTACCCCAGTGGGTTTTCTGATGCATGTCTTCTAATATTTTCCTAGAAGCACATTTTATTAAGTAATTGTCTTCCAATACCAAGAAGTTTCCATTTCCCCAATTTATCTTGTTCACTTCCTGTCTTGTTTAATTCTTTTTTTCTCGGCTTCCCTAAAGTTTGGAATTTCCAGTTTTTCCTCATTTGGAGTTAATATTAACATAACTCTTTCAGCTCCATTTTCTGCTGCATCCTTAGCTTTGTGATGTGCCCCAGTTTGCCCAGTTTGCCTCCTTTGGCCCAGTTTGGTTCCCCTCCTGGGTTGGGGCAGCCGGGGATGTTTCCCGAGAATGAAGAAGTCCAAGGCTGAGCAATCTGCGAGGCCCCTTGGGGACACTGATCCAGGAGGGGGGAGGGAAACTCAGGGATGAAGGGGGGGGCAGCCTGGAGGAGCAGAGCCCTGTGTCCCCAGGAGCCCAAAGTGGGGAGCCCAGAGAGAGGGGGGGAAGGAGGAGAAGCCATTGGCGGGAGGAATCAGAGGGATGGAGGAGGGGGAGGGGGACCAATCAGAGGAGGAGGGCTGATGACTCATCAGCAGCCCAGAGCAGAGAATGAGGGGAGAAGGAGGAGGAGGGACAAAAGGGATCAAGGCTGAGCCCAAACCCCAACCACCCAGCATCCTGAAATGGGGAGAGGGAGCCCAAGGGGAGCTTTTGGGGGCTGGAGGGGATATGCCCCCAGCCCACTGGGGGATGTTTGGAGGGATGAAAGAAGTCCAAGGGAGCACCCCCCCAGGGGACATCGGGGACCCCAATCCAAGCCAGACCCCAGCAGCCCCAGGACAGGGGGGGGGCCGGACCCAAACACCAGAGGGGGGGGGGGGACTCCTTGGGGGACAAGGAACTCCTGGGAGGCTTTTTCAGGGGGGAGAATCTTGGTGTTTGGGAGGCCAGCAGCCTGGGCAAAGCTCAGAGATGGGGGCCCCCAATCCAAAATGACCCCAGTAGAGATGGACTCGGGCAGAGGGACCTTCAAACTCAATGTGTGTTGGGGAAGATGGGAAACAGGAAAGGCCCAAGACCTTATAAATATGATTGTCAGGGAAAAGATTTTGAGAGTGTTTTAAAAGTATAAGGAAGATTGAAATGAAAAATCATTAAGAATTTGAGATAGTTTTTCTGTTAGTTGACAACTGGAAAACAATGGAAACAGGCCCAACTGAAGGTAATCCCATCCCTTTTTGATGAAACAATTCCCTCTGCTTGCAGACAGATCCAAGGGTCCAGAGACCCTACTAGCTCAGCAGAAGGGGTCCAAAGAGGAGTTTTAGGGTTTAAAATGTAACACAGTATGGTGATGTAATGATTTTTACAGGCTGTATGTAAATGCTATAGGATTTGTATCTTGTACTAGATTGGTTAGTGAAAATAGAATATTCAACACAGATGAAAATTTATTGTATTGTAACAGGAACCTTAATAACTCTCTTACGCTCTTAAAAGGGATCCTCATCCTCTCATCCTCCTCTCTTCTCTCTCTGGCCTGCTCCGAGCTGTGTGCCTGGCAGCTCCCAGCAGGGCCCTGCACCCAGGCCCTTTGCAATAAACCGCAAGTTCCACGCCCTGGCTGCAGAGAAAAGTCTCTGTCCATCCCGACCATCCTACCCCCCAAAACTCCTACAAAAATGTGCTCATCCCTTGTTTTCCCCAAACCAGGATTTCCCATTGGCAACCCCAGGGAGGCTGTGAGGAAGAGGAAGATGCCCCAGGACACTGAGGCAGGTGAGGAGGAAGTCAGTGCCCCTTTCCCTTCCCTCTGTGCTGCTCCATCTCCCAGCCCAGCACGGCCCCAAATCTGCAGCTCAGCCCTGGGGGATCTCCTTGCCCTTGCCTGTGGCACGGAGGCAAATCCCATCCTGTCCTTGTCCTTCCTCCCCCCAGAGCAGGAGCTGAGCATGGAGAGCAGGGAGGACAAATGCCCACACAGAACCTGGTGGAAGAGGCCGTTTTGAGCGGCTCCACGGGGCAGGAAGGCAACGGGAGGAAAAGCCCGGAGATGCCAAACTGTGAGGAGGGGCTGCAAACGCAGCTGGCGGGGATCTGAGGGGAAAGAGCCAGCCTGGGCCGGGAAGGCGGCCGGAGATGGAGCCTGGCTCAGAGCTGGTGCTCCATGAGCAGCTCCATGATGGGGAGAAGCCCCACACGTGCATGGGAGTGTGGGAAGAGCTTCAGGTGGAACTCCAACCTGATCAGGCACCAGAGGATCCACACTGGGAACGGCCCCACAGTGTGGGGGAGTGTGGGAAGAGCTTCAGGTGGAGCTCCAGCCTGATCAGGCACCAGAGGATCCACACTGGGGAGAAGCCCCAGTGAGGGTGGGGGAGGTGGGAAGAGATTCAGAGTGGAGCTCCAGCCTGATCAGGGAGGATGGGAAAGGCCTTCCAGTGTTCCGAGGAGATGGGAGACTGTCAGCCAGAGCTCCAGCCTGATCAGCCACCAGAGGACCCACACTGGGGAGAGGCCCTACGAGTGTTCCAAGTGTGGGAAGGGGTTTCAGACCAGCTCCGATCTCCTCCGGCACTATCGGATTCACACAGAGGAGAGGCCCTTCCAATGCCCCCAGTGTGGGAAGGGATTCAAGGAGAACTCCACCCTCATCAGCCACAGGCGCGTCCACACCGGGGAGAGGCCCTACGAGTGTGATAAATGCAGGAAGAGGTTTCAGAGCAGCTCCTGTCTCCTCCGGCACTATCGGATTCACACAGAGGAGAGGCCCTTCCGCTGCCCCGACTGTGGGAAGGGATTCAAGCACAACTCCACCCTCATCAGGCACCAGCGCATCCACACCGGGGAGAGGCCCTACGAGTGTCCCCAGTGTGGGAAGAGCTTCTCACAGAGCTCTACCTTGACCCAACACCAACGGAGGCACCGGTAAGGGAAGCCCTGTGAGTGCCCCGAGTGTGGGCAGAGCTTCGTGCGCTGCTCCAGCTCCATCCCCCACTGGAGGAGGCACTTTGGGCACAGCCCTGGTCATTCCCTGTGATCCATGTTGGGAACACACCTGGCTGCTTCTCCTTTTTGTTTGGCCTTAATTTTCCTCTGCTTCACCTTCATCCTTTAAAAACGCCCAAAACTGGGTTAAATGAAGGAAATTGA
Source organism: Emberiza elegans (assembly GCA_024865655.1). NCBI lineage: Eukaryota > Metazoa > Chordata > Aves > Passeriformes > Fringillidae > Emberiza > Emberiza elegans. The sequence goes on from JALJVW010000107.1 coordinate 244,226, forward strand.
TCGAATATATCTGCAGTTCCATAATTTCTCAGTTGTTTTAGAGGGAAATTAAGATTTGGGGACACGTTCTGTGTGGAGTGCTGCTGTTGCTAAGAGGCAGGAATTTGATCTCACCCTTCTTGTGTTGCTAAGAACTCCTCCCCTGACCCAAACCCCAACTCCACCCTTGGGATACCCTATAAAAACCACAGCCCTGCCTTTGCCCTGCCTTTGCCCTGTCTTTGGGGGGTAAGGAAAAGGATTCCCAAAGGATCCCTAAAAACTTTCAGCCCTTTCCCTTTTCACTGGATTCCCAAAGGATCAGCCTTTTTCCCACTGGATTCCCAGATGATCAAGGATTTTTTTCCACTGGATTCCCAGAGGATCAAAGGATTTTTTTCCCACTGGATTCCCAGAGGAGGATCAATTCCCAGAGGATCAACATTTTTCACTGGATTCCCAGAGGATTCTGACTCTGTCACTGTTTTTTTTTTTTTTTGTACTACTGCATTTGTATTTTTAATTTTTTTAATAAAAATTAACTGTTATTTCTACTCCCATATCTTTTGCCTGAAAGGAGTTCCCCTTTTTCAAAAATTATTTTTTATTAATATTAGTATTATTATTTTTAATACATGATTATGATTAATAATAATCATCATCATCATGAGAGGGAGGGGGTTGACATTTTCCATTTCAGTGGAGGCTCCTGAAATGGGGAGACACCCCCAAGGACGGGCCATGTAAAATAGTTCCTGAAATATGTAAATGAGTCTATGGATATGCATGAGCGTCTATGAATATGCAACATGCTGATGTAATTAAATTCAGATTAATTAAGGGGTGTCCCCGAAAATAACTGGGGGATCTTGGTGGCCATAACAACCTTTGCTAGATGCTCATTGTCTCCCATTACATCAGCGTGTTGCATATTCCTAGACTTTTTGCATATCCATAAACTACTTTATATATTCCAGGAACAAAATTGGCTTCATCCTGTTTGGGGGTCCCACCCCCCTCCCAGCTCAATTTTTGTATCCCATTCCCCCCCTCAAGCTTTTGGGGTCCCACCCCCACCTCCCTTTTCCCCCTCCCCCTTTCCTTTCCGATCATTCCCCCCAGTCCCCTCCCCGTGTTTGGTTTTGGGGGCTCCAGGCCCCTCCTGCTCCGTTTTGGGGTCCCGACCCCGTTTTGGATTAATTTGGGGTCCCCAGCCCATCCCCAGGGTCACCTTCCCCCGCTCCCCAAATTCCGCTCCTGGCAACTGATGAGTCATCAGCGAGACACGCTCTGATTGGCTGGAAATTACCCCGCGCGGTCTCTGATTATTTACCGCAGTGAGAGGCCTTGGTCTGTGCCTGGCAAGTGATGAGTCAGAGTCGGGCCGGGCGCTGATTGGCTGAAAATCGCTGAGCGGGGCCCGTGCTCTGAGTTTGTGCCCAGCAACTGGATCGTCATCAGTGCCGCGCGTTCTGATTGGTCGGGATCTGTTTTGGGGTGGGGACGGGAGGAACTGGGGTTACTTGGGGTTTATTTGGGTTTATTTAGGGCTTGTTTGGGATTTATTTGAGTTTATTTATGGAGTATTTGGGGTTTATCTTGGGTTTTACTTGGTTTATTTCGGTTTTTTGGGTTTTTTGGAAATTTGGTTTATTTAGAAATATTTGGGTTTGTTTGGACTTATTTGGGTTTATTTGGGCTTTATTTGGAATTATTTGGGGTTTTTTTATGTTTATGTTGGGTATATTTTTTTTTTTTTAGTGTACTTGAAATAATTTAGGGTTTTTTTAATTTATTTTGGTTTTTTTTTTTTTTTTGGGGTTATTTGGGTTTGTTTTGGGTTATTTGGGGGACTTTTTAGGTATTGTTTGGGGTTTTTTGGGGTTATTTGGGGTTTATTTTAGGTTTTTTGGTTTTTGGGGTTATTTGGGGTCATGTGGGGTCAAAAAAAAAATGGGAATGTTTTGCCTGCAAAAATGGAATTTTTCCTTAAAAATCCGAGAGTTTTTCCCAAAAAACTGGGAATGTTCCCTTAAAAATCCCGGACTTTTCCCAGCCAATAGGGGCCTGCCCCCCAAACCATCCAATCACCGTTCATCTCCCAAATTAACGAATCACCACCCAACCCTGTGGATGAGTCCAACCAATCACCGTCCCCCAAAACACCTAACGAAGAATAACGAACCAATCACCGCAAGACCACCTCCAGCCCCCCTTTCTCTTCTTCCAACCAACCAATCACCACCCGTCCCCCAGGAATGTCCCTCCCCTTCAGGATCACCAATCACTCTCCCCTCAAAGCCCGCCTGAACCCTCTGCTGTCAATCACTGGGCTCTCTCCCAACCAATCACCAGGCTTCTCCTCAGCAACTCCCGCCCTCCCACAGCCCCCCAGCCAATCAGAGCCGAGCCCAAAGCGGCCCCGCCCCTGACCCCGGGGCCGGGCATGGAGCGGGCGCCCCCCCCCCGCCCCCCCCAGGACCCCCTCAGGGACCCCCGGAGCCGCCCCAGCTCCAGGGCGGGGGATCTGCGGGAGGCGCTGGAGAGAGGATCGGGGGAGGCGCTGGGAGAGCACGGGGGCTCCGGGAGCTGCTGAGGAGGCGCAGGGACAGGTGAGGGGTCCTGGAGGGGTCGTGAGGGGGGAATTTGGGGAGGGGTCTTGAGGAGGTTTGGGGGGATTTGGGGAGGGTCTGGGGGGGACTTGAGGGGTTTTAGCAGGGTCTGGGGGTGCTGGGGGGCTTTGGGGGGGAATTTGGGGAGGGGTCCTGGGGGGGTCACGATCCATCCTCACGGACGGGTTTCGTGATGGTTCGTGGATTTGATCTCAGGGTGCAAAAAGAACCGACCCGGTACAAGGGGGTTGCAATGATAATCAAAACAAATGCACCTTTATTGAATGACCACAGCAAAATGCAATAGAGGGATTAAGGGAGAGAAAAAGAGAGGAAGAGAGAGACAAAAGAGAGAGAGAGAGAGAGAGAGGGGGGATAGAGCTACCAAATGTAGAGACGGAGTCCTTTGGTCCAGTCCAGTCGAGGATCCGCCTGTTAGAGTTGGGGAGATCTCAAGTCTCTCGCTAACTCAGAGGTTTTTATTATGATAACTCTATTGGAAATTGCGAGGGGGGGAAACAGATAATAAGGAATAGATGTAACAGGCAGTCCATGTTCTCAGCAGTGAAACGAGAGCCATTGTCTTCTTGGTCCAGCGGTCACAACCTGCAGGCAAACATCTCGCTTTGGTCAGCTTGCCTCCCCCACACACCTGCCCCGGGCTGGGGGGGTTCAGTCCCAGTCCTTGGAAGGAGCAGAGGGGGGGCTTTTCACATGGGGGTTCCATGTCTCAGTCCTTGATGGAGAGGCTCCTTACATCTCAGTCTGTCTGTCACGGTGGTTGTAAAACAGGTGAGGGTCTTCTGTGGGAGACCACCTGAAACTCAGGAGAAATCCAGCCAGGCCGAGAGGTGGGACAGCTCCCAAGGCTGTTGTTGCAAAAAGGGCACGGTGCCCCCTTCTTCTCACTGGGCTCAGTGTAGCATACAGCAAACAACACCTGTGAAAACAATGGCTTAGCAACTCTCAGGTCTCAGGGCCTCAGGCACATGACTTTCTCCTTTGGAGCCAGAGATTCTAGATAGGGGGGGTCTCATCTTCAGTGGTTCCCAAATGACGATCGTAAGGCAGATGAGGAAAAATTTGGACAGACTCTCACAGGGACCAGTCCTCCACGGGTGGGAGATTGAGACTCCCATGGGCCTCCACACCAGTGCATCTTCCTTTTCCTGGCAGCCTCCTTCTCCTCCGTCCAGAGAAAAGTTTAGGATTGACTAATCCTGGCTTTGGGGAAGAACAAGGGTGAGCACCTTGGGTTTTGTGAGAAATGAGCCTCACTCTTTAGAATTTTTAGAAGTTTAATAAGGGATAATAAGGGACAAATCAGTAACAGCGCTGGGTGCTTGGCGATGGCCAGAGGCACACCGTTAACCACAGCAACTCTTCTTGTCTAGTTTTGCCATTGTATTGTTCAAATACATATTCATAATGATTATACATATTCAAATTCAAACATTTTTTGAACTCCTTTACATGTTCCAGGAATTCTTTAGATTGGTTTGACCCCCAACTGGCCTTTTTAGAATACATGCAGGAATTGTGGATTGCTGTTTTGAGGGTGTGTGTCACTCCCTCACAAGGGCCCCTGTTCTGTGGTTCCAGCAGGTGAGTTATTGACAGTGGAAGGGTCAGTGGCAGGGGTCCTCATCACATCCCTTCCTTAAATGTTATCTGACCATGCAGACGCTTTTAGCTATTTCCACAAGTATTTGAAATGAACATTAGCCATTTCACAAATATCTCAGTTATTATTGTCAGTCACAAAAATACAGGCATTAGTTATTATTTCACAACTACAGCTACTTCTGCAAAAGTTAATGTTATAATGCACAACACATGGCATCCCTTTAATATTTTGCAAAAGCCAAAATTATAATGTATGTTTTTCACACTGTCCACAAACTAAAATATCATCCATAAATGATGTTCTGAGGATATGAGCTACACAGGGGCCAGGGCACAAATAGCTGACAAATTATACTGTAGCAAAAGCAGTTAAAAGTGATTACAAACTGTACTATATCAAACTAAGTTGTGATTAAGAATAATTTGCAGAAGTCAATGCCTAGTAGCAAAAGCCAACACTACCTAGTTATTTATAACAAACCCAGGGCAGGTTTTTCCTTGCAAGGAGCACTTGGGCCTTCCCCGGGCCCCTTCTGCCCTCTTGCAGAGCCGGTGGCATTTTCCAGCACACACAGTTTGTAACCAAGAGCCGGGTGCAGCCGAGAAGGCTCAAGCGCCTCCTTCCAGGCTGACTCTGCAGGTGCCGAGGCTGCTCTGGGCTCTGCCAGGGCTCTGCTGGGGCTCAGCTCTGGGCCAGGCTGGGCCCGCTCCCCCACATTGCTCCGGGCAGCTGAGTCACAGCGGGAGAAGGAAGGGACACGTCAAGGGAGTTGAGGTTTAAGAGAGTTTTTATTCAAAAACTGCCATAACAAACAGGCTATCCTAACTACCATAACCAACTAGCAGTGCTACCTACTATAACCAACTACCAGTGCTAACTACCATAACTATCTAGTTATCCTAACTACTGTAACGAGAAGCTGTCCTCAAGGGCATCATCTCCTCCGCTGCTCCCTCAGTTGCTTCGCTGCAGTGATCAGAGGGGTCAGGCTGGAGAGAGGCTTGGCTGATGACAAAAATGGGTGCTGGCCAAAGGATAGAAAAGAAAGAAATGAACTGTTACTTTCCAGAGTCAAGTTCCTCACAGGCTCTGTTACAACAGGACAAAGGGAAATGGTTTGAAACTCGAGGGAAGCAGGCTCAGATTAGATCTAAGGAAGAATTTTTTAACCAGGAGAGTGGGGAAACACTGACAGAAGGTGCCCAGAGATGTGGGAGGTGCCTCCTCCCTGGAAACATCCAAGCTCAGGTCAGGCAGGGCTCTGAGCCCCCTGAGCTGCTTGAAGATGTCCCTGCTCGCTGTGGGGCACCAGGTCCAGATGAGCTCGAAAGGAGCCTGCCAAGCCACAGCAGGCGAGGATTCTGCTTGCTCTGCGTGTGGAACGCAGCGAGACTGGAGACTGTCGGAGGGGGCCCCACAAGAAAACCCCTCCCTGGCGCTGCTGCTTCCCCTGCAGCCCTTGGCACTCACCTGCAGCAGCTCCTGGGCAGCCCAGCGCCGCTCCTCGTCCGGCTCCAGGCTGCACTCGAGGAAGTCCCGCAGCAGAGCCGACAGGCGCCGGGGCTCCTGCAGCTGCGGGGTCCCGTTCTGCCGGATCAGAGCGCGAGCCTGCAGGGAAAGCAAACTCAGCGCTCTGCCAGCTTCCTTCACACCCACACGGGCTCACATCCACCCTGGGGCCTCAGCCCCAGCTCCAGGGGCACTTTCCTCCCTGCCAGAGATGCTGCTCAGAGCTCATTTTGCTATGCCAACCAAAAAAACCCAAACCCTGGGGCTGCCACAGCCATCACAACATCCAAATGATCTCGCCTTGAGAGCCAGTTTCATTGGCTGACTTTGTTAGTAGGAACCTCCATCAGAAATGCCACATTTTCTTCTCCAAATGTGCACACCAGCTTTACTGGGAATTTTCCAGAGTCAGTGTGGTCTGCCTGTGTTATTTCAGAGGATTCTTCCATCAAGTGCATCTCTGCAGTGCCACTGACACTCAAGTAAATGCATTCCTGATGCCCCATCCCAGAAGCTGCCAGACAAGCAACAGGAGGTTTGTGTTGCTGAAAGCTCAGACTTGGTGACACAGAGAAAGTAGCTTGGACTAGGAAAGAAATATGTTAGACTATGGGGATGTTAAACAATCATCTTTAGGTTTTAGACAAGTTTCCCAGTGAGAAGAATCAAGGGGGAGAGCATCTTGCAAAACTTATAGAAACTCCTGCAGAAATCTTGTTGGGTTTGGGGCTGGGATTTGGGGATGGTTTGGGGTTTTCTTGCAAGGTAACATTAGAGCTGATGCACTTGCTTCATATTTTCAGGTCATCCTCACAGCCAGAAGAGCTGCAATAACATAAATCCCAAAGCAAATTGTTGCTGGAGATTGCAGAATCTTCATCTGTGTTGAGGCTGGAGTCCTCTGGGAATTCCCTTCCCCATGTGCAGAAACCTGCAGCTGCTGCTCCCAGTGCAGGGTCCCCCTGTGCTCACAGGCCCCTGCAGCCACTGGAGAATTTGCCTCTTACCATGGCCGCCGTTTCCCTGAAGTAAGGAGGTTCTCCTTCCACCATCTCGATGGTCACAATGCCCAATGACCAGATGTCCACCTTGGGGCCATAAGGAGATCTGGTCACAACTTCTGGGGCCATCCAGTGAGCAGTGCCCACCATGGAGCTGCGCTGGTCCTGCTCAGGGCTGAGCTGAGCGCAGAGGCCAAAATCAGCTGAGGACAGAAACAAACCCTGTCAAAGGCAGCTGGCATGAGGAAACCAAGCACAAAGATTCCCCACTCTCAGTCTGAGAGTGGAGTAGTGAAGTCAGCTGGAAAAGCCCTCAGGGCTGTAGCCAAGGAAAGATGGAACTGGACCCTTCAAGAAACCCTCAGCTTTCGTGCAGTGGCTTTTACTGATTCCCTTGGAGCTTTAGATTCCCACTGCTGCCCCTCTGGCAGGGCCATGGCCAGAGCAAAGGCACTGCTGGCACCCTGCTCCTCTCCTGAGCTCTCTGCAGGGGCAGCCGCTCTCAGCTGGCAGCAGGGGCCGGGCAGTGCCCCCAGCAGCCCTTGTGGGGCTCTGGCCCTCACTGGGAAGCAGCCCCACACCCGCAGCCCGGGAGCGCCGTGCCTGGCCAGGAACACCCACCCAGCCTGACAGAGCCGTCCATGCCCAGCAGGATGTTGGAGCTCTTCAGATCCCTGTGGATCACCCGCTTGGAATGGAGGAAATCCAGGCCCTGCAGACACTGAGAGAGAACAAGAAACATGAGGGCAAAAACCAATGGCCGCAATATATCCCACAAGAAAGGACAGTTCAGAATTGTGCCAGCAGCAGCTTTGCTGTGCCAGGCCAGGAGTGCAGTGCACACAAGCTCCAGGCAAAGGGTTCAAGGCAAAGCTGAGAACAGCAAATCAAATCCAAACCAGACAGAGAGTACCACAACAGCAGGAGAGAGAACAAGAACAGAGTAGAAGTGCAGTGATGCTGGCAGGCCGATCACTGCAGAGGCTCTTTCTTCTCCAGCTCATAAAAACAACACAGAAACAAAGCCCTGAGCATGGAGCCACTCCTGTTCTCACGCCCTGTTTGGAAGGACCATCGTGTCCCAGCCATGGGAGTGACAAGCAGGATCCCTCACCTCCCGACTGACAGCTGCCATCTCTCCTTCAGCCATGCGTGTCTGTCTGACAATGTCCTGCAAAGTTCCTCCATCCATGTATTGCATCACCAGCCAGAGATCTCCATCAACAAGGAAGCTGGAAGAGGAAAGCAATGGCATGGAGATGAATGTGCAGAGCTCAATTCCCCATGGAAAAGCCTGGAGTGGAGTTTTGTTTCCAGGTCACTTGTCAGTGAGGACAGAATCAGATGGAGAGACATTCCTGCCAGGCTGCACAGCCCTTGGGAATCTGCACAGTCTAAAGGGAAGGAGACACCTGTGAGAAAGGAGAGGCCTTAGATGGCAAGCAGGTGAAAAATGCAGTTTAGCAACAGCCCAGATCAATGTGGAACCACAACCCTTGGCCCCAGCTGGTTCAGCTTCTGAACTCATCAGTTCCACCATTCCCTCCAGAACAAGGCAACACAACTCCCAGGGTTATCCAGGGCAGGAGGTCGTGCAGCACTTGGGACAAAAGCAGTCAGAAAACCTTTCAGAAAGTCCTTCAGAAACAGGCAAGGCCAGTGAAAAATGGGCAAATGAGGCATTTCTGGAAACAAGAACCTGGTCTTCCTGGCATCTTTAGCAATGGAAAAGGGCTGGGAAGAAGAAGCCAAGGGAAATAATTTCTGCTGTGGTTCATCAGCACTTGTTGGAAGACACAGCAAACGGGGAGGAACTTGAAGGAAAAACCAAAGCAAAGCAACAAAAAAAGCACATGGAGGGAGAACTGCCAGGCTGTTGTTTTGGGAAGATGTGGCTGGGTCAGGCATTTTCAAACCAGGCTACAGACTCCAGATGCCAGGAAAGGTTAACACAGGGCCCAGGCACGGGATAAGAGCTGAAGCACTCACCTGTCCAGAAAGTTGACAATGTTGGGGTTCTTCTTGTCCTTCAGGAGCAGGATCTCATTCACAGCTCGTTCCCTGTTCTGCCCTCTGAGACTCATTTTCTTGATGGCCACCTGAAGGGACATTGCAGCCCTTGAACTGGAGGAGTCTGTGCCAGGAGGCCACAGCAAACACGGAGCGAGTCTTTTTGGAGCGACAGGAGCCGGGCTGTGCCAAACTGCCTTGGGATGGGACAGCAGAGCTCAGCAAGGGCCATTCCCACAGCCCATTGCTCTGCCAGCTGGGGGCTGCTTACAGGACACACGGCCAGAGACATTTGGCCTTGCAAGCTCTGCAGAAATGGTCCCTCAGCTGTCAGCCTCAAAGCTCTAACAACATTCTCTGCACCTACGGTCTTCTCAAATGGCCTCAACACTCTCATTATTATTATTCAAACCCATTTTGCAAGCAGGAGGTAATTCTGGTTCTGTGAAAACAGAGCAAAACAGCCAGGAACCCTTTAGCAATTCTATGGGATTTGGTCATGATTCCAAATGCAACTGCTCTGTTTGGGATTGCACAACAAAGCAAACACGCACATCCATTGCTCAGGTGATCCCTGTCACAGGCTGTCACTGACACCAGACCCAAACACAACTGCAGGCTTTAGGAGAGAGCTTTGCTCTGGACATCCATCTTCTCATTTCTCTCCCTGTCTCTCTGTGAACAGCTCAAGTTGGACTAAAACCCCAAACTGAGCCCAAGCAGGATCTCTCCCTAATTAGGCCTTAAGGTACCCTCTGAAGATGAAAGGCAAAATGGAAAAACTGCTAAATAATGTTCCTGTCCGAGGCTGGGATGAAGATAAGTTGGGCCTCAGTCTCCAGCAGCTGATGCATGCACACTTTTACATATGAAGACCAAGCCAGGGTGTCCTGCTCTGACAGACACCGCTGCCCTCCTTGCATTCCTTGGGCACTTCAGAAGGACCAAGTCTGTCCCAGCTGTGCTCTGCAGGCTGACACTGCTCTGCCTTCAGAGGAGCAGCCTGGGCAGGAAAGCTCTGCTGGCCCCCAAAGCTGCAGCCACAGCTCCCAGCAGAGGGGAAAGCCCTGGGGAGCTGCCAGCCGTGCTGGGCGTGTTGGCACTGACCTCTCCTCCAGTGGCCCTGTCGAGTCCTTTAGAAACGGTTCCGAAAGCCCTGGAGACAAAAGAGCAGAGAAGAAAGAAGCAGCGCTTTTAGGCCCTGGCAGTGAAAGCCAGCCCAGGCAGGAGATCTCTGCTGCCTGCAGCGTTCACAAACACCTGGGTGCATCGACCCTTCCAACACCAGCACAGCAGCCACCAGCCCTCTGCCATGCAAGGTGTGCAAGAGAAAACTGAGACCCAACACGAAGGAACTGGGCTGGAGCAAATCCCAAATGTCCACGCTGAATTGCTTTAGTTCAAAACCTGAGGTGAGAAATGGGTGTCTAAAGAACTGGAAAAGAATGCATTTCATCCTTTTCCATTTCCTGCCTAAGACCTGCAGGTTCCACAAGGGCCCTGCCATCAGGCTGGTGATGCATTTTCCCCAGAGTGCATCAGCTCTGTGTCTGTTACTGAATGGATGGGGTCTGCTGCCTGTGCTAGAATAGAGCACTTATTAGTTCATCTCTGGTTTCTGTTTCTAAACCATTAGGTTGATAATCCTGACCAGTGGATATTTTTTTTGAAGGAAAATATTTGAAAGAAATCTTCTTGAGAACTGTTTTTCTGACAGTCACCAGATGGTGAGTTGCTCTTTAGGCAATCCAGTTCCAGGGGCAGAAGATCTTCCAGGTCCTGCTCCTTGCTGCAGGCAGGACACTGCCAGCCTCAGGGGCCTTTGACGGCGCCTTCTGACCACAGTTATCAATTCTGATCAGGACTGAGAGACAGCAGGATGGTAGCCCAGTGTCTGAAGGTGTTTGGAGCTCTCCTGACTTCTCACTTGATCCTGCAGCAGCACAACACCCGGCCCTGCTTGTGCAGCAGTAGCTGCTGCCGTGCACTTACCCTTGGCCAATCTGCTCCACCTCCAGGTATTTCTGGGCAGGCTCCGCCTCGCTCACGGTGTTCCCTGAAAGAAACCACGTGGAAGACGCTCCCTCCCAGAGTGAGACCCCGCCTTGCAGCAGAGCCAGAACCAGCCCCACTCCCTGGGGCCGTGAGCCCCTTGGTGTCAGCTGGGGAAGGACAATAAATGGCTCGGTGACATTCAGCTGCAGAGCAACACTGGCTGCAGCTGATGCCGAGACACACACACAGCACCTGCTGGGGCACCCAGGAACAGAGCAGACGTACTCAGCTGCATCAGGCACCACTCCCCTCTCCCCTCTGGCTGCAGGGCTGTGCTGCTGTCAGAATGTTCAGCCCAGGATCCCACAGCGGAGGGAGGTTCATTGTCCTCTTCCCAAGCAGAGGGAGGTTCTCCATCCTCTTCCCAAAATGCTGCAGCTTCTCCATCCTCTTCCCAAAACGCTGCAGGTTTGTCATCATCTTTCCAAGCCAGGGGATGTTCGCTGTCCACTTCCCATGCTGGGAGATGTTCACTCTCTCTTCCCAAGCCACAGGATGTCCTCCATCCTGTGGGAGGAGGATGGGAGATGGGAGATGTCCTCCATCCTCATCCCACTCTGGGAGATGTCCGTTCCTCCCCACTCCCACCCCATGGGAGCTTGGCCATTCTGGTCCCACACCAGGGGACATCCACCGTCCTCGTCCCACGCCGGGAGATGTCCCCTGTCCTTGTCCCACCCCCGCCCTGGAGCCTCGCTGTTGCATTCCCACACCGCGGGATGTTCGCCCTCGTCTCCCAGAGCAGCGGGAAGCTCACTGCTGTCTGCCTCCTCTTTGGCCTCCTCTTTGAAGCAGAGGGAGCCCCAGGAGGTGCTGGTGCTGCTTTTGTGCCCTGTGGACAGACGGCAGCGTGAGGGACAGGAAGTTCTATCTCAGTTATCACCTTATTTATCCTCAGCTGCACATCCAGCTGCACTAAGCAGAAATTGGGTTTGGAGCTGTTCCAACTAACAATGGGCTAAAGTGGACATTGCCAATTATTGTTGGGAATTCGATATTCCACCATGGCTAAAGCCAGCAAGCAATCCTCTGCCTGCAAAGCCAGACCTGCAGCTCTTCAAAAGCTCTTCAGCAGAAAAGGAGAAAACTGCCAGGGATCCCTTTGCTGCTGCTGCTGCTGCTGCAAAGACACTGACAGGAACTTTCCTTCAGCCTCCCAGGCTGGCACTCGGCTGCCACATGCCGAGCTCACAACTTGCTGCACAATTCCAAACACCAAAGGTTCCTTTCCCACTCACCGAAGGAGGAGCTGCTCGCAATCCAGACATGAGGTGCCCTGCAATGGGAGAGGGAACATGAACCAGATGCTGTTAGGAGAGAAACTGCCTGTGGTGGGAAATGCCACAGAGCAAGGCAACCCCAGAGAGCATTTTGCTTTCACAGCATCCCTCCAGGAGCCACAGTCCCTTCCCAGCAAGCAAGCAAGAGAACAGCACAAAATACTGGGCTGGGTCAGTTCTTGGCTGGAGCAGCAAAGGGAGGCAGTTCCAGGCTCTGCTGGCACAGACTCCCTGCTTGAGGGAACAGAACCCCCCAGGGCTCATTGCAGATGCTGTGCACGCCCCGCTGGCTGCAGACACCCCCTTTTTCAGCTGCAGCTGCGGGCAGGAGCTCTCCCAAAGCAATGGTGTCTTCATGGCAATTTGGTTCCAAAGTCAACTCAGCTCCAGAGGAAGAACAGAAAGCACACAGCCAGCCCAAAGCCACAGATGCTGCACCAAAGGAAAACCTCGACTTACGTGCCAAGTGGGTTAAAAAATACCCCGAATAAGCCACAGTGTACAGAGTGCAAACTGCAGCAGCCACGTGCTGGATCATTTTGGCTGCGCTGCACACGCCTGCAGCCTGTAGCCCCGCAAGCACAGAAGGACACCCGTCAGGGCTGGGCTGGCTGCTGAGAATGCCTCGGGCAGGAGGATCCTCCGGCAACGAGCCCAGAGCCACTCTGGGCACTGAGGCCTCCGTGTCCCACAGCAACGGGAACAGCACGGGGACGTGGCGCTGTTCCTGTGACATCCCAGCAGCAGCTCACGCAGAAACCGCCTGGAAGGTTCTCCTGTGTCACAAAGGAGCACAAAGAACCCTCCCAGGGCACAGCCTATGGCCCAAAGGATGCAAGAGGAACTCGGGAAATGCAGCAAACAAGGACACCCCAGAGCCTCCCTGCCCTGCTGGGAGCCCCCCCGGCTGCGGGCGCGGAGCTCTCGGGTGAGCGGGGGGCGGGAGGCGCTGGGACAGGGGGGGAGAAGGGGGAAAAGGGGGCGAAGGGGGGAGCCCGGAATGGAGGGGGAGGAGGAGGGGACCCCCCAAAGGGAGAGCGGGAGGGGCTGAGGGGTGGGGGGAGGGGAGGGAGGGGTGGGAGAGGGTGGGGAAGGGGGAAAAGGGGAGGGGGGATCCCAAATCTGAGCCCGAGGGGGCTGGGGCTTGGGGGATTCGTGGGAAAATGGGGAAATGGGACCCCAAAAGTGATTTGGGGAGCGGCCGGAGGTGGGAGGGGAGAGGATGTGGAAGGGGAAATGGGGGAAGGGCGGCAAAGAGGAAGCGGCAGCGCGGGCAGGAGGGTCCCATGGCGGCCGTGGGGCACAGGGGGTGCGGAGTGGGGATCCGGGGTGGGCCCCGCAGCTCTGGGGGTGCTGCTGGGGGTTGCTGGAGGGGCACCCTTGACGCGTGTGCTGCACTCACAGGGGTGTTTCAGTACATGTGAAAGTCCGAGTGTCACTTCATTAGCGGCACGGAGAAGGTGAGGTTCGTGGAGAGGTCTGTCTACAACCGGGTGCAGTTCGCGATGTTCGACAGCGACGTGGGGCACTACGTGGGGTTCACTCCCTATGGGGAGAAACAGGTCCGGTACAAGAATAGCAAACCGGAATGGATGGAGTACATGCGGGCTTCGGTGGACACGTACTGCCGGCCCAACTACGAGCATTCCACCCCGTTCCTCACGGAGCGCCGAGGTGAGCGCGGGGCAGAGCGTGTCCCCTCGGGCCCTGCCCTGCCAATGACCCTGGAGCCCCTCAAAACCTCCCTGGGAATCGCCCCAGAGCCCTCAGCCCTCCTTGTGCCCATCCCCGGAAACTCCTTTTCATTCCAGTCCATTCCCAGTCCCTCCCAGTGCCCCCCCCCGCGTCCATCTCAGCGACGCGTAAAGCTGACGGAAACACCCAATCAGATCGTGCCGCTTTGATGACTCATCTGTTGCCAGGCAGACCCGCAGCGCCGAGTGCCCCGCGCTGGACTCAGCCACCCAGTGCCGCGCGCTTCATTCCCAGTTCATCCCAGTGCCTCCAAGATCCCTCCCAGTGCCATCCCAGTCCTTCCCAGACCATCTCCAATTCCTCCCCAGTCTCTCCCAGTCCATTTCCAGTCTTTTCCCAGTTCATTCCCAGTTCACTCTCAGACCTCCACCCTCTCTCCCAGTTCTCCCCCCGCCCCGTTCCCTCCCATCTCTCTCAGTGCCAACCCAATAAATCCCAGTCCCTCCCAGTAAACCCCAGTTCATTCCCAGTCCCTCCCAGTCCATTCCAGTCCCTCCAAAGCCATTCCCAGTCTATCCCTGTCCATTCCCAGTCCATCCCAGTCCCTCTCCAGCCCAGCCCAGCCCTCCCCTCTCTCTCCCAGTGCCCCCCAGCTGATCCCAGTGTGTCCCCGCCTCTCTCTCTCTCTCTCTCCCAGTGCCCCCCAGCGTGTCCATCTCGCTGGTGCCCCCCCGAGCTCCCAGCCCGGCCCCGGCCGCCTGCTCTGCTCCGTGATGGATTTCTACCCTGCTGCCATCCAGGTGAGGTGGTTCCAGGGCCAGCAGGAGCTCTCGGAGCACGTGGTGGCCACCGACGTGGTCCCCAACGGGGACTGGACCTACCAGCTGCTGGTGCTGCTGGAAACCCCGCCCCGGCGCGGGCTCACCTACAGCTGCCAGGTGGAGCACGTCAGCCTGGAGCAGCCCCTGAGCCGGCACTGGGGTACGGGGGAGCCCCTGGGGGCGCTGGCAGAGCCACTGGGCTGTGCTGGGAGCCACTGGGAGGGAGCTGGAGAGAGCCGGGCTGGAACTGGGAGAGGGGCTGGGGCTGGGCAAGGGCTGGGAAGGGGTTTGGGGGATGCTGGGGAGGGTGGGATGGGGTCCTGGGGGGCCTGGGAGGGAGTTTGGGGGGCACTGGGAGGAGTTTGGGGTTGTGACTGGGAGGGAGTTTGGGGGTGCTGGGTGTGACTGGGAGGGATCGCAGGGAGCCCGGAGGGGCTGGAAGGAGATCGGCGATGGCAAAGCGGGGCTCGCCATGAGCTCGGTTGTGCTGGGCACAGCCTGGGAGGGCTCTGGCTGAGTCCTGCTGGGGCTGCCAAGGGACTGCGAGAGGCTTTGGGGCTCCTGGGGCGCTGGGGGGCAACTGGGAGGGGGCTGTGGGATGCTGAGAGGGACGGGAGGGGCTTTGGTGGCTCCTGGCCAGGACAAAAAGGGATCGGGGGGAGGTTTCAGGGGGTCCTGGCTGGGCTGGGGGCCACAGGGAGGGCGCTGGGAGGGGCTCGGGGGTCGCTGAGAGGTTTTGGGGGTGCTGAGCCCTGCGGACCCCCCAGAGATGCCGCCGGACGCCGCCCGCAGCAAGATGCTGACGGGCATCGGGGGCTTCGTCTTGGGCTTGGTCTTCCTGGCGCTGGGGCTCGGCTTCTCCCTGCGCAAGAAGGTCAGGCCGGGTGCCGGGGGTGGCGTCCGGGCCGTGGCGGAGCCCCGTGTGCGCTCCCGCCGGGGCCCCCAGCCCGGTGTCACCCCCTTTTCTCTGCCCACAGAGCTCCTGAGCCGGCGGCGGCCGCAGCCCCTCCCCGTGGGCTCGGGCCCGGCCGGGACCCCCCGCTCCGTCC
Organism: Emberiza elegans; assembly: GCA_024865655.1. Taxonomy (NCBI): domain Eukaryota; kingdom Metazoa; phylum Chordata; class Aves; order Passeriformes; family Fringillidae; genus Emberiza; species Emberiza elegans. Next base: position 259,864 of record JALJVW010000107.1, read on the forward strand.
CCGCTCCGCTGATTTTGGGCGGGTCCCGTGTCCCCCCCAGCCCCGCTGGCGCTCTGCCCCCGCCCAGTGCCTGCTCCCAGTGCTCCCAATAAAGCTCCCAGTTGGGCCCGGGGCCGTTTATTGGGGGGCGGTGGGGAGGGGTTTGGGGGCAATGGGACGGATTTGGGCAAAGGGAGGGGGACAAAGGGTGGGGCTGGGCCTGGGGGAGCGGGAGGAGGAGGAGGAGGAGGAAGAAGGTGGAGCCGTGGGATGGAGGAACAGGAAAGAAGAGGAGGAGGAGGAAGAGCAGCAGCACCAGACCCCTGGCATGCCTTTCGCAGCTGCAGCGTTACTGGAACTCTGGGCTTTGTGGATTTAGGATCCCTAATCCTAGGCATGACCCTAACCCTCACCCGAGGCAGCAAAAGCAGCTTTGGGCTAGGGCTGGTTCCAAGAAAAAAGCTGTGGTGGAAGCCATGTTGTGGCAGTTTTGCATTCCCCTTTGGGATGCCTACTGCAGCTGCAGTGTGCCTGGAGCTCTGGGCTTTCTGGTTTCAAAACCCTAACCCTAGGCCGAACCCTAACCCTAACCCTAGGCAGTAAATGCAGCCTAGTGCTAAGGCTGATTCCAAGAAAATAGCTGTGGAGGACGGCAGGCCTTGGAAGTTTTGTGCTCCCCTTGGGATGCCTTTTGCAGCTGCAGTGTGCCTGGAGCTCTGGCCTTTGTGGTTTCAAAGCTAAGCCTAGCTGTAACCCTAACCCTAGGCAGTAAACGCAGCCTTAGGCTAAGGGTAAGCCAAAAATGTCCTAAGAAACCTTCAAGAACCCCCCATATATCCTCAGAAGGTGTGGAAAAGTCCTGAAAAAAACCTGCTCAGCCTCCATGCCCCACCTCTCTCTAACCCTCAGATGTCTTCCCTAGCTTTCTGCCGTGGATTTTGTCCTCTGAGGGTTCTGTTGCTGTCCTGGTGTGAGGGTTGCTGTCCTGTCCCACCGGGAGGGTTCCGCTCTGGTCTCGCTGTCAGGGTTGCTGTGTTGTGCTGCTGTTGGGGGAAAAGGCTGTGGTTAGGGGTGTGCTTAGGCTGAGGTTAGGGCTGGGCTGAGGGGTGCTGCACCTGTCCCCTACCTTGCCTCCTAAGCTGTTCCCTGTAGCCCGGATCTCCAGTGCACTGTGCAGCCCTCAAGCCCTCTCCCTTTACCCCTCAAGCCCCCCCTGTGCCCCTCAGCCTCTGTCTGTCATCCTCAAGCCTCCCCTATGCCCCTCAAGGCCCCTCTCAGCTGCCCCTCAGCTCCTGTGTGTCACCCTTAATCCCTCTCCTTTGCCCCTCAGCCCCCATCATTCTCAGTGTCACCCTCCAGCTGCCCCTGCCACCCTCAGCATCTCTGTGTGTCACCCACTGTCCCCTCTCCCTGCTCCTCCCTCAGCTCCCAGCCTCTGCCACCCTCAAGCCCCCACAGTGCCCCTCAAGCTGCCCCTCAGCCTCTGAGGCCCTGAAAGGACCCTAAAAAACCCTATCAATTCCCTAAAGAAGCCCTAGTTTTCAAAGTGTCCTAAACACCCCACAAAAACATTAAAATAGCCTCAGAATACACTAAGAATACCCTACTTTTAAAAAGCCCCTAAAACACCCCTGAAAATCCCCAAAGAACCTTTTGGGATGACTTAGAGATTTTTTAAAGAGCACTGAGAATACCCCTAAAATCTTGAAAATGCCCTGATAAGACCCTACAAAAGCCTAAAAATTTCCCTCCAATACCCTAGTCCTAAAAAGGCTCTCCATATACCCTCAATACTCCTCAAAAAGCCCTAAAACCTTTTAAGTAGTCCTAAAAAAGCCCCAAGAATACCCCCAAAAAACCCTAACAATTCCAATTAGTAGTAAGACAGCCCATAAAACACCCTAAAAAGTTCTTTTAAAAGCCCTGAAAGAGCCCTAAAGGTATCCTAAACATTCCCAGAGAATTCCTAATAAACTCCTGAGAAAAAACACCACCCTAAAATATCCTTTAAAATCCCTGAGAAAAACCTAATAAAAACCCTAAAAGAGTGTTCAACTCCTACCTGTAACTCTGTGGCCTCCAAACCTCATCTCTACCTTCCAGTTGGGGTAATTAGCCTGCACCTGCTGGGAGGGTTCTGGGGCTGTCCCAGGATTAGGGCTGCACCTGTACCCTAACCCTGCCTGGTACCTGTGTCCTTTGCACCCCAACCCTCAGGGTCAGCTCTCCACCTGCACAGCCCCCCCGTCTTTGCCCCTCAGCAATGTCTGTGTGTCTCCCAAAGCCGCGTTCAGGATCCCACGTGTTGCTGCAGGGAGTCACCGTGGGTGATGGGGGGAAGGGATGGGGCAGGGGCGACCTGGATTTCAGAACCCCAGGATTTCACCCAGCACCACAGGCCCCAACACCAACACCACGATTTTGCCAGGCACTCATCAGGCCACCATGGCAGGCCCCTTGAAAACACCAAGGTGCACCACCAGCTTTTGAGAGGCATCCTGCACAAGGCAGAATTTCAGGAGCCAGCCGGCCAAAACTGCAACACAGGCCCTTTTCCCTGGGAAACAAAATTCACCGGTTCCTGATGGCAGATTGCAGGAGCCACTTGGCACTGCCAAACCACCCTTTCATCCTGCAGGGGCCTTCACCTCCCTTCTCTGTCCAAGGCCCGGCTCACCTCACCCGGCCGCATGGCTTCCCCCCCGCACCCAGCCCACAGCCGGGCAGGGCAGCTCTGAACCTTTCACCCACTGGAACCAAGAGAGCTTCCCTGGGAGTTCTCTGCTTTTAACCCCCTGTGCTCTCAGAGGCGTATCCATGTCCTATGGGGCCACACCAGGTGCCAATATTCAAATCTGAGCACAGATTGGTTTGAACACCGCACCCCAAAAAAACTCACTTCCTTTTCAAACCAGGACAGCAGGACAAATGGATCCATGCAGAAAAACCTGAACCAGCGCTGTGCCCAAAAATTGGGGTTCAATGTGAAATGAGCGGCTCTGATTGGCTGGACCAGCACAGCCTGCGCCTCTCCATCCCCTGCCCCCACCTGCCCAGCGCCCCAAGGTTCCCCCCCCAAAAAAACCCCCAGCCGGGGCTGCAGCGTCCCGGAAAGGCCTCAGCCAATGGCAGCGCAGGCAGGAGGCAGCTTAGCCAATGAGAGGTCGGGGCGTTGGATTGCCTCATCGGTTGCCGGGCAGAGCCCGTGGCCGATCGCTGCCCGCTGCGGCGGCAGCCAATGAGAGCGCGCGGGCGCTGCCGAGCCCGCCCTGCTCCGGACTGGCGCTCCCAGCGCAGCGCGGCTGCTTCCCAGGGCTGCTGCTCCCCAAAGGGCCCCGGCCATGGGGCGAGGGGCGGCAGCTGGGGCCCTGCTGGTGGCACTGGTGGTGCTGGGAGCCCCCCCGCTGCGGGCGCGGAGCTCTCGGGTGAGCGGGGGCGGGAGGCGCTGGGACAGGGGGGAGAAGGGGAAAAGGGGCGAAGGGGGGGAGCCCGGAATGGAGGGGAGGAGGAGGGACCCCAAAGGGAGGGAGGGGCTGAGGGGTGGGGGAGGGAGGGAGGGGTGGGGGGAGGGAGGGGTGGGAGGGTGGGGGGGGGGGGAAAGGAAAGGGGGATCCCAAAACTGAGCCCGAGGGGGCTGGGGATTGGGGGATTCGTGGGGAAATGGGGAAATGGGACCCCAAAAGTGATTTGGGGAGCGGCCAGAGGTGGGAGGGGAGAGGATGTGGAAGGGGAAATGGGGGAAGGGCAGCAAAGAGGAAGCGGCAGCGCGGGCAGGAGGGTCCCATGGCGGCCGTGGGGCACAGGGGGTGCGGAGTGGGGATCCGGGGTGGCCCCGGAGCTCTGGTGAGACATAAACTTTAACGAATTTAGGGGTGTCGTGGTTTGACAGGAAGAGGATTTCTGGGATTTTGTGGTCAGTCCAATTGGATGCTCAGGTTTGGTATTGACATCTGAATTGACCACTGAGATTTGGATCGCCTCTGAAAACACCCACAGGGGTTAAAGCAGGGCTCTCCCTGGGAAGCTCTCTTGGGACTTTTGCCGGGAAGAGATCGGACCTGCCTCCCCGTCCAGCTGCTGCTGCTGGGCGGGAGGGCTGCTCCATGGTGGGCCTGGGCCCGGACAGAAATGCAGAGATGGGGGACTGGAGGCCTTGAAGATGGAAGGGGAAGAAAAATACCCCCTCGGCACCGGGCAGCCAATTCCCCTGTTGCCCTGACAAGGCGTGGTGGCCTGGTTCCGAGAATTCAGCCACGGCAGCCCAAACCCAGGGCTGCTCATCCAGTGACTTCCTGTACCAACATGGCAGACCAGTCCAAAGGCCTTTCATTAGCTCACTTCATGGATTTTTTATACTCTAGGGGGTCTTCTCTATGTCAGGGGGAGGACTTATAGGTGGGGAAACTACTGGGGTCAGTGGAAAAGTACTAGGACTGGTAGGAAGGTTGCTAGGACCAGGTGGGCTACATTCCTAGGTGATTCTTATCAGAAGGCTGGGCAAAGGTCGGGGAAGGGGACACTTTCCCTCCCCGTGACAGTCCCGTGATCTTCCCAACGTGCTTGTCCCTGTTCTCCCACACTTCCCCCCTCTCTCTATCATAAAAGAACGAGGTAGTTATATACATATAGGCATTAAAATGAGGTATAAGGTTGTGATTTGATAAAGGAAATAGGGTTTGGGAATCCTGAGTAGCTTTTTCCCAGGCATGTTTAGCCTGGCTACAATCACAGCATTTGTTGCTGGCCTATGAACAGGATATTAGTCTGTTCCAAGCGGCTCTGAGCAAACCTAACTATCTTGTTCAGCAGGCACGGTCCGAAGGTGACAGCTAGAAGCAGCGTTGCCAGTGGACCTATTAGGGTAGAAATTAGGTGGTTAGCCATGGTGATTTATTGAACCAGGACTCGAACCAGCCCTGTTGGGCTTCCCTGTCTTTCTGTCTCTGAGCCAGTCTGTTCCGGAGTTCTGCCATGGAGTCTCTGACAACTCCCGTGTAGTCTGCATAGAAGCAGCATTCCTCTTTCAAGGCGGCACACAGGCCTCCCTGCTGCATGAACAGGAGGTCTAACCCCCGCCTGTTCTGCAGGACCACCTCAGAGAGAGAGGAGACCGACTTCTCTAGATAGGAGATGGATTTTTCAATCCTTTGAAGGTCTTCATCGATGGTCAACTGCAGCTGGGACAGTCCTTGGTGCTGAGTTGCTAGGGCTGAGATACCCGTGGCCGTTCCAGCTGCTCCTAGGCCGAGCAGCATTGCGATAGTTATACCGGTTATTACTTCTCTTTTGTGGAGCCGGCTGGGTTCCTCGAAAAGGCGATACACCTCTTCATCTGAGTGGTACAGGACCCTAGGAACAATCAGAACCTGGACACAAAAGTCGTTAGAATCATCAAATTTGGCAAGGAACACACAGGGGCTCACTCCAGATCGCTGGCAAACCCACATCCCAGATGCGGACGGGACCACCCACTTATTTTTCTTCCTGTCAGGCTTGACAACTTTGGTGCAGACGTCTCCCCTCCGCTTAGCTAGGGTTGCATTTCCAAAGCATCTGCCCCGTCCTGTGACCTGGCTCAGGGTGATTCCTTTGCAGGCGTGTCCCATCTGCACTGGTGAGGGGCATTGGCTGTGGAATAACTGAAAGGGGTGTTTAGAGCGACTCCTTCATAGAAAGGAGGTTTGACATCATAGCAAAGCCAGCAAGAATCAGTCAGGTTAGGGTTAGTTTCGTTCAGGGAAAGGAAGGTAGCTTCTAACATGCAAAGGATTGGGTCCGACTCTGATCTGGCCAGGCGGCCTATAGGAAAGGTTTCCGCTCGGTCAGTCGGGATGCCGGTGGCCTTTGTGGGTAGGGTTTTGGGGTAGCTTGTGTCTCTCCCTTTCTGCGTGTCTTTAATAACTTTGTTTGGCCCGATTGCTCGGGATGCTGACGGTTGGAGCCTGACAATTTGCACATTCACCCACTCTTTTGATTCTTGAAGGACTACTGTCCACGCTTTGCCTATGGCCCAGCTAGGGTGATTTGGCTGCAGAACTGTCATGTTATAGTGAGTGCACTTTCGGATTTTGGGGATTTTGTGATGGTTTCGATAGAAACTTCCGTGGAGGAAGACTGCTGAGTTACAGCCAGTGGGTGCCCACGCAAACTGTAAGAATTTGTCAGGCTCTTGTGGATCCCACCCAGGCCCTGACGGCCTGGCATCTGTAACAATGGTTTCACAGCCCCAGTGTCCGCAATGTCCCCACCCTGGGCGATTGCAGTAACTTTTTCCTGGGTTTGAGGCTGGACACCAATAGGATAAGTACATGTGTGTGGCGTGTGGGGAATGGGGGTCTACCTTTGGTTGTCCTGGAAACAGGTCAGTAGTGCGAAGCCACTAAGGACGGGGGTGTTCGTGATGGTTTCTCTGAGCACTTTGTCACTACTAAGATGACGCATGACCCATCTGAATGGCTGGTGGGGATAGAGGTTCTGGGCTGGCTTGCCCTCTGGCGACAAGGCCCAGCAGCAGAATCACACAGAGACACCGTTGATGCTCGGGTCTCACCCGTGCGGGTCTCTCGGGCGCTGTCTGGCGGTTCGGTGGTCTGTCACTTTCCTCCGGAACAGGGCGTCACAGCGTTACGAGGACACCCCCCCACAAGCATGTCCTGAAAACAGAAACTCACAGTTCTCATTAGTCTCATCCTGCTCATTGTGGAGGTCAGGCTTAATCGACCTGAGTGGACACCACCTGATTTTGCCGTCCTTTTGACAGCTGCATACCCTCGCCCGTGAGCATCAGCCTCCAATCCTGTTCCCACTCGCCCATCTCATTTCTAATTGCAACCTGTGGGCCCTCCTCTAATGCTTGAGTGGCCCAGTGCTTTTGAACAGGACTGTTTGTTTCCTCCCCTGGGGAACTGATTCAATGCTAGCAAGGCGGTTGCCAGCACACGTGCCTGGTCTCCCGGGGAATGGAATTGGCAAAGCCCTCTGCCTTCGCCAACACCTCTAGCTTGGTTTTCAGGGTCTGATTTGCTCGCTCAACTATGGCCTGCCCGTACTGTTATACAGGGATACCCTGCACTAAAATGATGCCCCATTTCGAGGCAAACTCTCGCACTGGTTTGGAGGTGAAATTGGGACCCGTTGTCGGTTTTGATCTGCTTGGGGATACCAAGCCATGCCATGGCTGTCAGCCAGTGGTGAATTGTGGCCTTAGAGTTAGTTTTGTGGTGCTGTGTGGCTATGACCGTCCCGCTGCAAGTGTCCACTGTCACTGCAAGCCATGCTCAGGGCTTCAGCAGCTGACACAGAGTGAAGTCTGACTGCCAGATCTCAGAAGGCCTGAGACCTCTCGGGTTGACTCCACTGGTCCACAGGGGTGACTTCTGGCAGTGAGGGCAGGTGGCCACTACATGTTTTGCATCCGCCCGAGATCCCACATCTCTTTGCCAGTGCTTTTGCTCCGATGTGGAGCGATTCGTGCAGTTGGCGGGCTTCCTGCAACGTCCACACGCCTTTGCTGGGCGGCGTCTGCTTTGCCACAAATATCATTGAGATCTATCTGGACTCCGCACCTGCTAAAACACAAACAAATCTACGTCCCCACAGGACTAGACGATTATCTTAAAACCTTGGAAGTGAAGAATGGGTCTCAATATGAAAACGAAACATTGATCTGTTCTGTTCCAGTTTCTATGCAATACTGCATAGGGAAGTACAAAGGTGACAACAATTAAAAATCAATCAAATAATACACACAACTAATAACACATTTAAAATCAACTATTACAACACTGAACTGTCATCCCAGAGTCTGCGATAGCTGATGAACCTTAAAACAACAGAGAACTGGAGAACTCATGTCCGGATTCATGTTTCTCCAAACTCTCCTTGAAAACAGCTTCAGCTATCATACATTGTCAAATCGTCAAGCCAAAAGGACTTGAATACTTTTTGATGCAGAAAACATCTGGGCTAATTTCCAATCATTCCATTCAATTAGAGCTAGAATTTGGCCAGAATTCGAACTCTAATTAATGGATTACTCAATACATTTTCAAAACAAGACTCTTAAAAACAGCAATTGTAAATAGGAAACCTTAGGACTAAAGATCAATCAAACCATTGAATAATTGAATCCTTCCAAAACTTCTGTCAGGACAGAAATTCTTCAAACACAGCAAACTTCTTGAATTCTCGGCTGCAATACTCTATAATAACTGAAGAAACAATATCTGAAGAAAACCACGAAACTGGTAACCTGGATTTAAAAGAAACCTCAAAAACATGAGTAGTTAAGACACTAAAAGACACGATTCTGGAGAGACACGTGTCTTGTAGATGATCACACAAAGAGATAGTGAAACACATGAAGGCTGCCTGTAAATATTACAATACCTTGATAATAATTCTTACTATAAATTCTGAGAATTCTCATTACATAATCAACTTATCAACAGAAAGTGTCTGAGGGGTTATGACAACCTTTTCAAACTACTCATATAGCATTAATAACAATCCTTATTTATCAGTACTACCTATAAAATCCAAAAAACAACAACGGTTTACAAACTCAATACCAACAAAACTCTGAACCATTGAAGGATCAGCTGATGACCCCACAGATAGGATCTGATTGATATTTCTCAAATGCTCTGTCATCAGAGGCATTTCAGGTAGTTGAATCGTTACTAATACTTCTATCTTTATATGGCAGTTTCCCTCCCTGAGAGGCATTTTTTCACAACAGAAGATTTCCATCTACATCGTATTTGGAATAACATTGATTTGCACTGCTTTCCCTTATTTCTGTATCCTGGGCAAAAGCCTGCCGCTTTCTCACTTTATGTGTCCGTGCACGCCTGGCGCGCACTGGGAGAAACCCTCCCGCTCCGACTGCTGGGTTTGTGCGTCATCACCGGGTGCCTGCCACGCTCCGTGGCGGTGGCAGGGACGCTGCAGTCATCCTGTCCCGGCTGCCTCAGTCCAATACTCTGCCCAAAGCAGCTGCCCTCAGTCGTCGTGTTCCCGGGTGCCGCTGCTGCCGACGCCCATGCCCTCATGCGGGTTGTGCCCCACTGAGGGGTTGGTATGGGTGGGCCGTCTTGCATGGGTGGTCAGGTACTACACATGGCCCGTTCATGTCCCCTTTCCGGCTTAAAGATTTGTTTATTTAGCTTGAAACCATGCTAAATTCCATTGTTTCTGCTGTCACTATTCCAAAGGAACTTGCATTGGACAAATGGAGTTCCTGGAGCTGTCCGAGTTCTATTCCAAATCAGAATCGGACGAACTGCCGACAAACTTCCCGAAGTCCCGGGATTTGTCCAGGTCCGATCCTCCCCTCCCTCTGGACTGAAAAGTAACAGAGCCCCTCCTCCTTGCCCTGCCTCCCACGTGGGGTGGATTTCATCCAGGAACTATGGCAGCGGTGGGCGTGGATCTCGAGCAGGGGAACACCCTCTGACTTTGCAGGGAGGCAATCGTGGCCTCCTCATTCGATTCTGGGCTGTTCGGGTTGGGTGGTGCTACAACAGGTGGCCTGTCCCCATTGTAATTAATGCGCCATGCATCCCCTGGGCCAACAAGCTGCCGCAGACCCCATGTTGCCGATCTCCTCAAAGTTTGGCTGCGGGGGGCAGGGCAGTTTATCTCAATGGGGTGTCAAAATTTACTACGGGGCCCTTGGGGTGGGACAAAACGCAGGGCAATGAACGTCAGTTGTGGCCCCGGACATGCCAGACAGATAAGCCTGTCCGGGTTCGGCCTTCTGGGCCCCTGACTTCGCCCTTAATGCCCTGCAAGAATCCTGGGTACAGAACAGGATGGAAGTGGGACATATTGAGGAATCATTCAGTCCCCTGGAACACCCCTGGGTTGTAATAAAAAAGAAATCCGGGAAAATGGAGACTCTTACATGATTTGCGGCAGATAAATGCTGTAATGGCAACAATGGGAGCTTACAACCAGGCCTTCCTACCCCTGGGGTGGATTCCACAGGAATGGCCAATGAGGGGTTGGGGGGGCCCTGGGGGCTCCGGGGTGGGGGATCACGTCCGGGAGGGATGGGGCAAAGAAAAATTTGCCATTACGGTGCCCTCCGGCCGTGGGTCGTCCCTGATAAAAGACCCGGCGCCGCCTGGAAGGTACCTGCTCCGGGAGGCAATAAAATTCGCCAACTTTTCCATGTCTCTGGTTTGTTGCCCTCGAAGGGCGTGTTCCAAAATGCCATGCCTTCAAGGTCTTTGCACTGCCCGTGGACTTAGTACTCTCTGCCAGGGATGCCGTATCCTTTTCAAGTATCCGAATCTAATATTTCTACTGGACTCTTTAACAACTCTCAACTGCAGGAGTCAAATTTGCGAGATTAAAATTCCTGAGTTCGCATTTTATCCCATAAAATTCCTTTAACTGACATACAACCTTAGCGCAGGCGTCCATGGTCCAACGCTGGTTACTGGGCGTCCCCTGCGCGCGTCCAGAAACCTGCAATAGCTGGAGCCGATATTTGCTGATCTCCGACCAGATGAATCACGAAGCCCTGGCTCTACCGGGCTTTCGGCACCACCTTTGTTGCCCTGACAAGGCGTGGTGGCCTGGTTCCGAGAATTCAGCACGGCAGCCCAAACCCAGGGCTGCTCGGGCCAGTGACTTACGCAAGTACCAACATGGCAGACAGTCGAAAGGCCTTTATTCGCTCACTTCATGGATTTTTATACTCTAGGGGGTCTTCTCTACGTCAGGGGGGGAGGACTTATAGGTGGGGAAACTACTGGGGTCAGTGGAAAAGTACTAGGACTGGTAGGAAGGTTGCTAGGACCGGGTGGGCTACATTCCTAGGTGATTCTTATCAGAAGGCTGGGCAAAGGTCGGGGGAAGGGACACTTTCCTGTCCCATGACAGTCCCGTGATCTTCGAACGCGATTGTCCCTGTTCTCCCACACCCCCCCCATTGACAGAGCGAGAGAGAGAGGTAGTTGCCTGCAGTGCCTGGGACTGGACTGTTACCTTGAAATTTGATATCACGTGCTTTTAGCACTGCCTGGCCTGTGGAGAAAGGGGTTGGCACTGAGAAGGAGCCCGAAGGCCTTGTAGGAGCTTTAACCCTTTTTGGACAATGAAAACTTTTACTGAACATTAACCTTTTCTAGAAGAGACAGAGTGGAGGTTTGAAGAAGGAAATGGGCAAGTGTGCTGAAGGTCTGAGCCAGTGAGAGATGTTGGAAGAATAGAGAAGAATCTTAGTGGGGAAGAGATGATGGAGTTCTGCTTTTGCTGGACTCTTTTGTATAGCCATGGACAGAACCATGTTTTCTTGTGATACAGAGACTGCATCTGGGGGAGGCAATGCCTCAGAGCCAGGAGGGTGCAGTGTTGGTGCCCCTTGGCCCCAGGGGTGAAATTTGGGGGACAGGTGTCCCAAAGTTGAGACTGCACTTTTTTGGAACGAGACAAAGCATCCTTAAAAAGACGACCCTGAAGATTTTCTGGTCCATGTTCAGTGGTGACAGCACTGGACATGAAAGGAAGAACTCACTGTGGGCGCAAGAAGGACTCCTCTCCTCTTGACAAATTGAGAATTGATTATCTACAGGGTGATGACGGACCAAGAGTTGGTTGATTTGGGAGATGTATTGTATTGGGAATTTGGTGGGAGGAGGAAACGTATTTGTAGGTTTTGGTTTTCCCTGTGTGTGTGTTCCTTTTTATATAGAGTTGTAGTGTAGTTAATAAAGTTTTGTTTTCTTTATTTCTAAGTGGAGGCCTGCTTTGCTTATTCCTGGTCACATCTCACAGTAGACACCAGGGGGAAGATATTTTCATGGGGGGCACTGGCATTGTGCCAGGGTCTAACCACGACAAGGGGTTTTAGAGAAGCTGAGATTTTAGTTAGAGATAAGCTTTATTTGAGTTAATCAGAATATATGGGTTGTCCTTGATGAAGTTAAGAGTTAGTAGTTAACTAATAATTGATTGCTTGTCAACACAATGTTTGGTTACCTGGGTTTGTAATGAAGAGTATATAAACTGATAAATAGCTTTTAGGAACATCAGACAATTGTGGTCTCATCTGTTCTGAAACCAACTGAAGACGGGAATGGGAGTTCTACCAAGGGTTCATTTGTCATACTTGCATTGAAAAGGTAGAAAAGTCAGAACGGGTAAGACTTCATTTACTTCCTCACTTTGGGATCCCTCCCTATGAAAGGGGCCACCGACCCATGTCAAGGAACAAACTACGAATGCTTAATGGCTTTTGAACTAATTACCATATGAAGCAGGGAATGGGATCTACCAAAGTTATGAATATGCATTTGTATTTTGGGTATTCACTAGTGGTATAGATAAAAGGACTCTGTAATCACCTGTAAATCACAGTGTGTATCTGGGAGCTATCCCGCATCGCAATAAACATTCACTTTCTAACTTTAAACTGTTAGAGAGTCTTTGTCCATCACAGCTGGATATTGGTACTAGATCAATATCCATAATTTTAGTAAATCACCTGCAGGCATTGCAGAGCTCGGTGGCCTCCTGGGCTAGGTGGGCCCAGCTGTCCTTGAGCGTGGCCACCAAGTCCCTCCAGGCACTGACCCCGCTTGTCACATGAGCCCAGGTGGCCCCAGGGTGACCCCGAGGGCGGCCAGGGCCCTGCGCAGGGAGGTGACACTGGGATGGCCCAGGGTATCCTGGAAGTGACCGATGAAGGTCCCCAGGGCTGTGTGCAGGGATCCTGGGGACATGGCCAGCAGCACGTCCCCATATGGTCCGGCCACAGTGGCTGCCAGCTCACCAAGCGTGGCCACAACAGCTGCCAGCACCTCCAGCAGCTGCGGAGGGGACACGGGAGGTGTCAGGGACCTTATGGCACTTGTGGCCTCCTGCGGTGGCCCCTGTGCCTTCCCTGGGTCCCCTTTGTTCCCTCCATGGAGGGTCTTATTCTCCTCCTTCCTGGATTTCCCTCTGTCCCTTGTCACCCCCTCATCCCCTCTGCCACCCTGGGTCCCCTACAGCCCTCTGTCACCTCCCACTTCCTGCCATGCTGCTGTCCCCATTGCCATGCCCCTTTCCCCTACTGCAACACCCCATGTCCCCCCATCTCCTCCCCCCTCCCTACGTCGGGATTGTCGCACCTCTTGGGGCTCCATGGCCGCTGGGGACACTGCAGGGATGCCTTGGGGACAGTGTGGGAACAATCCAGGAGTGCTGGCAGAGGGAGGTGACACTCCCAGGAGACACTCCAGACACTAGCTTGGAGGTGGGGGGCTGGGGAGGCAGGGAGAGGTGACGTCACCCCTGGCCCCACCCCCCCCCTGCAGGGCCATCGTGGGTCCCCAATGTGCTCCCGATGTCCCCAACAGGATCCCAATGTCCCCTGAGTGTCCCCAACAGTGCCCAAGTCCTGTGTTCCCTCAATGTCCTCTTGGGGTCTGGGACCTCCTCTATGTCCTCTCCCCGGGACACTGGGGACACTGGGGGGGTTTGATGGGGACACTGCACATGGGGACACTGCCTGGACATGGGGTCACCAAAGCAGTGGCACCAGGGACAGAGCAGTGTCCCCAGTTTCATTCCAGTGCCACCAGCCCAGTGGCCCCACTTCCATCCCAGTGCTCCCAGTGTCATCCCAGTGCTCCCACTGCCAGCCCTGTCACCACCATCTCTCATTGTCCCCATGCCAATGTCACCAACCCAGTGTCCCCAGTTCCATCTCACTGTCCCTATCCCGGGTCAGGAAGGTCTCTAATGGTCTGTAGAAAATGAAATACTGGTCTGAACTGGTCTGCAGTGGTCTCTGCTGGTCCAAACTGGTTTCCTGTGTCCCTGCTGCCCCTTCTGCTCGTTAAATGGTCCATACTGGTTTATACCGGTCTGAACTGGTTCAACACTGGTCAGGGCAGGGTCTGCGTCTCTGATGAACCTGACAACAGAGAACTGGTTGTCCGATTCTGGTTCTCCAAACTCTGAACTTCATCCTTCTGGTCATACCAATCTGAACTGGTCTGAACCATTCTGGTCCATTGTCTGGCCCCCCACTGCTCTACACTGGACTGCTTGGTTCATACTGGTTGATGGGAGAAAACATACTGGTCTGTAGATATTCATACTGGTCTATACTGGTCTGCAGTGGTCTTTTTGTCTGAACTGCTCTATACTGGTCTACACTGGTCAGGGCATTGGTGTCAAAGTGCAACCAGTCTGAAACTGCCCCCAAATTCAACCAAACCTTGAATAAACAAGTCCCTGAGTGAACAAGGATAGGTTGGATTCAGTTCTAACACAGGACCCTCAGCCAATGTCATTCAGCCCTAAATACAGACCTGTCATTGCCCAGGAGCCTGACGGTGCTAAGACCCATGAGTAGTGATCACAAAAAGACACGATTCTGAAGAGACTCCTATAGAATCACACAAAGAGAATTTGATGCTCCTAAATATTAAATAGCTTTGAGAATAAACCTGAGGCTGTTTGTCACAAGGTCCTTTGAGAATTGGGCTGTTTGCAAAGTGTCTGAAGGGTTAACAACCCACCGTAACTACTCATATGACCATTAATGATCCTTATTTATCAGCCATTTTCTGTAAAATAAAAATAACAAGGAGACTGAACCTCAAGGAGCAACAAAAAGCCTGTAAGGCAAGAAACCCAGACAGTGAAGGAGCCAGGAAAAGACAGAAAGGCTAAAAACCTGAATGATGTTTCTCAAATGCTCTGTCAGAGAAAGAAAAAGCTGAAAAATAGAAGGAAAACCCCACCAAAGAAATGGGCACCTTAACCTCCATAGAGGAACAACCACTCATTAAGGTCTGAGCTTTTATTCTACTTCAATGAGGAAAAAAGTAGGAGCAACAAGCTCTGAAAGCCACTATGGACGCTATAAAACTTTTGCTGCTTATTTCAAACTCTCATGTTCTCATGTTTCTCTGATGTTTTCCAATAAAATCACAACATAGCCTGGCAAGCCAACAGCTCATTGGAAGAAGAAGATTGTCAGTGGTAAGACAATCTGCCCATCACCTTACTCCAACTCCAAGACTCAAATATTTAGAAAACATCAGTGGTAGAAATATGTGTGGATTAATTGAAATAGTTTTGAGTTGAATTGTTTATTGTTTGTAGTGTTAAGTTGGAACTTTGTAATTTCTAAACATTAGGCCTGTGACATGCTAACCTAAAGAATTGTAATGTTGGTGGTTTTGCCTGACAGCTTCTGGATGTGAACATCACAACTCCAGTGATACATGAGGTACATCACTAGCTGTGGGAGACTGGGCTTGCTGAGTTGGGTGAAAAAGCCTCATTCAACCAGGCTCATCATTTACCTTTTTTAATCTAACCAAGAGGGTGAGTTGTCACACTGCAGCTGATCTGAAGCTGCCCCCTAAACTCAACCAGCTCAGAAGAAAACAAGTCCCCGAATAAGGCGGGGATAGGTTGGATTCAAACCCAAGCAAAGACCTCAGACAACCCCGTTCAAGCTTAGACACAGATACAGCACTGGCCAGAGAGCAGGGCAGAGAGAGAACCCATCCCATCAGCTGTCTTCAGCCAGGAGATTCAAACCCCGCATATAAAGAGGGTCTGAACAATAAATGAGGCTGTTTGTCACAAGGGCCTGTGAGAGTTCCAGTTGTTTGTGTGTCTCAATGAATGACTCCCATCGTAATACGTATCAGTGTAATTTTGTGTTTAGTTGTGGACTGGGATGTGAACCCAGGGTATGGTGTGAGTGTAAAATCTGTCATGAGAGGTGGCATTGCCCAGGCACACATAAGAGTGCCTGGGACTGGGAGTGGGAAAGAGTGGAATTGTCAGGCATTAAATTTTTTAAATTTCTGTAGGAAATAGTGTGGGGAAAACAGCATTTACTTCCACGAGTCTGAACAGTACGATCCGTCGGCGGGGAGGGGATGGGGCACGCCCTGGTTCCCCGTGATGCTCTACGCCTCCTCGACCCGGGTCGCCCCTCGGGAGGGACAGCGCCCGCCGCCTCCCCACCTGCTCCAGGACGGGAAATAAACGATTTCAAGACTGTTTCCATGTCTCTAAATCCCTCCATTGCCCTCCGAAGCGAGTGTTCCACCTCTCCCATGCCTTCAAGGTCTTTTTGCACTGCCCGTGGACTTAGTACTCTCTGCCAGGGCGGCCGTGCGCCTTTCCAAATATCCTAATGTGTTTTCTACTGGACGACACAACTCTCAATCTGCAGGAGTCTCGCGATGGCGGAGATTAAAATTCTGAGTTAGCATTTTTATCCCATAAAATTCCTTTAAACAACGCCACAACCTGAAGCGCAGGCGTCATGGTCCAAACGCTGGTTGGGCGTCCCCCTCTTGCCCAGACAGGCTCAAGCCGCTGGGCCGCTGATCTCCGACCAGGCGAATCCCGAAGCCCTGGCTCTGCGGACTTTGGCTACCTTTGTTGCCTGACAAGGCGTGGTGGCCTGGTTCGGCGAGAATTCAGCCCGCGACGGCTGACCAAGCTGCTCGGACCAGTGACTTACGCAAGTACCAACATGGCAGACGGTCGAGGCGCTGATAAACTCACTTCATGGTTTTATGCTCTGGGGTCTTCTCGTCAGGGGAGGACTTATAGGTGGGGAAACTACTGGGGTCAGTGGAAAGGGTACACTGGGACTGGTAGGAGGTTGCTAGGACCAGGTGGGCTACATTTCATTGATTCTTATCAGAAGGCTGGGCAAGGTCAGGGAAGGGTTGCTTTCCTGTCCATGATCCCCGTGATCTTCGGCAGCGATTGTCCCTGTTCTCCCACATCCCCGGAGACAGAGCGAGAGAAGTGCCTGCCCAGCCTGGGACTGGACTGTTGCCTTGAAATTTGATATCACGTGCTGTTGGCACTGCCTGGCCTGTGGAGAAGGGGGGTTGGCACCGGAAGGAGCCCGACCCGCTTGTAGGAGCTTTTAACCCTTTTTTGGACAATGAAAACTTTACTAGACATTAACCTTTTTCTAGAAGAGAGATAGAGTGGAGGATTGAAGAAGGAAATAGGCAAGTGTGCTGAAGGTCTGAGCCAGTGGGAGATGTTGGAAGAATAGAGAAGAATCTTAGTGGGAAGAGATGATGGAGGGCTTTTGTTGGACTCTTTTGTATAGCCATGGATAGAACCATGTTTCCTTGTGATACAGAGACTGCATCTGGGGGAAGCAATGCCTCAGAGCCAGGAGGGTGCAGTGTTGGTGCCCCTCGGCCCCAGGGGTGAAATTTGGGGGACAGGTGTCCCAAGTTGAGACTGCCGCTCTTTTTGGAACAGGACAAAGCATCCTTAAAAGACGACCCTGAAGCAGCTCTGGTCCATGTTCAGTGGTGACAGCACTGGACATGAAAAGGAAGAAACTCACTGTGGTGCAAAGGACTCCTCTCCTCTTGACAAATTGAGAATTGATTATCTACAGGGTGATGACGGACCAAGTTGGTTGATTTTAAAGATGTATTGGGAATTTGGTGGGAGGAGGAGGAAATGTATTTGTAAGGTTTTCATTTTCCCTGTGTGTGTCCTTTTTATATAGAGTTGTGATAATAATTAAAAGTTTTGTTTTCTTTATTTCTAAAATTAGAGGCTGCTTTGTTTATTCCTGGTCACATCTCTTGTATACACCAGGGGAAGATATTTTTCATGGGGGCACTGGCGGTGCCAGGGTCTAACCACAAACAAGGGTTTTAGAGGGTTTGAAGATTTTAGTTAGAGATAGCTTTATTTGAGTTAATCAGAATATATGGGTTGTCCTTGATGAAGCAAAGGTTAGTAGTTAACTAATAATTGATTGCCTTGTCCTTTAATGTTTGGTTACCCAGGTTTGTAATGAAGAGTATAGAAACTGATAAATAGCTTTAGAACATCAATTAATTGTGGCCTCATCTGTTCTGGAAACCAACTGAAGACGGGAATGGGAGTTCTACCAAGGGTTCATTTGTCATACTTGGTACTGAAAAGGTAGAAAGGTCAGAACGGGTAAGACTTCATTTACTTCCTCACTTTGGGATCCCTCCTATGAAAGAGACCACCGACCCATGTCAAGGAACAAACCTTCTGAATGCTTAATGGCTTTTGAACTCAGGTACCACTTATAGGCAGGAATGGGATCCTGAGTTATGAATATGCATTTTATTATTTTGGTATTCACTAGTGGTATGATAAGGGACTCTGTAATCACTGTGAAGTTGCGGTGTGTTGGGGAGCCTATCCACAATAAACATTCACTTTCTAACTTTAAACGCATTAGAGTCTTTGTCCATCACAGCTGGATGTTAATTTAGATCAATATCCATAATTTTAGTAAATCACCTGCAGGCATTGTAGAGCTCGTGGTCATTAGGGCGTAGCTGTCCTTGAGCGTGGCCGCCAAGTCCCTCCAGGCA
>JALJVW010000107.1:285659-382700 GCA_024865655.1 Emberiza elegans
TCCAAGCGTGACCCCAGCAGCCGGAACAGGGGGGAACCCCCAAACACCAGAGGGGAGGTACCAGGGGCGTAGAACTCCTGGGAGGCTATTTCAGTGCTGAGTCTTGGTGTTTGGGAGCTTTTTCTGGAGCTCAGAGATGGCCGGTGACTTGTAGAGATGGACTCGGGCAGAGGGACCTTCAAACACAATGTGTGTTGGGGAAGGTGAAACAGGAAAGCCTTATAAATATGATTGTCCAGGAAAAGATTTTGAGAATGTAGAAAGTATAAGGAAGATTGAAATGAAAGCAAGCTTTGAGATAATTCAGTTAGTGAGCAACTGGAAAACAATGGTGTGGCCCAACTGAAGGTAATCCCCTTTTGATGACACAATTCCCTCTGCTTGCAGGCAGATCCAAGGGTCAGAGCAGACCCTACTAGCTCAGCAGAAGGGGTCCAAAGAGGAATTTTTAGGGTTTAAAATGCAACACAGTATGGTCATGCAATGATTTTTACAGGCTGTATGTAAATGCTATAGGATTTGTATCTTGTAGTAGACTGGTTAGTGAGAAATAGAATATTCAACACAGAAGAAAATTTATTGTATTGTAATGGGAACCTTACTCTTCTTACCTCTTCCCTCTCATCATCCTCTCTACCCCTCTCTTCTCTCGGGCCTGCTCCTGAGCTGTGCCTGGCAGCTCTAGCGAGGCCCCTGCACCCAGGCCCTTTGCAATAAACCCCAGCAAGTTCCACGCCCTGGCTGCAGAGATCTCTCATCTCTGTCCATCCCGACCGTCCCTACCCCCATGCTCCTACAAATGTGCTCATCCCTTGTTTTCCCAAACCAGGATTCCCATTGGCAACCCCAGGGAGGCTGTCAGGAAGAGGAAGATGCCCCGGGACACTGAGGCAGGTGAGGAGGAAGTCAGTGCCCCTTTTCCTCTGTGCTGCTCCATCTCCCAGCCCAGCATGGCCTCGGCTGCAGCTCAGCCTCTGGGGATCTCCTGCCCTTGGCTGTGGCACAGAGGCAAATCCCATCCTGTCCTTGTCCTTCCTCCCCAGAGCAGGAGCTGAGCATGGAGAGCAGGAGGACAAATGCCCACGGCAGAACCTGGTGGAAGAGGCCGTTTGAGCGGGCTCCACGGGGAAGAAAGGCAACGGGAGGAAAAGCCCCGGAGATGCCGATCACGAGGAGGGGCTGCAAACGCAGCTGGCGGGGATCTGAGGGGAAAGAGCCAGCCTGGGCCGGGAAGGCGGCCGGAGATGGAGCCAGAGCTCGAGCTGGTGCTCCATGAGCAGCTCCATGATGGGGAGAAGCCCCACACGTGCGTGGAGTGTGGGAAGAGCCAGGTGGAACAGCCCCTGATCAGGCACCAGAGGATCCACACTGGGGAGACGGCCCCACGAGTGTGGGGGAGGTGGGAAGAGCTCAGCCAGAGCTCCATGATCAGCCACACAGAGGATCCACACTGGGGAGAGGCCCACCTACAGTGAGAGTGTTCCAAGTGTGGGAAGGGGTTTCAGACCAGCTCCATCTCCTCCGCACCATCGGATTCACACTGGAGGAGAGGCCCTTCCAATGCCCTGACTGTGGGAAGGGATTCAAGAGAACTCCACCCTCATCACCCACCGGCGCATCCCACACTGGGAGAGGCCCCACGAGTGTGATAAATGCAGGAAGAGGTTTCAGACCAGCTCCTGTCTCCTCCGCACTATCGGATTCACACAGAGGAGAGGCCCTTCCAATGCCCCGACTGTGGGAAGGGATTCAAGGACAACTCCCCCTCATCAAGCACCGGCGCATCCACACTGGGAGAGGCCCCACGAGTGTCCCCAGTGTGGGAAGAGCTTCTCCAGAGCTCTAACTTGACCCAACACCAACGGAGGCACCACAAGGGAAGCCCTGCAAGTGCCCCAAGTGCAGGCAGAGCTTCGTGCGCTGCTCCAGCTCCATCCCCACTGGAGGAGGCACTTTGGGCACAGCCCTGGTCACTCCCATTCCTGTGATCCATGTTGGGAACACACCTGGCTGCTTCTCCTTTTTGTTTGGCCTTAATTTTCCTCTGCTTCACCTTCATCCTTTAAAAACACCCAAAACTGGGTTAAATGAAGGAAATTGATCGAATATATCTGCAGTTCCATAATTTCTCAGTTGTTTTAGAGGGAAATTAAGATTTGGGGACACGTTCTGTGTGGAGTGCTGCTGTTGCTAAGAGGCAGGAATTTGATCTCACCCTTCTTGTGTTGCTAAGAACTCCTCCCCTGACCCAAACCCCAACTCCACCCTTGGGATACCCTATAAAAACCACAGCCCTGCCTTTGCCCTGCCTTTGCCCTGTCTTTGGAGGGTAAGAAATGGATTCCCAAAGGATCAGCCCTTTTCCCACTGGATTCCCAAAATTTCAACCTTTTTTCCACTGGATCAGCCTCAAAGGGATCAACCTTTTCCCACTGGATTCCCAGAGGATAAATCTTTTCCCACTGGATTCCCAGAGGATCGGCCCTTTTCCCACTGGATTCCAAGAGGATCAACATTTTTCCTGGATTCCCAGAGGATTCTGACTCTCTCACTGGATTTTTTTTTGTTTGTACTACTGCATTTGTATTTTTAATTTTTCCTAAAAAAGAACTGTTATTTCTACTCCCTTATCTTTGCCTGAGAGCCCCTTAATTTCAAAATTATTCTTATTAGTGTTTACTAACATGATTATGATTAATAATAATCATCATCATCATGAGAGGGAGGGGGTTGACATTTTCCATTTCAGTGGAGGCTCCTGAAATGGGGAGACAACCCCCAAGGACGGGCCATGTAAAATAGTTCCTGAAATATGTAAATGAGTCTATGGATATGCATGAGCGTCTATGAATATGCAACATGCTGATGTAATTAAATTCAGATTAATTAAGGGGTGTCCCCGAAAATAACTGGGGGATCTTGGTGGCCATAACAACCTTTGCTAGATGCTCATTGTCTCCCATTACATCAGCGTGTTGCATATTCCTAGACTTTTTGCATATCCATAAACTACTTTATCTGTATTCCAGGAACAAAATTGGCTTCATCCTGTTTGGGGGTCCCATCCCCCTCCCAGCTCAATTTTTGTATCCCATCCCCCTCCCAGCTCAATTTTGGGGTCCCACCCCCCTTTTTCCCGCCCCCCTCCCCCCTTCCCATCGTTTCCCCCCCCCACCCCTCCCCGTGTTTGGTTTTTTGGGGCTCCAGGCCCTCCTGCTCCGTTTTGGGGTCCCGACCCCGTTTTGGATTAATTTGGGGTCCCCAGCCCATCCCCAGGGTCACCTTCCCCCAAATTCCGCTCCTGGCAACTGATGAGTCATCAGCGAGACACGCTCTGATTGGCTGAAATTACCCCGCGCGGTCTCTGATTATTTACCGCAGTGAGAGGCCTTGGTCTGTGCCTGGCAAGTGATGAGTCAGAGTCGGGCCGGGCGCTGATTGGCTGAAAATCGCTGAGTGGGGCCAGTGCTCTTGAGTTTGAGCCCAGCAACTGGATCGTCATCAGTGCCGCGCGTTCTGATTGGTCAGGATCTGTTTTGGGGTGGGGACAGGAGGAAATCTTGGGGTTTATTTGGGGTTTGTTTGGGGTTTATTTGGGGTTATTTATGGACTATTTGGGGTTTATCTTGGGTTTTACTTGGTTTATTTCTGTTTTTTTGGGTTTTTGGAATTTTTTGGGTTTTTTAGAAAATTTTTGGGTTTATTTGGGCAAATTTAGGTGTGGTATTTGGGGTTCTTATGGTTTATGTTGGTGTATATGGGTTTTTTAAGTTTACTTGAAATAATGTGGGTTTTTTGTTTAATTTGGTGGGTTTTTTTTTTGGGGTTATTTGGATTTGTTTGGGGTTATTTGGGGGATTTTAAGGTATTGTTTGGGGTTTTGGGGGTTATTTGGGGTTTATTTCAAGTGTTTTGGGGGGTTTTTTGGGGTCATGTGGGTCAAAAAAAAAACCCGGAATGTTTCTCCTGCAAAAATGGGAATTTTTCCTTAAAAATCTGAGAGTTTTCCCCAAAAAACCGGGAATGTTCCTTAAAAATCCCAGACTTTTCCCAGCCA
Source organism: Emberiza elegans (assembly GCA_024865655.1). NCBI lineage: Eukaryota > Metazoa > Chordata > Aves > Passeriformes > Fringillidae > Emberiza > Emberiza elegans. The sequence goes on from JALJVW010000107.1 coordinate 289,717, forward strand.
ATAGGGTGGCCCCCCCCTTCCCCATCCAATCACCGTGTTTCATCTCCCAAATTAACGAATCATCGTGGCATAGCCCGCCCCCAAACCAACCAATCACCACGAGTCTCCCCTCAGGAACACCAACCTCTCTCGAGCTGAACCAACCAATCACCGGGCTCCTGAAACCAACCCCTCACCGTCCGCCTCCCCACGCAACTCCCACCCAAATCAGAGCCGAGCCTGGCCCAGCGCCCTGACCCCGGGGGGTATGGGAGCGTGCCCCTCTCCCCTGCCCCCCGGACCCCTCAGGGACCCCGCCGCCCTGGGCTCGGGCGGGCCTGCGGGAGGCGCTGGAGAGAGCGGGGAGGCGCTGGGAGAGGACGGGGGCTCCGGGAGCTGCTGAGGAGGCGAGGGACAGGTGAGGGGTCCTGAGGGGTCGGAGGGGAATTTGGGGAGGGGTCTTGAGGAGGTTTGGGGGGATTTGGGAGGGTCTGGGGGAACTTGAGGGGGTTTTAGAAGGGGTCTGGGGGGTGCTGGGGGCTTTGGGGGGAATTTGGGAGGGGTCCTCGAGGGGTGTCACAATCCATCCTCACGGACGGGTTTCATGATGGTTTGTGGATTTGATCTCAGGGTGCAAAAAGAACCGACACGGTACAAGGGGGTTTGCAATGATAATCAAAACAAATGCACCTTTATTGAATGACCACAGCAAAATGCAATAGAGGGATTAAGGGAGAGAAAAGATAGAGGAAGAGAGAGACAAAAGAGAGAGAGAGAGAGAGAAAGATGGGATAGAGCTACCAAACGTAGAGACGGAGTGCTTTGGTCCAGTCCAGTCCAGGATCCTCCTGTTACATCGGGGGAGATCTCAAGTCTCTCGCTAACTCAGAGGTTTTATTATGATAACTCTATTGGAAATTGCGAGGGGGGGGAAACAGATACAATAAGGAATAGATGTAACAGGCAGTCCATGTTCTCAGCAGTAAATGAGAGCCATTGTCTTCTTGGTCCAGCGGTCACAACCTGCAGGCAAACATCTCGCTTGGTCAGCTTGCCTCCCCCACACACCTGCCCCGGGCTGGGGTTTCAGTCCCAGTCCTTGGAAGGGAGCAGAGGGCCTTTTCACATGGGGGTTCCATGTCTCAGTCCTTGATGGAGAGGCTCCTTACATCTCAGTCTGTCTGTCACGGTGGTTGTAAAACAGGTGAGGGTCTTCTGTGGGAGACCACCTGAAACTCAGGAGAAATCCAGCCCGGCCGAGAGGTGGGACAGCTCCCAAGGCTGTTGTTGCAAAAAGGCACGGTGCCCCCTTCTTCTTCTCATTGGGCTCAGTGTAGCATACAGCAAACAACACCTGTGAAAACAATGGCTTAGCAACGCCTCAGGTCTCAGGCACATGACTTTCTCCTTTGGAGCCAGAGATTTAAGACAGGGGGGTTTCTCTTCAGTGGTCCCCCAAATGACGATCGTGAGGCAGATGAGGGAAAATTCGGACAGACTCTCACATGACCCCGTGACTCACGATTGTCTTGAGGGATCTTCATCAGCAGAACTCTGGAGTGTCGTTGATGAGTCTTCAGAACTCACTGTACGTTGGTAGTATAACCTGGAAAAATAGGGACGACAGAAAGAGAGGAAAAAGAGAGAGAGAGAAGGAAAAGAAGGGATAGGAAAAGGAGGGGAAAAGGGAAACAATAAACAAACATAATTAATATTGATTATCATAACAATTTTCACAAATGGTTGATTAATTAAAACAATATTACTTTTATAACAATTTTCACGGTTAAAACAAGTCACAAATAATCAAAAGCAAAAGCAGTCAACACATCATAATGCAAGCATTAACTTTAAAAAATGATTTTCTAAAACAATTCACTAAAAATTGAAAGTAATTCCCACAAAATCATAAATAGAAATTAAGGATTATTCCAAAACACATATGCTTCATTCATAATTGCCTTGTGTCAAAGTCTTGGGGATGTCCACAGTGTAGGGGACATCAGCCAAGTTGTGTGCATGAACTATAGACGTCAATCTTGTCAGCTGTTTCATGCTGACCAATTCATAATGAATAGGACTGCTGATAAAATAAAACCAAACAGAATCAAAAGGATAACAAAGGGATGACACACACTGTTCAGGACACCCATGGCAGTAGGAGACCACCTAAAAGAGTATCCCACCACCTGTGCTCGGCATCTTTCTCCACTCTTTCCATGACACGGTGTATCTGTCTCACATTGTGATGAACAGTCACCAGGGTTTTCTGCCCGTTTTTCTTAATCTTCTCAAGGATTTCAACCAAGTCTCGATGGAGCAGCAGTTGTCTTACCAAAGTGAGATTCATCCCAACAGGAGTAGGCATCAGTTTGTGAATCAGTGTGTAGTTGGATTGCAACAGGTAGTGAGAGGTAACTGGAGCTTCATAAGAGAAATCACATCCTGTCATCTTGGTAAAAGTTACAAGCACAAAAATTTGAAAGATTTTTAGTATCTACTACAACATTTTCTATGAATACAAAATCACAAATGGTTCTAAAGCATGCACATCTATTGCCTATATATATAAGGACTGTTTCAGAAGTCTTGTTAGGACAAATTTCAAAATGACAGATATTTTGCTCTGTGTCTAAACAAATGTCTTGAGCTATGATTGCATTGCTTTCACAGATGAACCCTTGTTGTTCTCAGACAATACAAGATTCTAAATGAACATTTTGCCATTTCTTGCCAATTTGACAGGCCCATTCTCTATGGGATAGAGAACAGCTCCATCGTAATTCAGTTCTAATGCTATAACAGGGAAAATCAAATGCTCTGAGGCATTGTGTATGGTTAACACAAAAACTGTGGCTGTATTTGAAATGGGGTCATAGGTAAAATTCACCAGGTTCCACCAGGATTGGAATTCTCTTTCAAAGTCAATGGCACTGTCCCAAATTATTTTCCTAATTTAAGTGGGAAAAGTGCCTTCTTCACCTTCACTTATAATTGAGGCAGCAACTGACTGCATCCACAATTGTGCCTGGATACAGCTGAGAGCCAAAGAAACATTGTTTTGTGTAGCACTGAGTGCATCAATTACCAATTTGTGATGATTTACATTTACTTTCTCCCAATTTGGTAAAATGTTTGATGACAACCACTGATTCTCAAAGCCAATAAGGATGACTGTGGTTGTTGTAATTTGGTCAAATCTCTGGATGTGGCAGCCAATTTATTCAAGGTCAATTAATTTACGTGTTATGTGTAATATCATCACCTGGTGTTACCATAAAGGGAAAAAAACATTATTTCTGTTGTCCATCACCAGTGTTATCATGGTTTATCAGGTCTTCATGTCCCTCAGAGTTCTTCTGTAAAAGTAAACACAGGAGACTCTGCCACGAAGAGGCAGAAAAAGTTAGAACGATGGAATTGCCAGAGGGTTTTGAACACCAGTGGTACTTCCCCACAGTAGGGGGGAGTCCACCAAAACAGGTTGTCCAGGGTAATGTGCTGGGTTCTTGAAAATCATCTGGTCCCCGTAGTGAAGGAATTATGCTTGGAGCTGTCGGGCAAAAAGCAGTGATTTTGGAACACCCATTTACCCCCATCTATACTAAGGGGTGTGAGAAGTCCATTCAATCTTTCACCTTCTGCCCAATCCTGCACACCTTTGACAGTAAAGTGAGAAACATTATCAGATTGAATTTCCTGTGGTTTTAGGAAAATTCCAAACAATCCTTGTATTGCTTTAACAGTATTATCTCCTGTAGCCCTTTTAAAAGCATCAGCCTGGACCAACCCAAATATAAACACAGCATAGGACTCAGTGTAAATACAGACAAGAAAATAATTCTGTCCCTCACGCTGCAAAATACTCCATAAAGTTAACAGTTCCTCAGCCTGAGCACTGCCTTCTCCCTCTCTGTTAGCAGAAGCAGAGGAGAAAGGAGGGGTTGCTTTAATCACAGAGGCAAGTTTGTCTTGGCTGCTATCCAAGCTCTCAGTTTCTTGCATGGCTAAGATTTTTTTTCCACTTCTATGAGAGCTAAGCTAACCACAAACAATCCTTTTCCCCAGGTAGTGAATCTTTTCTCAGTATCTTTGAAACCACAGGAATAGAAACCAACAGGCCTTGTTGGACCCTCAGGACCCTGCTGCCAAATGTGCACTGACAGCCCTGAGGAGGCAAATCCCCATTCCACCTGAAAGGGATCTGTGGGATGGACAGGGTCCAGTGCTTGGTGAGCTGTTGCTTCAAAAATCAGCAATTGCAATGTTTCCTCCTGAGAAGGAGTCCAATCCCATTTCACCCCTTTGCTCAGCAAGTCATAAAGGGGAACAAATGGGTCGTTCTGGTTACTAAGGAATCTATTAGGTGTTTCTACAGGTGACATAGGTACTATGGTTTTTTGAAGGAGAGTTGTTGTAGGTTTAATTGTTTTGAAAGCCCTAGAATTAAAGGGGTCATAATTTCAGGCTTTACAGGAGATTGCATTGGTAACTCAGAGCTTGCAGTTGATTTTCTTTCATGCATCATTTGCAAGCAAGCAGCTTTGGGAATGTTTTCCAGGGGTTGGCCGGGGGTACCAGCTCTGGTTAAAAGGTCTCCCCTTTCCAAGGGGTTCAGCCCCCCTGCCCAGTGAGCTGCACACTGAGTTAGGGACCATGGGATGCGTCTGTCTCCCGTTGTTAAGAACACCCCATGTCCCCAGCACCCACCGGCTTCTTGTTCTGACAAAAGAATCTGATCTCCCCCAGTGAGAGACACTTGGCATTTGTGTTCTGTTTCAGATTTGTGGGGGAGAAGCCCGTACTGCTTTGCAAGTTTTGTTAATTCAGTAGCAGTGTACGGGATTTCTTTGGTGGTTATGTGCAGGTCAAGATCCTCATTATTGATGTATCTGCATTCTGTTTTAATTAGAGGTTTTGTTCTATTGTAGCAACAGTGTTCCCCACAATTTTCCATCAGAGCTAATTCTGTTTGAGAGTAATTTTGATTAATGTGAGGAGTTTCCTTTCTCTTCTGCCTCTTTTGAGGAATCAGCGTTCTGTGAGTTTTTAACATGCTCCTCTCTCAAGGCAGCTCATAATAAATAATTTACATTTGTTTCTTCATCTAATTGTTCTTGAAAAACTTCAACTGGGTTTTGAAGAGAGTCTATTGTAGCATTTTCCTCACTTCTTCACTTAAAGTGAGTTTCTATGGCTGCTGTGGACAAACTCCCAAAACTGAGCAGAGGAGGGTTTTAAATTTGCCCAGTTCGAATTTTGTTTCATATTACAAAGAACATATTCTATCAATAACATTTTCTAAATTAAACCAGTTGCAGTTTGCCCATTCTTCCCCTCCTGGGGAGGGTGTGGCATTGTATTTAGCAAGCAGAGCATAAAATTCAGCTTTACCTTTTGCACTGAGGTTTTGAGTCATTTTGGGAAGGGACAAAAACTATGACAGGGAGGTGCAAACTTAAGTTACAGAATCTCACAGCCTCTGCTGTGTTCCCCTTCACTCCCCTGGGTGGGTGAAGAGACAAAATCTGCCTGGGAGATCCTGCTTAGTTTCTTCAAGTTGCTCCTTCCTTCACAGACAGTGCAGATGCACACAAACACAACAGAAACAGTTCCCCCTTTTGCACTGAGAGATCTGTGAAATTCTGGAGACAGAACCCCCAACAGAGTATGGGGATTGCTTTTCACCTGGGCATGTGCAGTTTGCAGGAAATTCGAATCCCACCCCTTGTGGAGTGAAACTTCCTTCCCCTGGTACAGACTGCACACAACCCTGCAAACCCCTCTGTCTGTCAGAATCCTGTCCGTGACACCAATTTAATGTCACGATCCGTCCTTACAAACGGGTTTGTGATGGTTCCTGAATTGATCTCAGAGTGCAAAAACCCGACACAGCACAGGGGGATTTGCAGTAATAATCAAAACCAATGCACCTTTATTGAATGACCACAGCAAAATGCTGTTGGGGGAATTGGGGAAAAGGGGAAGAATAAGAAAAAGAGGAGGAAGAAAAGGAAGGTATAGAGCTACCAAACATAGAGAAACAAAATCCTTTGAAGTCTTCAGTCGATGGAGTTCCCTGGTCATGTCAGGGGAGATCTCAGAGATTCTGGTCAATTCAAACTCCTGTTATTGTCCTTTTAGATGGGGAAGGGGATGAGTCTGGAAATTGAATCATCTGCTGGGGCTCAGCTCTGGGCCAGGCTGGGCCCGCTCTCCCCTCACATTGCTCCGGGCAGCTGAGTCACAGCGGGAGAAGGAAGGGACACGTCAAGGGAGTTGAGGTTTAAGAGAGTTTTTATTCAAAAACTGCCATAACAAACAGGCTGTCCTAACTACCATAACCAAGTAACTACGATAACCAACTACCAGTGCTAACTACTATAACCAAACTACCAGTGCTAACTACCATAACTATCTAGTTATCCTAACTACTGTAACTGAGAAGCTGTCCTCAAGGGCATCATCTCCTCCGCTGCTCCCCTCAGTTGTTTCACTGCCGTGATCAGAGGGGTCAGGCTGGAGAGAGGCTTGGCTGATGACAAAAATGGGTGCTGGCCAAAGGATAGAAAAGAAAAAAATGAACTGTTACTTTCCAGAGTCAAGTTCCTCACAGGCTCTGTTAAACAGGACAAAGGGAAATGGTTTGAAACTCGAGGGAAGCAGGCTCAGATTAGATCTAAGGAAGAATTTTTAACCAGGAGAGTGGGGAAACACTGACAGAAGGTGCCCAGAGATGTGGGAGGTGCCTCCTCCCTGGAAACATCCAAGCTCAGGTCAGGCAGGGCTCTGGGCCCCCTGAGCTGCTTGAAGATGTCCCTGCTCGCTGTGGGGCACCAGGTCCAGATGAGCTCGAAAGGAGCCTGCCAAGCCACAGCAGGCGAGGATTCTGCTTGCTCTGCGTGTGGAACGCAGCGAGACTGGAGACTGTCGGAGGGGGCCCCACAAGAAAACCCCTCCCTGGCGCTGCTGCTTCCCTGCAGCCTGGCACTCACCTGCAGCAGCTCCTGGGCAGCCCAGCGCCGCTCCTCGTCCGGCTCCAGGCTGCACTCGAGGAAGTCCCAAAGCAGAGCCGAAAAGGCGCCGGGGCTCCCAGCAGCCAGTGGGGTCCCGCTCTGCCGGATCAGAGCGCGAGCCTGCAGGGAAAGCAAACTCAGCGCTCTGCCAGCTTCCTTCACACCCACACGGGCTCACATCCACCCCGGGGCCTCAGCCCCAGCTCCAGGGGCACTTTCCTCCCTGCCAGAGATGCTGCTCAGAGCTCATTTTGCTATGCCAACCAAAAAACCCAAACCCTGGGGCTGCCACAGCCATCACAACATCCAAATGATCTCGCCTGGAGAGCCAGTTTCATTGCCTGACTTTGTTAGTAGGAACCTCCATCAGAAAGAGCACATTTTGCTTCTCCAAATGTGCACACCAACTTTACTGGCCATTTTCCAGAGTCAGTGTGGTCTGCCTGTGTTATTTCAGAGGATTCTTCCATCAAGTGCATCTCTGCAGTGCCACTGACACTCAAATAAATGCATTCCTGATGCCCCATCCCAGAAGCTGCCAGGCAAGGAACAGGAGGTTTGTGTTGCTGAAAGCTCAGGCTTGGTGACACAGAGAAAGTAGCTTGGACTAGGAAAGAAATATGTTAGATTATGGGGATGTTAAACAATCATCTTTAGGTTTTAGACAAGTTTCCCAGTGAGAAGAATCAAGGGAGAGTTCATTTTGCAAAACCTCTTTTAGAAACTCCTACAGAAATCTTGTTGGGTTTGGGGCTGGGATTTGGGGATGGTTTGGGGTTTTCTTGCAAGGTAACATTAGAGCTGATGCACTTGCTTCATATTTCCAGGTCATCCTCACAGCCAGAAGAGCTGCAATAACATAAATCCCAAAGCAAATTGATGCTGGAGACTGCAGAATATTAATCTGTGGTGAGGCTGGAGTCCTCTGGGAATTCCCTTCCCCATGTGCAGAAACCTCCAGCTGCTGCTCCCAGTGCAGGGTCCCCCTGTGCTCACAGGCCTCTGCAGCCACTGGAGAATTTGCCTCTTACCATGGCCGCCGTTTCCCTGAAGTAAGGAGGTTCTCCTTCCACCATCTCGATGGTCACAATGCCCAATGACCAGATGTCCACCTTGGTGCCATAAGGAGATCTGGTCACAACTTCTGGGGCCATCCAGTGAGCAGTGCCCACCATGGAGCTGCGCTGGTCCTGCTCTGGGCTGAGCTGAGCACAGAGGCCAAAATCAGCTGAGGACAGAAACAAACCCTGTCAAAGGCAGCTGGCATGAGGAAACCAAGCACAAAGATTCCCCACTCTCAGTCTGAGAGTGGAGTAGTGAAGTCAGCTGGAAAAGTCCTCAGGGTTCTAGCCAAGGAAAAGAAAGATGGAACTGGACCCTTCAAGAAACCCTCAGCTTTCATGCAGTGGCTTTTACTGAATCCCTTGGAGCTTTAGATTCCCACTGCTGCCCCTCTGGCAGGGCCATGGCCAGAGCAAAGGCACTGCTGGCACCCTGCTCCTCTCCTGAGCTCTCTGCAGGGGCAGCCGCTCCCAGCTGGCAGCAGGGGCCGGGCAGTGCCCCCAGCAGCCCTTGTGGGGCTCTGGCCCTCACTGGGAAGCAGCCCCACACCCGCAGCCCGGGAGCGCCGTGCCTGGCCAGGATCACCCACCCAGCCTGACAGAGCCGTCCATGCCCAGCAGGATGTTGGAGCTCTTCAGATCCCTGTGGATCACCCGCTTGGAATGGAGGAAATCCAGGCCCTGCAGACACTGAGAGAGAACAAGAAACATGAGGGCAAAAACCAATGGCCGCAATCTATCCCACAAGAAAGGACAGTTCAGAATTGTGCCAGCAGCAGCTTTGCTGTGCCAGGCCAGGAGTGCAGTGCACACAAGCTCCAGGCAAAGGGTTCAAGGCAAAGCTGAGAACAGCAAATCAAATCCAAACCAGACAGAGAGTACCACAACAGCAGGAGAGAGAACAAGAACAGAGTAGAAGTGCAGTGATGCTGGCAGGCCAATCATTGCAGAAGCTCTTTCTTCTCCAGCTCATAAAAACAGCACAGAAACAAAGCCCTGAGCATGGAGCCACTCCTGTTCTCACGCCCTGTTTGGAAGGACCATCGTGTCCCAGCCATGGGAGTGACAAGCAGGATCCCTCACCTCCCGACTGACAGCTGCCATCTCTCCTTCAGCCATGCGTGTCTGTCTGACAATGTCCTGCAAAGTTCCTCCATCCATGTATTGCATCACCAGCCAGAGATCTCCATCAACAAGGAAGCTGGAAGAGGAAAGCAATGGCATGGAGATGTATATATATAATAAAGCGAGCCTCTCTAGGTAGGCCCGATTATTATATATAATATGCCCAGCTAGCTCAGATGGTCAAGTCTATAGCGGAGACCCAATAACTGAGTTAGGCAAGGGCCAAGCCACCGAGCTCCTTCCTAGCGAGCTAGTGATATCAGCTCAGTGATTTCAGCTCTTTCATGAATTCAGCTCTGCTGCTAGGAGGATCGCCTCGGGGCAATGGCATAGCAGACGGAGAGAGAGGGGAAGAGAATACCCCATTCCGCATTGAGTGATGGTTTATTCGGGAGGTCTCCGAAAGGGTTACAGCTGCTTCTTCTTCTCCCAACTTGTGGGGGGGTACAGAGGGCTATTTTTATAGCCTTGGCATGGATCCAAAACCAGCCAATAGCCGCAGGTTTAAGCATATTCCTTAACTGACCAATAGCCAAGGGTTACAATAGTATTGCCTTAACTGATTAAAGGGCAGGGTTTCAACACATCCTTTCTGGTCAGAGGAACAAGATAACACTTGCTCAGGAATGACTCAGCATTCAATTCTCAAGGAGCTTTTCCTGTATCCTTGGGGTTCACTACAACTCCCTTTCTGTTTTTACTAAAAAGGCATTCCCTATAGTTCTTTTAAAACAGTGAAAAAGGCACGAGAACATAGCTAACACAATCACAACTACAAGGAGAATCAGCAAAATTCCCTTAACCAAAGAAGCAGCCCATCCTGTTAATCCCCAATGCCCAAAAAGTTCATTAACCCAGTCTGGAATCGTTTCTACTTTCAAGTCCTTCACGAGATCTTTCAGTTTCTGGATGTTCGCATGGATGGATTCCGATCGTGAAGAGAGGTTGAAGCAGCACATTCCTTCGAAGTCCTCACAGCTGTGTCCGTGGGCAAGCAGCAGGAAGTCGATTGCTGCTCGATTCTGGAGTGAAGCTTGTCTTGTAGTTTCTTCATCCTTTAAGAGATCACTCAGGGCTGCAGATGTAGCATTAGCTTGTTTACTGAGCCAGCACCCAAGGTGACTGATTTCACCGAGGGCTTTAGCTGCAGCTACCCAGGGTAAAAACAAGGAGACCGCAATCTTTTTCGGTTTGTTCCAATCATACAATTTAGGGTCACAATTCTCATCAAATTCAGTGTAGGACCTTTTTTGGCGTTTTGATTCGCTTCCCTTTTTCCAATTATGTAACAGGGTGATGTTTGGAGTAAGGGTGGAAAGTTTTCAAGGGTACAGGGACCTCCTGGAGTCGGGAGGGATCCCTGCCCAAACCCTGTCACCACAGATGAGAAACATTCCCTTGGGTAGTACTTTGGGATGGAGAGAGGACACAGAGATCACACGAGCCGTGTAATTGCACCAATCGTGAGGGTTATAGGCTTTGTTAATTGGTGATACATCTTTTCGATATGTGTTTTTGTTCTGGTCAATTCCTGGCCAATTACTATTTTTTTTGGACGTCTAAAGTGAAATTTGACACAATATGTGGCCATGGAGGACCCCAATAGATCCAATTCTTGGGGCTCCTGATTATCATCTGGCAGAATTTTTGTCCACTTGTCCCAAGTATCAACCACATTGGGTGTCTTACCTGTGGTGCAAAGAACCTCTGAGTTATAGAAAGGCCAATCATCTGCAACAAAGGGAATTCCTACTAGACATGTGGAAAGTGGGTTATCAATGCTTCCCATGGACAAGCACATGTTGTCCTGTTTTAGCGTTTTGCTAAGGTTACCCAGACATTATGACTGGGCTGAGGGCTGATCCAGCCGGAGACATGCGGTGCAGTGAAGAGCATCCAGGCTGCAGTGAGGACAGCACCAACGGAGATATTTTTCATCTTTGGGCAGGAATAGGGCTTCTGATAGGGAATATAAACAAAATTGTTATCTTTATGATGAGAGGGTTTTGCCTAGATCTTTTCCTGTTCCTGTCCTCCCCCCTTTTTCTTTTAATTTCTAAGTTATGCTAAGGGAGAGGGAGTGGGTAGAAAGCAGGAGGGGTTTTTAAAAGTTAAAGAAAAGGAACAATAGGGTATTTAAAATGCAAAAAAACAGAGTAACAACACATAATTCAAAAAACACTTTCGTGTTAAGGCTATCTATGGCTTAATGCAGCAGGACATTATGTTGTCCTCAGTTTTGTCTGCTGTCTTGTGATGGGGCGGTCTGTGCTGGTGTTAGAGGGAGTTCGGCGACGTCTTCTTCTCCAGGCCGAGCTGGTTTGGTTCTGAGGTGGTCTTGTGTTTGCCTCAGGAGAGTTCTTGTCTTCATCTGCAGGAGCGGTATTTGTAGATTCTAAGTATGGTTTTACATTTTTTCCTGGGTACCACCTGGGACCGGATGGCAGTAGCACACACGCATGTCCTCTACCCCAAGTAATCAGCTGATAAGGCCCAGAAACTTGATGTGATTCAGGATCCTTCACGAGCACTGGTGGTTTCTCAGTAAGCTTTGCTTGGGTGGAATTTGCAAAATGGCGAAGTATAGGTGGATCAGGCTCTGAAACTGAACAGTTCAAAAAATTGATGACATAGAGAGCCTTACAAAGTCTTTCCACTGGAGATGTGAATTTCGTGTCTCTGTTCTGCTGATTGAGGACTCTTTTAAGGGTTTGATGTGTCCTTTCTACGATGGATTGTCCTGTGGGGTTTACAGGTATGCCAGTCTTGTGTGCTATGCCCCATGCATTGAAGAACTCCTTTAACTTACGGGAAGTGTAGGCTGGTCCGTTATCTGTTTTGATTTCCTTTGGTACTCCCAGGGTGGCAAAAGCGAGTAGAAAGTGTTTTATTGTATGCAGTGCATTTTCTCCTGCATGTGATGATGCAAACACAGCTCCTGAAAATGTGTCAACCGATACATGCACGTATTTTGATCTTCCAAACGGTGCAAAGTGAGTTACATCTGTCTGCCACAGCTGGCAGCTGTTCAGACCTCTGGGATTGACTCCCATTCCCATAGATGGTATCTGATAGGTCTGACAGTTTGGACATGTAGCCACAATAGCCTTTGCCTGATCCTTTGAGAGTTTGAACATTCTCCTAAGGGCAGGCACATTTTGATGAAAAAAACGATGAGACAGCTTTGCCTGGGCAAAGATGTCAGGAACATTAGCAGTTTCTGCAGCCATTGCTAAAACATCTGCTTTCCTGTTGCCTTCTGCAATAATACCTTGAAGGTCCGTGTGGGACCTCACATACATGCATTATATGGTAAGGCTGCTTTCTGTGGGAGATTAGGCGTACCAATTTAGAGAGCAGTTGGTACAACTTTGGGTTAGAAACCTCTTTGAGAAGAGCGTGTTCTGCTCTCATAGCTATACCAGCAACATAAGCTGAATCTGTGACCAGATTAAAGGGTTCATTTTTAAATCTTTCAAAAGCTCTGACTACAGCTGCTAATTCTGCAATCTGTGGTGAACCCTGTACAATTTGTATGTCAGATTCCCAATTTTGTGTTTGGGGGTCTCTCCATGTAATCACTGACTTGTGGGAGGACCCTGAGCCATCAGTAAAGAGGGTTAGAGCTTTAAGAGGTTTTACGCTTTGGATCCGTTTTGGAATCAAATGGAAGGTTTCCTTAGAATTAAAAAGTTTGTGCTTTGGGATTTGAGCTGTGGTTCGACCTGTGTAGCTATCTAAGGCAAATTGAAGACTCTCATTAGTTTGGATCAGATCCTCAAAATCAGTAAGAGTTACTGGCAAGTATATGCATTCAAAGTCACAACCTGAAAGAGAGCGAAGGCGAGTCCTAGCCTTTTTTATTAGGTGTGCTATGATCTCCTGGTAGGTGGTAAGTGTCTTTGTGGGCTGGTTGCTTGTAAAAATCCATTCTAATATCAGCAGAGGATCTCGAAGCTGAGAGTCCCATTGAAAAATCAGTCCATGGAATCAGGGGTGCTTTTCCCAGAATGATGAACTGGAAAGGCAGGCTGGGCTCAAGCGATGAGCTTTGCGTGAAGACAGAGCTTCCTGGACTTTGACGATGGCACCTCTGGCTTCTTCTGTGAGAGAGTGCAGGAGAGTCCAATTCCTTAGGTCCCCTAAGAAGGTTGAACAAGGGAGCAAGGTCCTCTGTTGTAATTCCTAGCAGTGGACGTACCCAGTTGATGGATCCACACAGGCTGTGTAAGTCTCTCAAGGTTTTTGGGTCATCAAGTATGGTGATCTGCTGGGGTACGATGGTCCTTTCCCCGGATCTGGACTCCAAGGTAAGTCCATGGCTTGGTGTACTGGATTTGTCCTCACGAATCTCCATCCCTGCCTTTTCTATGGCTTCAATAGTCTTTTTTAACTGTGTTGTCCAAATGAGTTTTGTCTGAAGCACACACCAGGATATCATCCATATAATGGTAGATTATGGAATTTGGAAATAATTTCCGAATGGGAGACAAGATGTGAGCCACATACCACTGGCAGATACTCGGCGACGTTTTAAGTCCCTGAGGAAGAACGGTCCAATGGTATCTTTTTGAGCGGGGCCTCGTTGTTGAGCGAGGGAACGGAGAAGGCAAACCGAGGAGCATCTTCTGGATGTAGAGGAATGCTGAAGAAACAGTCCTTAATGTCTATGACAACAAGTTCCCAGTCTCTAGGCAACATCGATGGGGAGGGCAAACCAGGCTGGAGGGAGCCCAAAACCTCGATGACCTCGTTGATTCTGCGAAGGTCGTGGAGAAGCCTCCATCTGTTTGTCCCAGGTTTTTGGTAGAACGAAGACAGGAGAATTCCAAGGGCTGTCGGACTCCACTATGTGACCTTTAGCAATCTGTTCTTCCACGAGAGCGTTTAGGGCGCAACTTAACTTTTAGAAAGGGGCCACTGTTGGACATGTATAGGCTTGTCACTTTTCCAGATGAGTCGAGGTGTTTCAGGAAGCGCCCTAACTCAGTGGCCCCACTGAAAAATCCCGAGTGGGAATACTTAAAGTGGCTCCCCCCTGGGATAAAAAGAAAAAAACCCCAAAGGGTGATGGGGGCCCTTTTCCACAAATGGGCGGATGGTTGCCATCTGACCTTCAGGACCTTCAACAAGGATGTTGTGCTTGCTCCTCATGGATACTGTATTTCCACCAATCCCGGAAATCATCCCTGCAACAGGATGTAGCTCCCAGCGCTTTGGCCAATCTGAGCAAGCGATGATGGTCACGTCCTCAGCACCGGTGTCCAGCATCCCTGGCAGGTGGGTCAACTCTCCATGGGCAAAGTCCCTGTAAAAATGAACTGTTTAGGTCCATTTTACCAGAGTTCTGTGAACATTGTCATTAGTAAACTCAATGGACAAAGCAACCAGGACAAAGGGTTCCCATGGTTTGAAACCTCTTCTTGAGGGAGTGCAGGCTCAGATTAGATCTGGATGGCCTTTGAATCGCCGGGGCCCCTGGAATTTTTTGGACCAGGGGTCTCTGAGAGGGTAGGGGGGAAACCTCTGACAGAAGGTGCCCAGAGATGTGGGAGGTGCCTCCTCCCCAGAAACATCCAAGCTCAGGTCAGGCAGGGCTCTGAGCCCCTGAGCTGCTTTGCTCTATGTCCCTGCTCACTGGTGGGATTCCTTACCATACCATTAGCTCAAAATGGCCAGATGAGCTTTTTCATTTGAATTACTTAAAAGCCACAGCAGGCGAAGAGATTCCTTCCTTGCCTCTGCACTTTCAATCTGTTTCTCCTGGAGATCTTTAATTCTGTCCCCAAATTTAAAAAACCCCTCCCTGGCCCTTGTTTAATAGTAGCAAAATGCCCTGTTGGCATTGACTCATCTGCATGAGAAGCAGGGCAGCCCAGCTGCAGTTGCAACATCAGGCTGCACTTTTGTTAAAGTTTCTAATTGGTCTGCAGGTTTTTGGCGCCGGGCTTCACCTGCAGCTGTCTACTGTCCCGCTCTGCCGGATCAGCAGCATAGAGCCTGCAATGTTTTCAAATGTTTTTTCCAGCCTTTGCCATATTTCTTCACACCCATAGGGGCTTTGCAATATTTTTTTTACACCCCATGGGGAAGTAGCCCCAGCTGCAGGGGCACATTCCTCCCTGCCAAAGAGATGCTGCTCAGAGCTCATTTTGCTATGCCAACCAACCCAAACCCTGGGGCTGCCACAGCCATCACAACATCCAAATGATCTCTCCTTGAGAGCCAGTTTCATTGGCTGACTTTGTTAGTAGGAACCTCCATCAGAAATGGCACATTTTCCTTCTCCAAATGTGCACACCAAGTTTTACTGGCCATTTTCCAGAGTCAGTGTGGTCTGCTTGTGTTATTTCAGAGGATTCCTACATCAAGTGCATCTCTGCAGTGCCACTGACACTCAAGTAAATGCATTCCTGATGCCCCATCCCAGAAGCTGCCAGACAAGAAACAGGAGGTTTGTGTTGCTGAAAGCTCAGGCTTGGTGACACGGACAAGTAGCTTGGACTAGGAAAGAAATACGTTAGACTATGGCGATGTTAAACAATCGTCTTTAGGTTTTAGACAAGTTTCCCAGTGAGAAGAATCAAGGGGGAGATCATCTTGCAAAATATCTTTTAGAAACTCCTGCAGAAATCTTGTTGGGTTTGGGGCTGGGATTTGGGGATGGTTTGGGGTTTTCTTGCAAGGTAACATTAGAGCTGATGCACTTGCTTCATATTTTCAGGTCATCCTCACAGCCAGAAGAGCTGCAATAACATAAATCCCAAAGCAAATTGTTGCTGGAGATTGCAGAATCTTCGTCTGTGTTGAGGCTGGAGTCCTCTGGGAATTCCCTTCCCCATGTGCAGAAACCTCCAGCTGCTGCTCCCAGTGCAGGGTCCCCCTGTGCTCACAGGCCTCTGCAGCCACTGGAGAATTTGCCTCTTACCATGGCCGCCGTTTCCCTGAAGTAAGGAGGTTCTCCTTCCACCATCTCGATGGTCACAATGCCCAATGACCAGATGTCCACCTTGGGGCCATAAGGAGATCTGGTCACAACTTCTGGGGCCATCCAGTGAGCAGTGCCCACCATGGAGCTGCGCTGGTCCTGCTCAGGGCTGAGCTGAGCGCAGAGGCCAAAATCAGCTGAGGACAGAAACAAAAACAAACCCTGTCAAAGGCAGCTGGCATGAGGAAACCAAGCACAAAGATTCCCCACTCTCAGTCTGAGAGTGCAGTAGTGAAGTCAGCTGGAAAAGCCCTCAGGGCTGTAGCCAAGGAAAGATGGAACTGGACCCTTCAAGAAACCCTCAGCTTTCATGCAGTGGCTTTTACTGATTCCCTTGGAGCTTTAGATTCCCACTGCTGCCCCTCTGGCAGGGCCATGGCCAGAGCAAAGGCACTGCTGGCACCCTGCTCCTCTCCTGAGCTCTCTGCAGGGGCAGCCGCTCTCAGCTGGCAGCAGGGGCCGGGCAGTGCCCCCAGCAGCCCTTGTGGGGCTCTGGCCCTCACTGGGAAGCAGCCCCACACCCGCAGCCCGGGAGCGCCCGTGCCTGGCCAGGAACACCCACCCAGCCTGACAGAGCCGTCCATGCCCAGCAGGATGTTGGAGCTCTTCAGATCCCTGTGGATCACCCGCTTGGAATGGAGGAAATCCAGGCCCTGCAGACACTGAGAGAGAACAAGAAACATGAGGGCAAAAACCAATGGCCGCAATATATCCCACAAGAAAAAGGACAGTTCAGAATTGTGCCAGCAGCAGCTTTGCTGTGCCAGGCCAGGAGTGCAGTGCACACAAGCTCCAGGCAAAGGGTTCAAGGCAAAGCTGAGAACAGCAAATCAAATCCAAACCAGACAGAGAGTACCACAACAGCAGGAGAGAGAACAAGAACAGAGTAGAAGTGCAGTGATGCTGGCAGGCCAATCACTGCAGAGGCTCTTTCTTCTCCAGCTCATAAAAAACAACACAGAAACAAAGCCCTGAGCATGGAGCCACTCCTGTTCTCACGCCCTGTTTGGAAGGACCATCGTGTCCCAGCCATGGGAGTGACAAGCAGGATCCCTCACCTCCCGACTGACAGCTGCCATCTCTCCTTCAGCCATGCGTGTCTGTCTGACAATGTCCTGCAAAGTTCCTCCATCCATGTATTGCATCACCGCCAGAGATCTCCATCAACAAGGAAGCTGGAAGAGGAAAGCAATGGCATGGAGATGAATGTGCAGAGCTCAATTCCCCATGGAAAAGCCTGGAGTGGAGTTTTGTTTCCAGGTCACTTGTCAGTGAGGACAGAATCAGATGGAGAGACATTCCTGCCAGGCTGCACAGCCCTTGGAATCTGCACAGTCTAAAGGGGAGGAGACACCTGTGAGAAAGGAGAGGCCTTAGATGGCAAGCAGGTGAAAAAAATGCAGTTTAGCAACAGCCCAGATCAATGTGGAACCACAACCCTTGGCCCCAGCTGGTTCAGCTTCTGAACTCATCAGTTCCACCATTCCCTCCAGAACAAGGCAACACAACTCCCAGGGTTATCCAGGGCAGGAGGTCGTGCAGCACTTGGGACAAAAGCAGTCAGAAAACCTTTCAGAAAGTCCTTCAGAAACAGGCAAGGCCAGTGAAAAATGGGCAAATGAGGCATTTCTGGAAACAAGAACCTGGTCTTCCTGGCATCTTTAGCAATGGAAAAGGGCTGGGAAGAAGAAGCCAAGGAAATAATTTCTGCTGTGGTTCATCAGCACTTGTTGGAAGACACAGCAAACGGGGAGGAACTTGAAGGAAAAACCAAAGCAAAGCAACAAAAGCACATGGAGGGAGTGAACTGCCAGGCTGTTGTTTTGGGAAGATGTGGCTGGGTCAGGCATTTTCAAACCAGGCTACAGACTCCAGATGCCAGGAAAGGTTAACACAGGGCCCAGGCACGGGATAAGAGCTGAAGCACTCACCTGTCCAGAAAGTTGACAATGTTGGGGTTCTTCTTGTCCTTCAGGAGCAGGATCTCATTCACAGCTCGTTCCCTGTTCTGCCCTCTGAGACTCATTTTCTTGATGGCCACCTGAAGGGACATTGCAGCCCTTGAACTGGAGGAGTCTGTGCCAGGAGGCCACAGCAAACACGGAGCGAGTCTTTTTGGAGCGACAGAGCCGGGCTGTGCCAAACTGCCTTGGGATGGGACAGCAGAGCTCAGCAAGGGCCATTCCCACAGCCCATTGCTCTGCCAGCTGGGGGCTGCTTACAGGACACACGGCCAGAGACATTTGGCCTTGCAAGCTCTGCAGAAATGGTCCCTCAGCTGTCAGCCTCAAAGCTCTAACAACATTCTCTGCACCTACGGTCTTCTCAAATGGCCTCAACACTCTCATTATTATTATTCAAACCCATTTTGCAAGCAGGAGGTAATTCTGGTTCTGTGAAAACAGAGCAAAACAGCCAGGAACCCTTTAGCAATTCTATGGGATTTGGTCATGATTCCAAATGCAACTGCTCTGTTTGGGATTGCACAACAAAGCAAACACGCACATCCATTGCTCAGGTGATCCCTGTCACAGGCTGTCACTGACACCAGACCCAAACACAACTGCAGGCTTTAGGAGAGAGCTTTGCTCTGGACATCCATCTTCTCATTTCTCTCCCTCTCTCTGTGAACAGCTGAAGTTGGACTAAAACCCCAAACTGAGCCCAAGCAGGATCTCTCCCTAATTAGGCCTTGAGGTACCCTTTGAAGATGAAAGGCAGGATGGAAAAACTGCTAAATAATGTTCCTGTCCGAGGCTGGGATAAAGATAAGTTGGGCCTCAGTCTCCAGCAGCTGATGCATGCACACTTTTACATATGAAGACCAAGCCAGGGTGTCCTGCTCTGACAGACACCGCTGCCCTCCTTGCATTCCTTTGGCACTTCAGAAGGACCAAGTCTGTCCCAGCTGTGCTCTGCAGGCTGACACTGCTCTGCCTTCAGAGGAGCAGCCTGGGCAGGAAAGCTCTGCTGGCCCCCAAAGCTGCAGCCACAGCTCCCAGCAGAGGGAAAGCCCTGGGGAGCTGCCAGCCGTGCTGGGCGTGTTGGCACTGACCTCTCCTCCAGTGGCCCTGTCGAGTCCTTTAGAAACGGTTCCAAAAGCCCTGGAGACAAAAAGAGCAGAGAAGAAAGAAGCAGCGCTTTAGGCCCTGGCAGTGAAAGCCAGCCCAGGCAGGAGATCTCTGCTGCCTGCAGCGTTCACAAACACCTGGGTGCATCGACCCTTCCAACACCAGCACAGCAGCCACCAGCCCTCTGCCATGCAAGGTGTGCAAGAGAAAACTGAGACCCAACACAAAGGAACTGGGCTGGAGCAAATCCCAAATGTCCACGCTGAATTGCTTTAGTTCAAAACCTGAGGTGAGAAATGGGTGTCTAAAGAACTGGAAAAGAATGCATTTCATCCTTTTCCATTTCCTGCCTAAGACCTGCAGGTTCCACAAGGGCCCTGCCATCAGGCTGGTGATGCATTTTCCCCCAGAGTGCATCAGCTCTGTGTCTGTTACTGAATGGATGGGGTCTGCTGCCTGTGCTAGAATAGAGCACTTATTAGTTCATCTCTGGTTTCTGTTTCTAAACCATTAGGTTGATAATCCTGACCAGTGGATATGTTTTGAAGGAAAAGATTTGAAAGAAATCTTCTTGAGAACTGTTTTCTGACAGTCACCAGATGGTGAGTTGCTCTTTTAGTCAATCCAGTTCCAGGGGCAGAAGATCTTCCAGGTCCTGCTCCTTGCTGCAGGCAGGACACTGCCAGCCTCAGGGGCCTTTGACGGCGCCTTCTGACCACAGTTATCAATTCTGATCAGGACTGAGAGACAGCAGGATGGTAGCCCAGTGTCTGAAGGTGTTTGGAGCTCTCCTGACTTCTCACTTGATCCTGCAGCAGCACAACACCCGCCCTGCTTGTGCAGCAGTAGCTGCTGCCGTGCACTTACCCTTGGCCAATCTGCTCCACCTCCAGGTATTTCTGGGCAGGCTCCGCCTCGCTCACGGTGTTCCCTGAAAGAAACCACGTGGAAGACGCTCCCTCCCAGAGTGAGACCCCGCCTTGCAGCAGAGCCAGAACCAGCCCCACTCCCTGGGGCCGTGAGCCCCTTGGTGTCAGCTGGGAAGGACAATAAATGGCTCGGTGACATTCAGCTGCAGAGCAACACTGGCTGCAGCTGATGCCGAGACACACACACAGCACCTGCTGGGGCACCCAGGAACAGAGCAGACGTACTCAGCTGCATCAGGCACCACCACCCTCTCCCCTCTGGCTGCAGGGCTGTGCTGCTGTCAGAATGTTCAGCCCAGGATCCCACAGCGGAGGGAGGTTCATTGTCCTCTTCCCAAGCAGAGGGAGGTTCTCCATCCTCTTCCCAAAATGCTGCAGCTTCTCCATCCTCTTCCCAAAACGCTGCAGGTTTGTCATCATCTTTCCAAGCCAGGGGATGTTTGCTGTCCACTTCCCATGCTGGGAGATGTTCACTCTCCTCTTCCCAAGCCACAGGATGTCCTCCATCCTGTGGGAGGAGGATGGGATGGGAGATGTCCTCCATGGGAGATGTCCTCCATCCTCATCCCACTCTGGGAGATGTCCGTTGTCCTCGTCCCCCTCCATGGGAGCTTGGCCATTCTGGTCCCACACCAGGGGACATCCACCGTCCTCGTCCCCACGCCGGGAGATGTCCCCTGTCCTTGTCCCACCCATCAACAAAGCCCATTCGCAATCTGTTGCATTCCCACACCGCGGGATGTTCGCCCTCGTCTCCCAGAGCAGCGGGAAGCTCACTGCTGTCTGCCTCCTCTTTGGCCTCCTCTTTGGAAGCAGAGGGAGCCCCAGGAGGTGCTGGTGCTGCTTTTTGTGCCCTGTGGACAGACGGCAGCGTGAGGGACAGGAAGTTCTATCTCAGTTATCACCTTATTTATCCTCAGCTGCACATCCAGCTGCACTAAGCAGAAATTGGGTTTGGAGCTGTTCCAACTAACAATGGGCTAAAGTGGACACTGCCAATTATTGTTGGGAATTCGTTATTCCACCATGGCTAAAGCCAGCAAGCAATCCTCTGCCTGCAAAGCCAGACCTGCAGCTCTTGAAAAGCTCTTCAGCAGAAAAGGAGAAAACTGCCAGGGATCCCTTTGCTGCTGCTGCAAAGACACTGACAGGAACTTTCCTTCAGCCTCCCAGGCTGGCACTCGGCTGCCACATGCCAAGCTCACAACTTGCTGCACAATTCCAAACACCAAAGGTTCCTTTCCCACTCACCGAAGGAGGAGCTGCTCGCAATCCAGATATGAGGTGCCCTGCAATGGGAGAGGGAACACGAACCAGATGCTGTTAGGAGAAAAACTGCCCGTGGTGGGAAATGCTACGGAGCAAGGCAACCCCCAGAGAGCATTTTGCTTTCACAGCATCCCTCCAGGAGCCACAGTCCCTTCCCACAGCAAGCAAGAGAACAGCACAAAATACTGGGCTGGGTCAGTTCTTGGCTGGAGCAGCAAAGGGAGGCAGTTCCAGGCTCTGCTGGCACAGACTCCCTGCTTGAGGGAACAGAACCCCCCAGGGCTCATTGCAGATGCTGTGCACGCCCCGCTGGCTGCAGACACCCCCTTTTTCAGCTGCAGCTGCGGGCAGGAGCTCTCCCAAAGCAATGGTGTCTTCATGGCAATTTGGTTCCAAAGTCAACTCAGCTCCAGAGGAAGAACAGAAAGCACACAGCCAGCCCAAAGCCACAGATGCTGCACCAAAGGAAAACCTCGACTTACGTGCCAAGTGGGTTAAAAAATACCCCGAATAAGCCACAGTGTACAGAGTGCAAACTGCAGCAGCCACGTGCTGGATCATTTTGGCTGCGCTGCACACGTCTGCAGCCTGTAGCCCCGCAAGCACAGAAGGACACCCGTCAGGGCTGGGCTGGCTGCTGAGAATGCCTCGGGCAGGAGGATCCTCCGGCAACGAGCCCAGAGCCACTCTGGGCACTGAGGCCTCCGTGTCCCACAGCAACGGGAACAGCACGGGGACGTGGCGCTGTTCCTGTGACATCCCAGCAGCAGCTCACGCAGAAACCGCCTGGAAGGTTCTCCTGTGTCACAAAGGAGCACAAAGAACCCTCCCAGGGCACAGCCTATGGCCCAAAGGATGCAAGAGGAACTCGGGAAATGCAGCAAACAAGGACACCCCATAGCCCAGCCTGAACACTGAGGAGGAACAAGGACGGCTCCAAACCAAAGGAAACGTGACCTTCAGTCACTGACACTTCTGACTAAAAGCAGCAAGCCTTGTTCCATCTGGGATCTTTGTTCTAGTTCTAAAAACAAGCAAGGTTCTCCACTCTAAATACACAGAAGGCAGGAACTGGGGAGGAGGGGTTTTTTTCGTTAGGAAGGAGGAGGAGGAGGAGGAGAGAATCCCCCTGGGGATCTTTGGGGGCCCACGTGGCCATTGCCCAGTATGGGCAGGGGAGGACATTGGTCCTGGGGACCCCCGGGAGAGCAGAGGAGGGGAACCCCTGGGACCCCCAGAGTGGGGAGAGCAGAGAGGGGCGATCCCAGAGCTGGGGGACCCCGGCAGACTGGAAAGGGGGGAGCCTGGAGAGGAGGGACCCCTGGGATCCCTGGGATCTCAAAGCAGAACATCAGGGGAGAAGGGCCCCATGGACCCCCAAAAGCCCCTGGATCATCCCTAAGCAGGACACCAGAGATTGGAGAACCCCTGGAGGCATTGGACCCCCATGATCCCAAGGAAAGGAAACCTCTGGAACCCCACAAGTGAGGAGATCAGCAATAGGGAACTCCTGGGAGAGTTTTTTGGGGCTGAATCTTGACATTGTGGAGAAATTCATGGACACAAGACTCCTGCTGAGTTCTAGAGATGGACCTGGCCAGGAGGAGCCTCTACTCCAAGGCGCTCCCACCTTGGTTTCCCCCAAACCAGGGTTTGTCATTCCCAAGCTGTGGCCAGATGGAGGAGGAGGAAAAGCCCCAGAGATCCCTCACGAGGAGGGGCTGCAAACCCAGCCCAGGGAGCTGTGAGGAGGAAAGAGCCCCCTGAGCCTGGAAGGGGGCCATTGAGATCCAGCCAGAGCTCAGAGCTGGTGGAGAAGCCTCATGGCAGGGAGAAGCCCCACAAGTGCTGGAATGTGGGAAGGGTTTCAGCTCCAGCTCCACCCTGATGGAACACCAGAACATCCACACTGGGGAGAGGCCCTGGGAGTGTGGGGAATGTGGGAAGAAAGCTTCCATTGGGACCTCCGACCTCAGCAAGCACCACAAGATCCACACTGGGAATGGCCCTTTTCCCGCTTGGAATTTCAGAAAAAACAGGTGGGATTCAGAGATGAATGATTCACCAGCATGTCCACACCAGGGAGAGGTTCTGCAGTGTCCTTGCAGTGGGAAGAGCTTTTCAGTAGTCAGCTCCATCCCCATGGGAGGATCCGGCTGGATGATCCCCAGTGACCCCCCCGTTGGGCCAGAGCCCTGCTGACCCCCATTCAAGTGATCCCTGTTGGGTGTTGGAGAGATTTCTTTCCCCTCTCTCCTGTGCTGCTGTGATTTGGTTGGTAATAAATTCCCTCCGTGTGCCCAGGCCGGGTCTGTTGTGCCCGTGCGGGAACATTTGCTGGTCTGATCTCTCCCGGTCCTTGTCCCCACGCAGGAACCCTCGGTTCCATTTTTCTGTCCCCAGTGCACCTGCGGGGGCAGGGACAGAGCCCTGGGGTGCCCGGCATCTTGCCAGCGTCACCGGCCACCACGGGCCAGCAAAGAGATCCCGCGCACCTGGGCACATTGCTCCAGCTCACCTGAGCTCCCACCTGCCCAGCTGATTCCCCTCCCCAAAACATCCACCATCCCGGGGCTGCATGCGTCCCGGAAGGCCTCAGCCAATTTCAGCGCAGGCAGGAGGCGGCTTAGCCAATGAGAGGTCAAAGGGCGTTGGATTGCCTCATCGGTTGCCACTGCAGATTTGGAACAGAACCCACAAAAGGTACAATTTGCCAATGCAAGTTCGCGGCGCTGAATAGCCCGCCTGGGTCCGGACTGATACCATAGCAGCGAATCTGCCTAAATAATGCTGCATCAATAAGCCCGGATGCCGGCCATGGGGCGAGGGGTGTAGTACTGGGGCTCCCCATCAAAATGCACTGGTGGTGCCCCGCCCCATCGGACCATAGGCATCAGGGCTCTTTACATAGCTTTTGGGGCGGGATGGTTACTGGGACAGGGGGAAGGTATAAAGGGGGCTGGGGACCCACTTGTTGGAGGGAGGATTGGGACCCCCCAAAGGGAGAGCTTTGTAGGGGCTGGGGGGGGGGGGATCTGGGGGAGAGGGGGGGTAGGGGTTGGGGAGGGGGATGTTTCCCCAAATCTGAGCCCAAGGGGCTGGGGATTTTGTGGGAAAATGGGAAATGGGACCCCAAAAGTGATTTGCATGATATTTAGGTGGGAGGGGATTGTTTAAGGGGAAATGGGGGAAGTGCCCAAAAGGAAGCGGCAGCGCGGGCAGGAACATCCCATGGCGGCCTTGGCCTAAATGTTGGAATTCCGGGCAGTACACCCTGACTTTGGGGTGCCCTGGGGGTCAACCCACCCTATAACACTGCACTCAAGGGGTTTCCAGTACTGCAGCAAGAGCTGCCATTTTATGCTCAACTTGAACCCACTTTTGAGCAAGAGTAACCATTTCATTTCAGTCAAGGTGGGTTCCCAGGTAAAGTATCAATAATCTTTCTGCAATGTGGGTCTGCATTTTCTTTAGCCAATTGTACAAAAATTCTCTCGTAAAGTTTCATCATCTACCTGTTTCTCAATAGCCCCAGCAAAATTTTCTGACCACTGCAAAAATGGTTCCACTCATCCCTTGTTGTATAGCGTGGGCATATTTCTGCTTGGAGCTGCCATCTCCATTGTTTTAGAAGGCACTCAAACCCAATTTGCTGAGCTGCCCAGAATCCTTGGATCCCACCTTGCCTGTAAATCTGGATTGGCAAAGGCCCAGTGCCCAGTAGGGCATCAACACCACAGCATGAGAGCATTGAGGCAACTGCATATTTGTTAAATCATCTGCGCCAGCCACCGCCTCCAAGTTTCTTGAAACACACCATATTGTACTGGCTGGAATAGAATTGTAGCGAGATGTGTGATGTCATAAGGTGCAAGCAAATCTGCATTAATTACAGTCATTAACTGCATTACCTCTGAAGAATTGATACCATACTGAGCTACTTTTTGATTGGAGGTCTTGCACAACCCTCCCCAGGCAAAGACGTGATGACTGTCATTCTGTCCTGTTCCAGGAGCTGCCTTGAAAACTGGAAAAGCCATAGGGTTATCACAAGCAACATTTGCATTGGCACTGTTCTCCTGTGGTACTCTTGGAGCACCATAACCTTTCTATGATGTCCCAATTCTTTTCTTCAACTGCTTTTTTCCTAACAAATTCCCAAAACTCCTGAGGGTGTCTGTGGCTTGTTTACTTGACATGGAGGCCCAAGTCCATGGGGCAGTAAGGCTAGAGCTCTTAGGAGGTAAAGGGACCAGAGCTCCTTTGCCCCAACTCAGTTGATAACACAGGAGACCATCACTTGATTCACTGTTGCTGTCCTGTCAGGTGCGGAGGATCAGAACTTGGCAAGATTGTTCAAGGATACTTCCAGGGAGATGGGGGGACAGGGACCAGAGAGGGGGAATTGGTTTTTCGTTTCTCTCTCTGCCATCGGAGACTGGAAGTGGTTGCAGCCTTTTGGGAGAAGGGGGGCCATCGCGGCTGCTGGGTGTATATGAGGCCAGTGGCGTAGCCATATACAGGCACTTTTGCCTGTGAGATAAGGAGGTTTAGGGGTCTGATAAGAGAGGCTAGGGGCAGGTTGCCCAGGTTTTGGCCCTTTCCCAGTCCTTGGCAGCTTTCCCAGAAGCTCTGGCAGCTCCCAGAAGCTTTGGTGGGCACCATTCAATTTCTGGCAGCTTTGGAGTAACTTCCATGGCACCCAGACCTTCTTCACCCTCCCCATCAGAGGCCCCCTCTGCCTCAGCCCCTGTCGGGTTCCGTTATCAGCCCCAACTCTTCGTCCCATCTTGCTCTGTTTGTTCTCGCTCCGTTTTCCATTCCTTTAATGCCTCAAAGAGTGAGTCCCAAGTAACTTAGATCGACAACTGTCTTATCTCCCGTTCAGATGTTCAAGAGTCTGTCCCAGCTCCTTCCATGCTTAACACTAAATGCTGTGTGGGATCAGTGCCAAAATTCTGTGATTTAGCCCACAGCAATATATTGGGGCAGTAGTCTCACGCATCATTCATTTCTTAACAAAGCTTTCCACGTAGCCAAAACATTTTCAAGACAAATTATGTCCCATTATTACTAGGCACACCTACTTCCAGGTGTCTTGATTGGAGAGAATCCCGGACCTCCCTGTGGCTTCCACCTGCCACTCTCAGCTGCATGAACGCAGCCCCCCTGGGGCCGTTGCCAACCTTGGTTTCAGCTGGGATCACATCGGGGATCAACAAATGTCTTCCGGTACACATAAAGCAGAGACCACAAGCAGTCTCGGTTGGCAACAGTTTATTAGTGAACATGGCTGATATTTTATACACTTTCCAGTTGTTTACCCTTCTTCTATCCTAACTATTGGGCTAAATCAATATCCTGGTGAAAAGTTATAATGACTTCACCCAACTTTCTAAAAATGCTTTCCCAGCTGCACAGTGGTCTTATTTTCTTCCTGGTGATGGTTACAAACTTAGGATCAGCTTCTTTCTTCTCCAGAGGGCATCCTCTTCCCAAAATGCTGCAGCTTCTCCATCCTCTTCCCAAAACGCTGCAGGTTTGTCATCATCATTTTCCAAGCCAGGGGATGTTCGCTGTCCACTTCCCATGCTGGGAGATGTTCACTCTCCTCTTCCCAAGCCACAGGATGTCCTCCATCCTGTGGGAGGAGGATGGGAGATGGGAGATGTCCTCCATCCTCATCCCACCCTCCATCCTCATCCCATCCCACTCCGGGAGATGTCCGTTGTCCTCGTCCCCACTCCATGGGAGCTTGGCCATTCTGGTCCCACACCAGGGGACATCCACCGTCCTCGTCCCCACGCCGGGAGATGTCCCCTGTCCTTGTCCCACCCCCGGGAGCCTCGCTGTTGCATTCCCACACCGCGGGATGTTCGCCCTCGTCTCCCAGAGCAGCGGGAAGCTCACTGCTGTCTGCCTCCTCTTTGGCCTCCTCTTTGGAAGCAGAGGGAGCCCCAGGAGGTGCTGGTGCTGCTTTTGTGCCCTGTGGACAGACGGCAGCGTGAGGGACAGGAAGTTCTATCTCAGTTATCACCTTATTTATCCTCAGCTGCACATCCAGCTGCACTAAGCAGAAATTGGGTTTGGAGCTGTTCCAGCTAACAATGGGCTAAAGTGGACATTGCCACTTATTGTTGGGAAATCGATATTCCACCATGGCTAAAGCCAGCAAGCAATCCTCTGCCTGCAAAGCCAGACCTGCAGCTCTTCAAAAGCTCTTCAGCAGAAAAGGAGAAAACTGCCAGGGATCCCTTTGCTGCTGCTGCTGCTGCAAAGACACTGACAGGAACTTTCCTTCAGCCTCCCAGGCTGGCACTCGGCTGCCACATGCCGAGCTCACAACTTGCTGCACAATTCCAAACACCAAAGGTTCCTTTCCCACTCACCGAAGGAGGAGCTGCTCGCAATCCAGACATGAGGTGCCCTGCAATGGGAGAGGGAACATGAACCAGATGCTGTTAGGAGAAAAACTGCCTGTGGTGGGAAATGCCACGGAGCAAGGCAGCCCCCAGAGAGCATTTTGCTTTCACAGCATCCCTCCAGGAGCCACAGTCCCTTCCCACAGCAAGCAAGAGAACAGCACAAAATACTGGGCTGGGTCAGTTCTTGGCTGGAGCAGCAAAGGGAGGGAGGCAGTTCCAGGCTCTGCTGGCACAGACTCCCTGCTTGAGGGAACAGAACCCCCCAGGGCTCATTGCAGATGCTGTGCACGCCCCGCTGGCTGCAGACACCCCCTTTTTCAGCTGCAGCTGCGGGCAGGAGCTCTCCCAAAGCAATGGTGTCTTCATGGCAATTTGGTTCCAAAGTCAACTCAGCTCCAGAGGAAGAACAGAAAGCACACAGCCAGCCCAAAGCCACAGATGCTGCACCGAGGGAAATCCTCGACTTACGTGCCAAGTGGGTTAAAAAATACCCCGAATAAGCCACAGTGTACAGAGTGCAAACTGCAGCAGCCACGTGCTGGATCATTTTGGCTGCGCTGCACACGTCTGCAGCCTGTAGCCCCGCAAGCACAGAAGGACACCCGTCAGGGCTGGGCTGGCTGCTGAGAATGCCTCGGGCAGGAGGATCCTCCGGCAACGAGCCCAGAGCCACTCTGGGCACTGAGGCCTCCGTGTCCCACAGCAACGGGAACAGCACGGGGACGTGGCGCTGTTCCTGTGACATCCCAGCAGCAGCTCACGCAGAAACCGCCTGGAAGGTTCTCCTGTGTCACAAAGGAGCACAAAGAACCCTCCCAGGGCACAGCCTATGGCCCAAAGGATGCAAGAGGAACTCGGGAAATGCAGCAGACAAGGACACCCCATAGCCCAGCCTGAACACTGAGGAGGAACAAGGACGGCACCAAACCAAAGGAAACGTGACCTTCAGTCACTGACACTTCTGACTAAAAGCAGCAAGCCTTGTTCCATCTGGGATCTTTGTTCTAGTTCTAAAAACAAGCAAGGTTCTCCACTCCAAATACACAGAAGGCAGGAACTGGGGAGGACATGGGGTTAGGAAGGAGGAGGAGGAGGAGGGAGAGAGGATCCCCTGGGGGATCTTTGGGGGCCCACGTGGCCATTGCCCAGTATGGGCAGGGGAGGACATTGGTCCTGGGGACCCCCGGGAGAGCAGAGGAGGGGAACCCCTGGGACCCCCAGAGTGGGGAGAGCAGAGAGGGGCGATCCCAGAGCTGGGGGACCCCGGCAGACTGGAAAGGGGGGAGCCTGGAGAGGAGGGACCCCTGGGATCCCTGGGATCTCAAAGCAGAGCATCAGGGGAGAAGGGCCCCCATGGACCCCCAAAAGCCCCTGGATCATCCCTAAGCAGGACACCAGAGATTGGAGAACCCCTGGAACCATTGGACCCCCATGATCCCAAGGAAAGGAAACCTCTGGAACCCCAAAAGTGGAGAGATCAGCAATAGGGAACTCCTGGGAGAGGTTTTTTGGGCTGAATCTTGACATTGTGGAGATTTGCATGGACACAAGACTCCTGCTGAGTTCCAGAGATGGACCTGGCCAGGAGGAGCCTCTACTCCAAGGCGCTCCCACCTTGGTTTCCCCCAAACCAGGGTTTGTCATTCCCAAGCTGTGGCCAGATGGAGGAGGAGGAAAAGCCCCAGAGATCCCTCACGAGGAGGGGCTGCAAACCCAGCCCAGGGAGCTGTGAGGAGGAAAGAGCCCCCCTGAGCCTGGAAGGCGGCCGGAGATCCAGCCAGAGCTCAGAGCTGGTGGAGAAGCCTCATGGCAGGGAGAAGCCCCACAAGTGCTTGGAATGTGGGAAGGGTTTCAGCTCCAGCTCCACCCTGATGGAACACCAGAACATCCACACTGGGAGAGGCCCTGGGAGTGTGGGGGGATGTGGGAAGAGCTTCAGTGGGACCTCCGACCTCAGCAAGCACCACAAGATCCACACTGGGGAATGGCCCCTAGGAGTGCTTGGAATGTCAGAAGAGCTTCAGGTGGGATTCAGAGATCATCACTCACCACCAGCACTTCCACACCAGGGAGAGGCCCCCTGCAAGTGTCCCAAGTGTGGAAAGAGCTTTATGTGCTGCTCCAGCTCCATCCCCCGTGGGAGGATCCACGCTGGATGATCCCCAGTGACCCCCGTTGGGCAGAGCCCTGCTGACCCCCATTCCAAGTGATCCCTGTTGGGTGTTGGAGAGATTTCTTTCCCCTCTCCTTGTGCTGCTGTGATTTGGTTGGTAATAAATTCCCTCCGTGTGCCCAGGCCGGGTCTGTTGTGCCCGTGCGGGATTTGCTGCGGGATCTCTCCCGGTCCTTGTCCCCACGCAGGAACCCTCGGTTCCATTTTCTGTCCCTGTGCGGCTGCGGGGGGCAGGGACAGAGCGGCTCTGGGGGTGCCCGGCATCGGGCCAGCGTCACCGCTCGCCACGGGCACCGCTGAGATCCCGCGCACCTGGGCACGCATTGCTGGGCTCACCTGAGCTCCCACCTGCCCAGCGCCCCAAGGTTCCCCCTGCCCAAAAAACCCCCAGCCCGGGGCTGCAGCGTCCCGGAAAGGCCTCAGCCAATGGCAGCGCAGGCAGGAGGCGGCTTAGCCAATGAGAGGTCGGGGCGTTGGATTGCCTCATCGGTTGCCGGGCAGAGCCCGTGGCCGATCGCTGCCCACAAGCGGCGGCAGCCAATGAGAGCGCGCGGCGCTGCCGAGCCCGCCCTGCTCCGGACTGGCGCTCCCAGCGCAGCGCGGCTGCTTCGGGGCTGCTGCTCCCTGCCCGGCCCGGCCATGGGGCGAGGGGCGGCAGCTGGGGCCCTGCTGGTGGCACTGGTGGTGCTGGGAGCCCCCCCGGCTGCGGGCGCGGAGCTCTCGGGTGAGCGGGGGGCGGGAGGCGCTGGGACAGGGGGGAGAAGGGGAAAAGGGGCGAAGGGGGAGCCCGGAATGGAGGGGGGAGGAGGAGGGACCCCCAAAGGGAGAGCGGAGGGGGGGGGGGGGGGGGGGGGGGGGGGGGGGCGGGGGGGGGGAAGGGGAAAAGGGGGGGGGATCCCAAATCTGAGCCCGAGGGGGCTGGGGATTGGGGGATTCGTGGGAAAATGGGGAAATGGGACCCCAAAAGTGATTTGGGGAGCGGCCGGAGGTGGGAGGGGAGAGGATGTGGAAGGGGAAATGGGGGAAGGGCAGCAAAGAGGAAGCGGCAGCGCGGGCAGGAGGGTCCCATGGCGGCCGTGGGGCACAGGGGGTGCGGAGCGGGGATCCGGGGTGGGCCCGGAGCTCTGGGGGTGCTGCTGGGGGAGGGTGGTCGGTGGGCACCCCTTGACCTGTGTCCTGCACTCTCAGGGGTGTTCCAGAGGATGACAAAGTCCGAGTGTTACTTCATTAACGGCACGGAGAAGGTGAGGTACGTCCATAGATCCATCTACAACCGGGAGCAGTTCATAATGTTCGACAGCGACGTGGGGCACTTTGTGGGGTTCACCCCCTATGGGGAGAAGTTGGCCAAGCGCTGGAACAGCAACGCGGTATTCATGGAGGACAGACGGACTGCCGTGGACTGGTTCTGCCGCTGCTGGTACAAGAATTTTACCCCGTTCATCACGGAGCGCCGAGGTGAGCGCGGGGCAGAGCGTGTCCCCTCGGGCCCTGCCCTGCCAATGACCCTGGAGCCCCTCAAAACCTCCCTGGGAATAACCCCAGAGCCCTCAGCCCTCCTTGTGCCCATCCCCAGAACCTCCTGTTCATCCCAGTCCATTCCCAGTCCCTCCCAGTGCCCCCCGGCGCGTCCATTTCAGCGACGCGTAAATCTGACGGAAACACCCAATCAGATCGCGTCGCTTTGATGACTCATCTGTTGCCAGGCAGACCCGCAGCGCCGAGTGCCCCGCACTGGACTCGGACACCCAGTGCCGCGCGCTTCATTCCCAGTTCATCCCAGTGCCTCCAAGATCCCTCCCAGTGCCATCCCAGTCTCTCCAAGACCATCTCCAATTTCTCCCCAGTCTCTCCCAGTCCATTTCCAGTCTTTTCCCAGTTCATTCCCGGTTCACTCTCAGACCTCCACCCTCTCTCCCAGTTCCCCCCCCTCCCCCCCCCCCTCCCATCTCCTCAGTGCCAACCCAATAAATCCCAGTCCCTCCCAGTCCCCCATTCCCAGTCCCTCCCAGTCCATTCCAGTCCCTCCCAGTCCCTCCCAGTCCATCCCAGTCCATCCAGTCCCCCAGTCCCCCCAGCCCAGCCCCCCCCCCCCCCTCCCCCAGTGCCCCCAGCTGATCCCAGTGTGTCCCCTCTCTCTCTCTCTCTCCCCAGTGCCCCCCAGCGTGTCCATCTCGCTGGTGCCCCCCTCGAGCTCCCAGCCCGGCCCCGGCCGCCTGCTCTGCTCCGTGATGGATTTCTACCCTGCTGCCATCCAGGTGAGGTGGTTCCAGGGCCAGCAGGAGCTCTCGGAGCACGTGGTGGCCACCGACGTGGTCCCCAACGGGGACTGGACCTACCAGCTGCTGGTGCTGCTGGAAACCCCGCCCCGGCGCGGGCTCACCTACAGCTGCCAGGTGGAGCACGTCAGCCTGGAGCAGCCCCTGAGCCGGCACTGGGGTACGGGGGAGCCCCTGGGGGCGCTGGCAGAGCCACTGGGCTGTGCTGGGAGCCACTGGGAGGGAGCTGGAGAGAGCCGGGCTGGAACTGGGAGAGGGGCTGGGGGCTGGGCAAGGGCTGGGAAGGGGTTTGGGGGATGCTGGGGAGGGTGGGATGGGGTTGGGGGGGTCCTGGTGGGCACTGGGAGGGAGTTTGGGGGCGCTGGGTGTGACTGGGAGGGAGTTTGGGGGCGCTGGGTGTGACTGGGAGGGAGTTTGGGGGTGCTGGGTGTGACTGGGAGGGATCGCAGGGAGCCCGGAGGGGCTGGAAGGAGATCGGCGATGGCAAAGCGGGGCTCGCCATGAGCTCGGTTGTGCTGGGCACAGCCTGGGAGGGCTCTGGCTGAGTCCTGCTGGGGCTGCCAAGGGACTGCGAGAGGCTTTGGGGCTCCTGGGGCGCTGGGGGGCAACTGGGAGGGGGCTGTGGGATGCTGAGAGGGACGGGAGGGGCTTTGGTGGCTCCTGGCCAGGACAAAAAGGGATCGGGGGGAGGTTTCAGGGGGTCCTGGCTGGGCTGGGGGCCACAGGGAGGGCGCTGGGAGGGGCTCGGGGGTCGCTGAGAGGTTTTGGGGGTGCTGAGCCCTGCGGACCCCCCAGAGATGCCGCCGACGCCCGCCCGCAGCAAGATGCTGACGGGCATCGGGGGCTTCGTCTTGGGCTTGGTCTTCCTGGCGCTGGGGCTCGGCTTCTCCCTGCGCAAGAAGGTCAGGCCGGGTGCCGGGGGTGGCGTCCGGGCCGTGGCGGAGCCCCGTGTGCGCTCCCGCCGGGGCCCCCAGCCCGGTGTCACCCCCTTTTCTCTGCCCACAGAGCTCCTGAGCCGGCGGCGGCCGCAGCCCCTCCCCGTGGGCTCGGGCCCGGCCGGGACCCCCCGCTCCGTCCCCGCTCCGCTGATTTTGGGCGGGTCCCGTGTCCCCCCCAGCCCCGCTGGCGCTCTGCCCCCGCCCAGTGCCTGCTCCCAGTGCTCCCAATAAAGCTCCCAGTTGGGCCCGGGGCCGTTTATTGGGGGGCGGTGGGGAGGGGTTTGGGGGGGACGGATGGGGGGGGGGACAAAGGGGGGGCTGGGGGGGAGGGGGGGGGAGGAGGAGGAGGAGGAGGAGGAGGAGGAGGAGGAGGAGGAGGAGGAAGAGCAGCAGCACCAGAACCCTGAGGTTTCCCCGCCCCCCCGGAGCTGCAGCCCCCCCCGGCCCCGTCAGCATCGCCCCCTCCCCACATCCCGCCGTGAGCATCAAGGGGGAGCTCAGCCCTTGTTAAGAATCTCTAAATAATATTAAAAAATAATTTAATATTATTTTTAAATTTATATACCTTACTAAAATACAATTCAATGTTATTAAAATTTAAATTTATGTATTTTAAAATTTTGAATAGTAGTTAGTAATTATCTTGACCCCTTGTTAATAAAATTGTGTTTCTAAAGGGGAGCGGGTGTCACGGTTTGACGCTGGTGCAATGCCAGCGCCCCCATGACAATCCATTGTCCCCAGTGTCCGCTGTGAGATGTGACCAGAAATACAGCAAAGCAGGCTCCAGATTAGGAATAAAAAAAAAAAAAAACTTTATTAACTTACAATATATAAAAGAAACACATAGAACTAAGAATGAAAACCTTCCAAAAACATTCCTCCTCCCTGTCGTGGTTTGAGAGGAGTGAGTTTTTTGGGATGCTGTGGTCAAACCAATCCGTGCTCAGATTTGAATATTGGCACCTGGTGTGGCCCCTGCGGACATGGATTCGCCTCTGAGAGCACAGGGGGTTAAAAGCAGAGAACTCCCAGGGGAAGCTCTCTTGGTTCCGGTGGGTGAAGGTTCAGAGCTGCCCTGCCCGGCTGCGGCCGGGTGAGGTGAGCCGGGCCTTGGACAGAGAAGGGAGGTGAAGGCCCCTGCAGGATGGAAGGGTGGAGGGGAACTGAGAGGCATCGGGCAGCTCCCCCAGAGAGAGGGGGGGAGAGAGAGAGAGAGAGAGAGTCTGTGCTTGTGCCACCTTGAAATTTGATAGCACAGCAGAGAAGGAGAAGGGGGGGGTGTGGTGAGAAGGTGCCTGGCAGGGCCAGTGTGGGAGTTCTGGGCAGGCAGAGCCTGAGATTTTTAACCCTTTTCTTGGATGATGGAAACCTTGCAAATGCTGATCTTCCTGGAGCTGAATGAAAAGAGAGGGATGAAATAGGAGAAATGGGCAAGAGTGGTGCAAGTTTGTGCAAGTGAAAGATGTCCAAGAGAAGTGGAGAAGAATCTTGGGTGAGCAGAGGTGATGGAGTGGCCTTTGGCTGGACTTTTCTTGCATAGCCATGGACAGAACCATTTTTCCTCTGACACAGAGACTGCATTTAGTGGGAGGCAATGGCTTGGAGCCAAGAGAGTGCAGTGATGTGATGTGAAAGAGCAGCATGAACAGAGGTGATGGGTGAGGAGGGTGGTGGTGCTCTCGATCTTCAGTGGAGGAGAAGATCTCTGTTCTTGAGACCCCTCAGCCCCAGGGAGTGAAATTTGGGGGGCACAGGGGTCCCGAAAGTGAGAGACTGTGCTCTTTTTGGAAGTGGACAAAGCACCCTTAAAAGGAAAACCCTCGAAGCAGCTCTGGTCCATGTGCAGTGGTGAGAGCACTGGGCATGGAAGGAAGAGGTCACGAAGGCAAATGTTCCCCAGGCAGTGCCACGTGTGACAGGGAAACACAAGAGGTTTCAGTTGTGTTTCCTGGGGAAGCCTGTGGGACAAGAGGGACTCCTCTCTGCTTGATGAACTGAGAATTGATTATCTGAGGGGTGGTGATGGACTGAGAGTTGGTGATCTGAGGGGTGCATGTATTGGAAATTTGGTGGGGGGAGGAGGAATGTTTTTGGAAGGTTTTCATTCTTTCTGTGTGTTTCTTTTATATATTGTAAGTTAATAAAGTTTTTTTCCTTCTATTCCTAAGGTGGAGCCTGCTTTGCTCAATTCCTGGTCACATCTCACAGTAGACACCAGGGAGAATGTATTTTCATGGGGGCACTGGCATTGCACCGGCATCAAACCGTGAAACCAGGGAAAATGGCTGCCCGTGCCAGTCCATTCCCTTGCCCAGAAGGCACCCGCTTGTGTTTGGACACGAGCTGCTGCCCACAGCAGGATGGGCAGCACCCGGAGCATTGGCCATCAGACGCTGGGCTGATGTTTTTATCCAGAGAGCAAGAAAAACAGCCAGAAGCACACAAGGCAACTTGACAGTATCTCTGTAAGAATTGTCCTGTGTGTGAAAGTCAATAGTTGATGGTGGTTTTGTGCTGCAGATAATCACTTCCGAGCAAAAATCATTCCAGGAAAGGACAACAGCTTCTGCCTTCTGACGGATCCCAAGTGTGGCCACCAATTGGCCCAGGTGCTCCTGCCAACAGCCCCCAGCAGAAAAGACCACACAGACACCAAGGCACGTTGGCTTTGGCTGTCCTCTGGCAGAGATGTCCCCCGGGGCCACAGGTCTCTGTGGCAGGAGAAAGGCACCAGCATTGGCAGGCCTTGGGGATGGCAAATCTCCTTTGGCAGGGACTCTTCCACAGCTGCTGCTGTCAGCGCTGCCCAGGGGACAGAGCAGCATTGGTGCTCTGGGCCACACGTCCCGTGTCTGTGTCACGCCCCTGCGAGTGTGCTGGCCACCCAGCACCGGGACTGGTCCCAAAGAGGCCGTGGCAGGGCCTGTGGAAGGCCCCGGTGCCCTTCCTGCTCAGCTGCGTTGGCAGCCGTGGGGGCTCATTCTGCTGCCCTGAGCAGGCAGAGCAGAGGAGCAGCTGCTTCTTGTTTGGGCCATTCCTGAAGTTCCTGCTGGGCTGTGTCTACAACACTTGGGGCAAGGTCTTGCCTGCAAGCTGGGGCAGCTTGGGTGGGGTGGGGGTGTCCCCAGGGCACGTGGAGGTGTGTCCTGGGGCTCTCTGTGACACAGTGCACCGTGGTCACCATGGGATGGAAAGGGACAGGGTGTACAAGGGTGACCCTTTGTGACACGTCGTGATGTAGGTGCTGGCAGTGCCATGGCCACGCCACAGTGCTCGGTGCACACGACGGGACAGGACGGGACAGAGCAGTGCTGTGAGGAGCCCCCACACAGCCAACTCGTTCCTTGCTGACCCGGAGCTTTTCCGAGGCGTTCCCTGTGCAGGTGACCTCGAGGCCAGGCTGCAGGACTCGGTGATGTGGAGCATTTCCCAAGCGTCTGCCATCCCTGCAGCTGGTGCCCTCGAGCACGGACTGCGGCACTTGCAGTCCTGTTTCCTTTTGGAGACTTGTCTCTTGCTGCTGCCCCAGAGGACAGACTGCAGGCCTTCCTGTCCTGTAGCCTTCCCGAGGCTCCTCTGTTGCAGGTGCCTTCAGGGCACGACTGCAGCCCTTGCTCATCTTCAGCTCTTCCGAGGCCTCTCTGCTTCAGCAAGCACTCCTAACTGCAAAGAGTGACATGGAGCAGAGACCCCTCAGCGTGCCCAAGCTGGCCTGGCTGGAGGAGGAAGAGGCTGGAGCTACCTCAGCACAGCAGCCTGAAGAACTGGAGCAGTTCCAGCTGCTGCAGGAGCGTGAGTGTCAGAGCTGGGCTGCAGGGCTGGTGCCTGCAGCCACCTTGGCCCCATCCCATCCCATCCCATCCCATCCCATCCCATCCCATCCCATCCCATCCCATCCCATCCCATCCCATCCCATCCCATCCCATCCCATCCCATCCCATCCCATCCCATCCCATCCCATCCCTGTGGACATATCCATGGATAGGACAGAAGCTGGGCTGGAGCACCTGGCAGCCGCGCTCCATCCCCTGGGGCATCCCGAGGCTCTCCCTGCCTGGGGAGCGCAGGGCTGGGCTGTGTTCTCTGGCCTCTCCTGCAGCCCCTCAGCTCTGGCTGCGCTCGCTCTTTGCCAGATGCAGCCAAGGACCGCACACAAGAACAGGAAGCCGCCCGTGGCCGCTTTGGCAGAACGGCACAGGTACCTGCAGCCATCCCCACCTGGGCTGGGCCTGCTGGCACTGCTCAGCCAAGCACCAGGCTTGGAGCGCTCCATGGATTCTCCCTCTCCTGCTGCCCTTCCCCTGCAGACCCTCTGTGAATTCATCATGTGCCTTTGGCAGGAAGAGACCGCCGGTGCGGGCACGGGCGTCTTGGCCAACCTTCCGTTCCTCGATGCCGAGACCGGTGCTGCCATGCTGGATGTGCTTGTGGAGCAGGGTGTCTCCAATCCAACGCAAGTAAGCAGCCTGGGGCAAGGGCTCGATGGCCCCAGCACTGGTGTGGCGCCTCGAGCCGGCTCTGCCGGGCTCCCTCGGCCTTTGAGGCCCGGCCCAATGCGGTTGGAAGGGAAACACTTCTCAGGGGAAGTTGCTGCTCTGGCAGCTCTCCAAGTCTCCCTGTGCCCTCTGCAGGTGCCCGCCATGGTGAGGTACATCCACCACTGGCTCACAGCCAATGAGTCTGCTGGGCACAGGCTGGACAAGGCCCTTCTGGCGCTGACCCAGGAACACCCCTGTGACGTGCTGATCACCCTCTTGCGCTGGGCCCCATCGTGTGACAGGTAGGGCAGCCCCACGTGCCTTGAGGGCTTAGGCTTCACCGGCCCGTCACCCTGTAGAGCCTGTCCCTGCTGAGAGCCAGACAGGCAGGCAGTTCCAGGATCCTCTGGCTCCTCTGTTTTCAGTGCTGCCATGCCAGCTCCTGAGCCTGGTGCCACGCTCCCTCCCTGCCCCTCGGGGCCCCTGTACCCACGTGGGCTGGCTGGCCGCTGCCGGCCAGGGGCAGTGGGCAGAGGCAGGGCTGAGGGCCAGCGTGGGGCCCTGCAGCTGCCCAGGCCACGGTGCTGTGGCCGAGCCCGCCCTGACACAGAGCTCTGACCCCACAGAGCTGCCGCCACCATGTGGGGAACCATCATGTCCTCGAGCAGGACTGCGGAGCCGGCGCTGCAGCTGCTCCTCGATGTGCTGAGCGCCTGGCCAGTGCACAGCATGTACACCTCCGATGGGGACGACGCAGGAGTCTTTGCCCTGGCTGTGAGTTTCTGGTGCCGGCCTTTGCCAGCCCCCAGGTCACCTCTGGAGCAGCCAGCTCTCTGTCCTCCCCCCAGCTGCATCTCCCTGTCTCAGGCACTGGGCTGAATCCTGCCTTAGGGGCAGGGTTCAGGGGCACCAGGCCGGCTGCTCCCTCCCTGTCTCCCCCAGCCTCTCCCTCGCACGCTCAGGCCCTGCCACATGGATGTCTTGGCACTGAGCGTTGCCTCTGGCTGTTTTATTTCTTGCAGGCAACCGTGGCGCTGTGGAGAGTTTTCAATCTGGCCTGGCGCTCGCCTGTTGTTCTGGAGTATTTCCCCAGTCTCTTTCTGTGTCTGCTCTTCCAAGCTTACATCAGCACGCAGGATATGCCAGAAGAGGTTGAGACCTTCTGGCAGGGATGCCAGGAGCAACACGGCCTCGCCACCAACCCCAACAGGTGCTCCGTGCCAGTCCTCCCAGTGTCCCCATCCCTCCCATGCCCCCAGGGCAGGAGCCGGGGCTCCCAGCGTGACCTGGGCTTTGCTCTGCACACAGCTTTGCGCTGCAGACCCTGAAGGCCCTGCTCTGCCAAATGCGCTATGAGCACGTGGTGCTGTCCATGGAACGCAAGCGTGCCTGGGACACGCTGCTCTGTGCCGACACCCACCACTGTGCAGTGGGTCTGCTGGCCAGGTGAGACCTTGTTCTCCCCACCGCCCCTCTCCTTTGTGCCCGCAATGCCCCACACATTCCCCGTGGTCATGGGTGGCAGGGCCTTGTCACCAAGGGAGGGATGAGCAGCCTGGAAAAGACCGGCAGAGGAGGGTGCCCGGGAACAGCCGCCTCCCAAAGTGCCCCCTGGGTGCTCAGGAGCAGACCAGAGCTCTGTGAGTCGGCCCTGGGAGAGGTTTGCCCGCCCAGCCCAGGAGCAATGGTGCCTTTTTCTCCCTGCCAGGGAGATGCGCCGTGTCTCCATCATCTGGTGTTGCAGCATGGCATCCTGCCTCTTTGAGCTGCTCAGCCAAGGCATTTCAGACTGGGAACTGCCCGCCCTGGCCTTCCTGGTGGAGGTGAGCCCCATGGCCAGCACTGCCTGGCTGAGCTGCCTCCCACCCTCTGCCCTCTCGCAGCCGCAGCTGCCTGGGACGCTGCCCGTGCCCTGTGCTGCTGCCTTGGCTCGGCCCTGTGCACTTCTGAGCTCCTGCCAGCTGGGCACCTCTGTGCCTGCTCTGTGCCTGCTCTGTGCCTTTCAGGTCCTGGATTGCCTGGACTTGAGCGAATGCGGGGAAAAAGTCCTGGAGATGTTGACAAGGCACCTGCAGAGCGAGTCCAGGGAGATGCGTCGCGTGGCGCTCCGAGGCCTCGTGGTGCTCACCTCGATGGTGAGAAGGAGGCAGCAGCTGAAGCTGTGCTGGCAGCGTGGGGCTGGGGCAAGCAGCCCCTTGGCCTTAGCTGGGCTTTGGCAGCTGTGGCAGCTGCTCCCAGCTCTCCAGGGTCGCTGTTCAGCTGCCTGAGTGCTTCGGGACAGGCCTTTGGCCTCTGAGCCCTGCAGCAGCAGCAGCAGCAGCAGCGTGGGGTTGCTCAGCCTTGTTTTGCACACAGGATCCAAGCATGTGCAGCCTGACTGAAAGCCTTGGGAAGCTACTGTGGGATAGGGATCAAGACATCGTGGAGAAGACCCTCATTGTGCTCAGCCTCCTGATGCTGCAGAAAGACCTGGCAATAGCCAGCCCCATCGCCCTGCAGCTGGCTGAGGCGCTCTGGCACCTCTTTGACAATGTGAGGCTCTGTGCCCCCAGCCACGGGCACTTGGGTGCTGCCTTGGGCCTGGGCACAGGGGCCCTGGAGCAGCTGATGTGGAGGGCTTTGGCTTCCTTTCCAACAGGACAACAGCCTTGTGCAGCTGCTCTCCATTCGCCTCTTCCAAGATGTGATCGCCTTGGTAGTGGCAAAGGGAGAAAAGCCCCTGAAGAAGCCTGTGAGCCAGAGCCTGCTCCCACTCTTCTTCCACTGCCACGATGAGAACCGGTGTGTGGCACAGGTGAGGCCTCCTGGGTGTCCCCATGGGAGGGAGCTCAGCTGTCTCCCCACCCCCGGCACCTGACGGGCTCCAGCCTCCTCCCGGCCCTGGCACAGAGATGCGGGTCCTGTGCCCTGGGCTGCGGTGCCATCTCTGGGTCTCTGCTGCTCTGCAGGCCTCTCGGGAAACGCTGCTTTCTGCAGTGAGGTTCCTGAAGAGGAAGGATCTCAAGCAGCTGCTGCAGACGGATCAGATGTGGAGATTTGCCGAGTGCTTGGTAAGGACAGCCTGGAATGCCCAGCCCAATCCCTGGAGGAGCCGCCTGCCCGCGGCGCCCAGTCTGTGGGGCTGGCAGCTGTGGCCCCTGCCCAGTGCCGCAGGCAGGGGCACCGGCCTGCGCCCCACACGCCGCTCCCTTGCCTGGGCCGTGCGGGCTCTTCTCCAGGCTCCTCTGGCCCCAGGGCCGGTGCCGACGGAGCCCCGAGCCAGCTGGGCTCTGCTGCGGGGCGGCACCGCGGCTCGCCGGGCCCTCTGCCCCGTGCCGAGCCCGGCGCCTGCGGCTGCTGGCCGGGCCTCAGGGCTCTGTGGGCGGGGGGAGCAGCGCCGGCCGTAGGGAGCGCCCGGCCCAGGGGCAGGGCCCGCACCAACCCTTTCCCTCCGTGCCCTGCCGCTCTCTGCAGCTGGCGGAGGACAGGAGCCGAGCGGCCGAGCACCTGCCCCTGGCCCTGCCGTACCTGCAGAGCGCACAGGAGCCCCTGCGAGAGGCGGCCGTCAGGTTCATGGGTGAGCGCCAAGCCCGGCTCCCTCCCCGGCCCGGCCCGCCGCAGCTCGGCCCCAGCCCCGCCTGCTGTGCCGGCAGCAGGATCCGGGCGCGGGCATGTGCAGCCCCGGCCGGCCTCGGCCTTGCTGCTGCCGCCCTCTGGCAGCCGTGCCCTGGGGCGGCAGCGGGCGCCAGGGGCCCGGGCTGAGCCCTGCCGGGCCAGCAGGGCGTGTGGCCTCAGCGCTGGCAGCGCCCGTGGGCGGCAGCTGTGGCTCTGAAGGCGCAGGACACGCTCTGTGTTCCCCAGGGATGGCCGGGCGCTACCTGACAGGGCAGCAGCCGCAGTTCCGCATCATCTGCAGCGGTGAGTGAGGCCCGCGGGCTCTCGGCGGGGGCTGCCGCTGGCAGCTGCGTTCCCTGGCCCGCCCGCCGACGGCTCCGCTCCCTGCGCGCCCCAAGGGCGGCGTGGCCACAGCACAGACACCTTGCAGGGGCATTCCTGGGGGACATTCCTGGCCAGCAGCTGCCAGCTCGTCCTTCTTGGCTCCTGCTTCCTCCAGGCCGTGCCAGGAGCTGCGTGCCATGGACGAGGCTGGAGGCTCTCCCCAGCTCCCCGCAGATCCAGCCTCTGACTGTGCCTCTGTTTCTCTCTCTGCAGCCCTTCAGAACATGACGGATGACACCAGCCCTGCCATCTCATGCCTGGCGCTTCAAGCTCTGTACATCATTTTAGCTGTACAGAGCCTTCCCTCCTCCCGACTCCAGAGAATGCGAGACCAACTCCGCCGCCTCTGGAAGTCGCGGCCTTTCCTGTGTGGCCGTGGCTGAGTGTCCTGCTGCGGCGCTGTGCAGAACTGATCCGGGAGGCTGCGTCTGCTGGGGCCACCTGAGCCTGCGGGGAACACCTCTCCTCTGCCAGCACTTCCTTTCCCTTCACCCACTAGAGGAACATTAAATTGCTGTTGTTGGAGAGCCGGGTGTCCAGGAGCTTTCTCTTGGTGCAGAGTGTCTTCAGGCCCATGGGGAAGAGGGGAAAAAGGCTGCTTGGTCTGTGCAATTTGCCCAAGCGTGCGGTGTGGAAGGGAAAGTGGCCAAACGCCCCTTGGCCCTTAGTGGTTCCTGCAGGAATGTTTTTGTTCCTGCATCAAGTCTTCTGGAGCTGGGGGAACAAGTGTGTTCCATGTTGTGAGATTCTGTCTGAAATATCCCTCATCTGCCTCACGATCGGCATGGAGAGAGACCACCGAAAAATTAAAACCCCTGTTTGCTGATCCGGTGGGGGGGAAAGTCATGTGCCTGAGGCCTGAAAGTATTGCTAATTTGCTGTTTTCACTGGTGTTGTTTGCTACATGCTGCACTGAGCTCGCAGGGCACCCTGCCCTTTTGCACAATAGCTCTGGAATCCTCCCCACCTCCCGGCCTGGCTGGTTTGAGCTTTGGGTGGTCCCTCCTCCAAGAGAAGACCCCTCATGCCCGTTCATAACCACCGTGACTGACAAGTAGAGATGTAAGAAGCCTCTTCATCAAGAGACCGAGACATGAAATCCCTGTGTGAGAAGGCCCCCTCTCACCTTCTTCCAGAGACTGGGACTGAAACCCCCAACTCGGGGGAGGTGTGCAGGGGGGGAAGGAAAGCTGCCCAAAGCAAGATGGATGTTGCAGGTGTGGGCAGTGGACCACAAAAACAATGGCTCTCACCTGCTGCCTGGCTTGGACTCTGTGTACCCCCTTTCAAACGCTATTCTTCCCCCTTGAAGACCTTTGTTTCGGTTGTGAAATTTATATCCCCTTCCCCCATTGAAAAAGAGTATAATTGGGGTCCAGATGAACTGTGCCTCCGAGATCTCCCCGACGTAACAGGCGGATCCTCGACTGGACTGGACCAAAGGACTTTGTCTCTATGTTTGGTAGCTATATCCCCCTCTTTCTCTCTCTCTTTTCTCTCTCTTTTTTTATCTTTTTCTCTCCCTTAATCCCTCTATCGCATTTTGCTGTGGTCATTCAATAAAGGTATATTTGTTTTGATTATTACTGCAAATCCCCCGTGCCATGTCAGTTCTTTTTGCACCCTGAGATC
This sequence comes from Emberiza elegans, assembly GCA_024865655.1. NCBI lineage: Eukaryota > Metazoa > Chordata > Aves > Passeriformes > Fringillidae > Emberiza > Emberiza elegans. Next base: position 333,061 of record JALJVW010000107.1, read on the forward strand.
AAATCCACAAACCATCACAAAACCTGTCCGTGAGGACGGATCGTGACATCAACTGGCGTCACGGACAGGATTCTGGTAGCCAGAGGGATTTGCAGGTTGTGTGTAATCTGTACCAGGGAGAGAGAGTCTCGCTCCATAAGGGGTGTGATTCGAATCTCCTGCAAACTGCACACGCCTAGTAAAAGGCAAATCTCATGCTCAATTGAGTGCTCTGTCTCCAGAATTTCACAAAAAGATCTCTTGGTGCAAAAGGGGGAAACTGTTCTGTTGTGTGTGTGTGTATCTGCACTGTCTGGGAAGGAAAGGACAACTTGATGTAATAAGTAAGGGCCTCCCAGGCAGAACTGTCCCTTCACCTACCCAGGGAAGTGAGGGGAAACAGAGCAAGAGCTGTGTGGTTGTGTAACTTAAATCAGTATTTCCCTGTCGTAGTTTTTGGTTCCCTCACAAAATAACTGTTTTGTGCATGTGTGAGTGTGTGTGTGAGTGTGTATCTGGACTGTCTCGGAAGGAAGAGACACTCCTGAAGTAACCAAATAGGGCCTCCCAGGCAGATTCTGTCTCTTCAAGAACCCAGGGAAGCAAAGGGGACACAGGAAAGGCTGTGAGATTGTGTAACTTAAGTTTACAATTAACTCCCTGGTGTAGCTTTGGTCCCCTCACAAAATTACTAAAAATTTCAGTGCAAAAGGTAAAGCTGAATTTTATGCTCTGCTTGCTAAATACAATGCCACACCTTCTCCAGGAAGAGAAGAATGGGCAAACTGCAATTGGTTTCACTTAGAAAATGTTATTGATAGAATATGTTCTTTGCAACATCAAACAAAATTCAAACTAGGCAAAAATAAAACCATCCTCTGCTCAGTTTTGGGAGTTTGTCACACAGCAGCCATAGAAACTCGCTTTAAAGAAAAAAAGAAAAAAACAATAGACTCCTTCAAAACCCAGCTGAAGTTTTGCAAAAAAACAATTAGATGAAGAAAGAAATGTAAATTATTTATTATGGGCTGCCTTGAGAGAGGAACATGTTAAAAATTCACATAACGCTGATTCCTCAAAAGAGGCAGAGGAGAAGGAAACTCCTCACATTAATCAAAATTACCCTCAAACAGAATTAGCTCTGATGAAAAATTGCAGGAAACACTGCTGTAACAGCATGAAACCTCTAATTAAAACAGAATGCAGCTACATCAGTAATGAGGATCTTGCCCCACACATAACCACCAAAGAAATCCCGTACACTGCTACTGAATTAACAAAACTTGCAAAGCAGTACGGGCTTCTCCCCCACAAATCTGAAACAGAACACAAATGCCAAGTGTCTCTCACTGGGGGAGATCAGATTCTTTTGTCAGAACAAGAAGCCGGTGGGTGCTGGGGACATGGGGTGTTCTTAACAACGGGAGACAGACGCATCCCATGGTCCCTAACTCAGTGTGCAGCTCACTGGGCAGGGGGGCTGAACCCCTTGAAAGGGGAGACCTTTAACCAGAGCTGGTACCCCCGGCCAACCCCTGAAAACATTCCCAAAGCTGCTTGCTTGCAAATGATGCAGGAAAGAAAATCAACTACAAGCTCTGAGTTACCAATGCAATCTCCTGTAAAGCCTGAAATTATGACCCCTTTAACTCTAGGGCTTTCAGAAACACTTAAACCTACAACAATTATCCTTCAAAAAACCATAGTGGCTGTATCTCCTGTAGAAACACCTAATAGATTTCTTAGTAACCAGAACGACCCATTTGTTCCCCTTTATGACTTGCTGAGCAAAGGGGTGAAATGGGATTGGACTCCTTCTCAGGAGGAAGCATTGCAATTGCTGATTTTTTTTGAGCAACAGCTCACCAAGCACTGGACCCTGTCCATCCCACAGATCCCTTTCAGGTGGAATGGGGATTTGCCTCCTCAGGGGGCGTCAGTGCACATTTGGCAGCAGGGTCCTGAGGGTCCAACAAGGCCTGTTGGTTTCTATTCCTGTGGTTTCAAAGATACTGAGAAAAGATTCACTACCTGGGAAAAAAGATTGTTTGTGGTTAGCTTAGCTCTCATAGAAGTGGAAAAAAAATCTTAGCAATACAAGAAACTGAGAGCTTGGATAGCAGCCAAGACAAACTTGTGTCTGTGATTAAAGCAACCCTCCTTTCTCCTCTGCTTCTGCTAACAGAGAGGGAGAAGGCAGTGCTCAGGCTGAGGAACTGTTAACTTTATGGAGTATTTTCCAGCGTGAGGGACAGAATTCTTTTTTGTCTGTCTGTATTTACACTGAGTCCTATGCTGTGTTTATATTTGGGTTGGTCCAGGCTGATGCTTTTAAAAGAGCTACAGGAGATAATACTGTTAAAGCAATGCAGGGATGGTTTGGGATTTTCCTAAAACCACAGGAAATTCAATCTGATAATAATGTTTCTCACTTTACTCTCAAAGGTGTGCAGGATTGGGCAGAAGGTGAAGGGATTAAATGGACTTCTCACCCCTACTATAGATGGGGGTAAATGGGTGTTCCAAAATCACTGCTTTTTGCCCGACAGCTCCAAGCATAATTCCTTCACTACAGGGACCAGATGATTTCAAGAACCCAGCACATTACCCTGGACAACCTGTTTTGGTGGACTCCCCCCTACTGTAGGGGAAGTACCACTGGTGTTCAAAACCTCTCTGGCAATTCCATTGTTCTAACTTTTTCTGCCTCTTCGTGGCAGAGTCTGTTGTGTTTACTTTTACAGAAGAACTCTGAGGGACATGAAGACCTGATAAACCATGATAACACTGGTGATGGACAACAGAAATAATGTTTTCCCTTCCCTTTATGGTAACACCAGGTGATGATTTTACACATAACATGTAAATTAATTGATCTTGAATAAATTGGCTGCCACATCCAGAGATTTGACCAAATTACATCAACCATTGCAGTCATCCTTATTGGCATTGAGAATCAGTGGTTGCTATCAAACATTTTACCAAACTGGGAGAAAGTAAATGTAAATGATCACAAATTGGTAATTGATGCACTCAGTGCTACACAAAACAATGTTTCTTTGGCTCTCAGCTGTATCCAGGCACAATTGTGGATGCAGTCAGTTGCTGCCTCAATTATAAGAGAAGGTGAAGAAGGCACTTTTCCCACTGAAATTCAGAAAATAATTTGGGACAGTGCCACTGACTTTGAAAGAGAATTCCAATCCTGGTGGAACCTGGTGAATTTTACCTATGACCCCATTTCAAATACAGCCACAGTTTTTGTGTTAACCATACACAATGCCTCAGAGCATTTGATTTTCCCTGTTACAGCATTAGAACTGAATTACGATGGAGCTGTTCTCTATCCCATAGAGAATGGGCCCGTCAAATTGGTAAGAAATGGCAAAATGTTCATTTAGAATCTTGTATTGTCTGAGAACAACAAGGGGGTTCATCTGTGAAAGCAATGCAATCATAGCTCAAGACATTTGTTTAGACACAGAGCAAAATATCTGTCATTTTGAAATTTGTCCTAACAAGACTTCTGAAACAGTCCTTATATATATAGGCAATAGATGTGCATGCTTTAGAACCATTTGTGATTTTGTATTCATAGAAAAAATTGTTGTAGTAGATACTAAAAATCATTCCAATTTCTGTGCTTGTAACTTTACCAAGATGACAGGATGTGATTTCTCTTATGAAGCTCCAGTTACCTCTCACTACCTGTTGCAATCCAACTACACACTGATTCACAAACTGATGCCTACTCCTGTTGGGATGAATCTCACTTTGGTAAGACAACTGCTGCTCCATCGAGACTCAGTTGAAATCCTTGAGAAGATTCAGAAAAAACGGACAGAAAACCCTGGTGACTGTTCATCACAATGTGAGACAGATACACCGTGTCATGGAAAGAGTGGAAAGAAGATGAGCACAGGTGGTGGGATACTTTAGGTGGTCTCCTACTGCCACGGGTGTCCTGAACAGTGTGTGTCATCCCTTTGTTATCCTTTTGATTCTAATTCTGTTTGGTTTTATTTTATCAGCAGTCCTATTCGTTATGAATTGGAGCATGAAACAGCTGACAAGATTGACGTCTGTAGTTAATGCACACAACTTGGCTGATGTCCTCTACACTGTGGACATCCCCAAGACTTTGACACAAGGCAATTATGAATGAAGCATATTTGTTTTGGGATAATCCTTAATTTCTATTTATGATTTTGTGGGAATTACTTTCAATTTTTAGTGAATTGTTTTAGAAAATAATTTTTTTTAAGTTAATGCTTGCATTATGACGTGTTGACTGCTTTTGCTTTTGATTATTTGTGACTTGTTTTCACCATTTCAAAATTGTTATAAAAGTAATACTGTTTTAATTAATCAACTATTTGTGAAAATTGTTAGGATAATCAATATTAATTATGTTTGTTTATTGTTGTTTCCCTTTTCCCCTCCTTTTCCTATCCTTTCTTTTCCTTCTCTCTCTTTTTTTCCTCTCTTTCTGTCATCCCTATTTTTCCAGGTTATACTACCAATGTACGGCGAGTTCTGAAGACTCATCAACGATACTCCAGAGTTCTGCTGATGAAGATCCCTCAAGACAATCGTGAGTCACGGGGTCATGTGAGAGTCTGTCCGAATTTTCCCTCATCTGCCTCACGATCGTCATTGGGGGACCACTGAAGAGAAGACCCCCCCTGTCTTAAATCTCTGGCTCCAAAGGAGAAAGTCATGTGCCTGAGACCTGAGAGCGCTGCTAAGCCATTGTTTTCACAGGTGTTGTTTGCTGTATGCTACACTGAGCCCAATGAGAAGAAGGGGGCACCGTGCCCTTTTTGCAACAACAGCCTTGGGAGCTGTCCCACCTCTCGGCCTGGCTGGATTTCTCCTGAGTTTCAGGTGGTCTCCCACAGAAGACCCTCACCTGTTTTACAACCACCGTGACAGACAGACTGAGATGTAAGGAGCCTCTCCATCAAGGACTGAGACATGGAACCCCCATGTGAAAAGGCCCCTCTGCTCCTTCCAAGGACTGGGACTGAAACCTCCAGCCCGGGGCAGGTGTGTGGGGGAGGCAAGCTGACCACAGCGAGATGTTTGCCTGCAGGTTGTGACCGCTGGACCAAGAAGACAATGGCTCTCGCTCACTGCTGAGAACATGGACTGCCTGTTACATCTATTCCTTATTGTATCTGTTTCCTCCCCTCGCAATTTCCAATAGAGTTATGATAATAAAAACATCAGAGTTGGCGAGAGATTTCGAGATCTCCCCGACGTAACAGGCGGATCCTCGACTGGACTGGAGAAAAGCACTTCGTCTCTACGTTTGGTAGCTCTATCCCCCTCTTTCTCTCTCTCTTTTGTCTCTCTCTTCCTCTCTCTTTTCTCCCCCCTTAATCCCTCTATTGCATTTTGCTGTGGTCATTCAATAAAGGTGCATTTGTTTTGATTATCATTGCAAACCCCTTGTACCGTGGTCGGTTCTTTTTGCACCCTGAGATCAAATCCACGAACCATCACGAAACCCGTCCGTGAGGATGGATTGTGACACCCCCAAGGACCCCTCCCCAAATTCCCCAAAAGCCCCCAGCACCCCCAGACCCCGCTAAAACCCCTCAAGTTCCCCCCCAGACCCTCCCCAAATCCCCCAAAACCTCCTCAAGACCCCTCCCAAATTCCCCACGACCCCTCCAGGACCCCTCACCTGTCCCTGCCTCCTCAGCAGCTCCCGGAGCCCCCCTCTCCCAGCGCCCCCCCGCTCTCCCAGCGCCTCCCGGCCCCCCGCCCCAGCCGCCTCCCCTGAGGGGTCCCGGGGGGCGGGGGGGGGCCCCGCCCATGCCCGCCCCTGGGTCAGGGGCGCCGCTTCGGGCTTGGCCTGATTGGCTGGGGCGGCACTGGGAGGGGGGTGGGAGGGGGAGGAGACGCCCGGATTGGTTGGCCGAGGGCCCATGCCCATGATTGGAGGGAAGGGGGGGGGGGTTTTGCCGGGGAGGTGCGGGGCTGGCTTGGGGATTGATTGGATTGGCGCCGTGATTGACAGGGGGGCGGGGGAGTTGAGGGAGACGCCCGCCCGATTGGTTGGTTCAGCTCAAAGAGAGGTGACAGTTCCTGAGGGAGACCCGCGGTGATTGGTTGGTTTGGGGCGGTGACAGTGCGCCGTGATTCGTTAATTTGGGAGATGAAACACGGTGATTGGATGGTTTTGGGGGGATTGGTTGGTTTGGGGCTTGGCTGGGGGGAAAATCTGGGATTTTTAAGGAAACATTCCCGGTTTTTGGGGAAAACTCTCGATTTTTAAGGAAAAATTCCATTTTTTTGCAGGAGAAAACATTCCCGGATTTTTTGACCCCAAAACCCAAATAAAAATAACCCCCAAACACTCGAAAATAAACCCAAATAACCCCCAAAAACCCAAACAATACCTTAAAAGTCCCCAAAAACCCCAAACAAATCCAAGAACCCCACCCCAAAAAAAACCCACCAAATTAAAACCAAAAAAAAATATTTCAAGTAAACCTAAAAACCCATATAACCAAATAAACCCCAAGAACCCCCCAAATAATAAACCAAAATAAACCCAAATAAACCCCCCCCAAATAAACCCAAATAAAAAAAAAAACCAAATAAAACCCAAATAACCAAATAAACCCCAAATAAACCCCAAACAAAACTCCCAAATAAACCCCAAGAACCCCCAGTTCCCCCCATCCCCACCCCAAAACAGATCCTGACCAATCAGAACGCGCGGCACTGATGACGATCCAGTTGCTGGGCACAAACTCAGAGCACTGGCCCCCGCTCAGCGATTTTCAGCCAATCAGCGCCCGGCCCGACTCTGACTCATCACTTGCCAGGCACAGACCAAGGCCTCTCACTGCGGTAAATAATCAGAGACCGCGCCCCAAAAATTTCCAGCCAATCAGAGCGTGTCTCTGCTGATGACTCATCAGTTGCCAGGAGAGGAATTTGGGGGGGGGGAAGGTGACCCTGGGGATGGGCTGGGGACCCCAAATTAATCCAAAACCCCAAACGGAGCAGGAGGGCCTGCTGAAATTACAAAACCAAACACCTGGGACTGGGGAACCCAAAAGACCCCCAAAAGGAGCTGGGAAGGGGATGGGACCCCAGGGAAAAATTGATGGACAACCCCAAACAGGATGAAGGGGAATTTATTCCTGGAATATGCTGTTGTTTATGGATATGCAAAAGTCTATGGAATATGGGGGCCAGATGTAATGGGAGACAAGGGCCATCCAGCAAAGGCTGTTATGGCCAAAGACCCCAGTTATTTTCATGGGTGGACCCCCCCATCTGGGCTTAATTACATCAGCCTGTTGCAAATTCATAGACCCTCATGCATATCCATTAACTCATTTATATATTTCCGAAGTCAGAGGTACATGGCCCATCCTTGATGTAATCTGTCCCCCATTTCAGGAGCCTCCACTGAAATGGAAAATGTAAACCCTCCTCCCATTTTTGATGATTATTATTATATTAATCATAATAATAATATAATAATAATAATTACCATTTTGAAACCTAATGCAATATCCAGGCATTTGAATAATAATTTAACAGTTCTCCCTTAAAAATAATAAAATAATCCATAATAAATGCAGTTAAAATGTACAAATGGAAAATTAAAAATCACCCAAAATCAGATATGGGAGTAGAAATGATCATCTTTGGAAAAGGCCTTCCTTTTGGAATCCAGTGGGAAAGTTTATCCTCTTGCTTTATTCCAGAAAAAAAAAAAAAAACAGTTCTTCCTTTGGGAAATCCAGTGGAAAATGATGCAAAATCCTTTGAGTGCCAGTGGAAAAAGTTGATCCCTCTAGATCCAGTGGGAAATGATGCTGATCCTTTGGAATCCAGTGGAAAAGGGGAAAAGCTTGATCCTCTGTGGAAAAAAAGCTGAAATGTAGGAATCCAGTGAAAAAGGCTGATCCTTTGGGAATCCAGTGGGAAAAAAGGATGATCCTTTCGGAATCCATTTCTTCCCCACCAAAACAGGGCAAAGGCAGGGCCATGGAGTTTTTATAGGGTATTCCCAAGGGTGGAGTTGGGGTTTGGGTCAGGGGAGGAGTTCTTAGCAACACAAGAAGGGTGAGATCAAATTCCTGCCTCTTAGCAACAGCAACACTCCACACAGAACATGTCCCCAAATTCTAAATTCCCTCTAAAACAACTGAGAAATTGTGGAACTGCAGATATATTTGATCAATTTCGTTCATTTAACCCAGTTTTGGGCGTTTTTAAAGGATGAAGGTGAAGCCAAGGAAAATTAAGGCCAAACCAAAAGGCAAAGCAGCCAGGGTGTTCCCAACATGGATCACAGGAATGGGGTGACCAGGGGTGTGCCCAAAGTGCCCCTCCAGCGGGGGATGGAGCTGGAGCAGCGCCTGAAGCTCTGCCCGCCCTCGGGGCACTCGCAGGGCTCAAATTACAACTGGTGCCTCCGTTGGTGTTGGGTCAAGTTAGAGCCTGGAGAAGCCCCTTCCCACACTGGGGACACTCATAGGGCCTCTCCCGGTGTGGATGCAGGCTGTGCTTGGATGGGGTGGGAGTTGTGCTTGAATCCTTCCCACAGTCGGGGATGGAAGGGCCTCTCCTCTGTGTGAATCTGATAGTGCTGGAAGGGGATGGGAGATGGTCTGAAACCTCTTCCTGCATTTATCACACTCCGGGCCTCCCCAGTGTGGATGCCCCTGGTGGGTGATGGGGTGGGTTCCTGGGATCCCTTCCCACACTGGGGGCATTGGAAGGGCCTCTCCCCTGGTGGGCCTCCGATAGTGCTGGAGGAGATCGGGCTGGGTCCTCTGGATTCCCCTCTCCCCCTGTGAACCTCTCCCTGGTCTTAAACCCCTTCCCACTTGGAACACTGGGCCTCTCCCAGGTGGGTCCTCTGGTGCTTGATCAGGCTGGAGGGCTCTGGCTGGATCCCACACTGGTGCCTGGCCTCTCCCCAGTGTGGATCCTCTGGTGCCTGATCAGGCTGGAGCTCTCTTTGAAGCTCTTCCCACACCCCACACTCTGAGGGCCGTTCCCCAGTGTGGATCCTCTGGTGCCTGATCAGGTCGGAGTTCCACCTGAAGCTCTTCCCACACCCACACACGTGTGGGGCTTCTCCCCATCATGGAGCTGCTCATGGAGCACCAGCTCTGAGCTCTGGCTCCATCTCCGGCCGCCTTCCCGGCCCAGGCTGGCTCTTTCCCCTCAGATCCCCGCCAGCTGCGTTTGCAGCCCCTCCTCAGCCCCGCATCTCCGGGCTTTTTCTCCCCGTTGCCTTCCTGCCCCGTGGAGCCGCTCAAAACGGCCTCTCTTCCACCAGGTTCTGCCGTGGGCATTTGTCCTCCCTGCTCTCCATGCTCAGCTCCTGCTCTCTGGGGGAAGGAAGGACAAGGACAGGATGGGATTTGCCTCCGTGCCACAGGCCAAGGGCAAGGAGATCCCCCAGGGCTGAGCTGCAGCCGGGGCCCGTGCTGGGCTGGGAGATGGAGCAGCACAGAGGGAAAGGGGCACTGACTTCCTCCTCACCTGCCTCAGTGTCCCGGGGCATCTTCCTCTTCCTCACAGCCTCCTCTGGGGTTGGCAATGGGAAATCCTGGTTTGGGGAAAACAAGGATGAGCACATTTGTAGGGCGCATGGGGGTTCCCAGTTGGGACAGGACAGAGAGAGCAAGAGATCTCTGCAGCCAGGGCGTGGAACTTGCGGTTTATTGCAAAGGGCCTGGGTGCAGGGCCCTGCTGGGAGCTGCCAGGCACAGCTCGGAGCAGGCCTGAGAGAGGAGAGGGGTAAAGAGGAGAGGGTGAGAGGGTAAGAGGGTAAGAGTAAGAGAGTAAGGTTCCTGTTACAATACAATAAATTTTCTTCTGTGTTGAATATTCTATTTCTCACTACAACAGCCTGTTGGGGAGGCAAACAAAAGTCAAGCCCAGGTTCCCTAAAACAGATTGCAAGAGCCCCTAGCACTGTTTCAGCCCGAGTTGCAAGTGGTGCCAGCTCTGGGTTTGGGAGACATTCTATTCCATGCATGAATTTCAGCCAGGAAGGGGGGGCCTTTGGGGGGCCTTTTAGGAGTTGAGCCAATCCTTGGCAGGTGGCTGGTTTTGGCATGCCTTTGCCAAGCTGGAAAAGAGCCCCTTCCCTCCATCCTTTAGAATCCTAATCCTAATCATCATCCCTAATAGTAAACAAGGCAGCAAAAGCAGCTTTGGGCCTAAGGGCTGGTTCCAAGAAAAAAGGTGAAGTTGTGGAAGGAGTTCTATTAGTCCCTGGTCTCCAGGGAGACAATGTACAAACATTCCCCTTGGGATGCCTACTGCAGCTGGCCTTGAACCCCTTCTCCTCAGTGCCCTGGAGCCTGAACCTTTGCTGGTTTCCAAAGGAAAAGGGCCCTCTCCCTATTTCTGGATGCCAGGGCCTGGGCTCCCTGGGCTGCCCTAAATTCCAGTGCTTGGGCTGATTCCAATGAAAAAAAAGGAGGACCTCAGGCTAGGCTCCATTCATTTGTGCTCCCCTCTGGGATGCCTTTTGGGCTCCAGGGCCAGGGCTGATCCTCCTCACGACGTTTCAAATGATAAGCTCTAGATCCTCTTGGAATCCCTAGGCAGTCCTGATGCAAATTTTTTTCCTTAAGGGAAAAAGCCAAAATGTCCTAAGAAATCTTCCAAGAAAAACCTAATCCTTCAGAAGGTGTGGAAAAGTCCTTTGGGAATCCTGCTCAGCCTCTTAGCCCCATGTGGGCCTCAGATGTCTTCCTTACCTTTCAAAGGGGATGGGATTTTGGAGGATTGAGAGTTCACGCTGTCCTTTGAAGGGTTGTCCTGTCCCACCATCTGAAAGTTCCAGTGGTCAACTGAGGAGTTTGGGTTTGGATGTGATGCTGTCAATTTCCAGGCTGTGGTTTTTCCTCCCTTCTGGGATGTGGGCTCAGGGCTGGGCTTAGGGGCAAAATTCCCCTCCTGGCCTCAGCCCAACCCAGCACTGTGCAGCCCTCAAGCCCTCTCCTGGAACTCCCTCCCCCCAGCCCCCCTCAGCCTTGTCACCCTCAAGCCTCCCTCCTAATCAAGGCCCCTCCCAGCTGCCCCTCAGCTCCTGTGTGTCATGTTCCTCCTCAGCCCCATCATTCTCATGTCAGCCACCTCCAGCTGGTTCCCTGCCACCCAGCAGGGATGGGCTGTGTGTCACCCACTGTCCCTCTGGTCCTCCCCTCAGCTCCCAGCCTCTGCCACCCTCCAGCCCCCACAGTGCCCCTCAACCTGCCCTCAGCCTCACTGAGGCCCTGGGCTCATGGAGCCTTTGGGACAAATTGGAGCAATTCCCTAAAGAAGCCCTAGTTTTCTCCACCTCAAACACCCCTTTAGAGCCAAAAACATGGAAAATAGCCTCAGAATACACTAAGAATACCCTGGAACCAGGTTCCCCCAGGGGGCCCTGGCAAATCCCCAAAGAACCTTTGGGATGGGACCTGAGGGTGGGATTTTGGTGGAAAGGGCACTGGGAGAATACCCCTAAAATCTTGAAAATGCCCTGATGGGACCCTTTTTATTAAAGCCTCTGCCTGGATCCAATACCCTAGGAGGTCCAAGGTTCTCCATATACCCTCAATACCTCAAAAAAGGTGTAAACCTTTTAAGTTTGTCCTAAAAGCCCCAAGAATGGCCCCAAAAAACCCTCTTCCCAATTAGTAGTAAGAAGGCCCCCAAACACCCTGGGGCAGTTCCCAAAACTGGGAATGGATTGAAAAAGACCTAAAGGTATCCTAAACATTCCCAGAGAATTCCCAATCATTCCTGCAAAAAACAAACTAAAATATCCAGGGGATCCCTGAGAAAAACTTCCCAAAAACCCCTAAAAGAGTGTCTCAGCCCTACCTGTAACTCTGTGGCCTCCAAACCTCATCTCCCACCCTCCAACCCCACAAACTGTCTCCACCTGCTGGGAGGGTTCTGGGGCTGTCCCAGCATTGGGGCTGCACCTCTGCCCCAACCCTGCCTGGCCCTGTGTCCTTTGCACCCCAACCCTCCCTGGTCAGCTCTCCACCTGCACAGCCCCCTGTCTTTGCCCAGGATGGAATGTCTGTGTGTCTCCCAAAGACTGTTCCAGGATCCCACGTGTTGCTGCAGGAAGGCACCGGTGGGCCACCCTCTGACCAGAGGGATGGGCAGGGGAAAACGGTGAATTCTAGAACCCCAGACGGCCCTGGCCAAATGCATCCAGGCCCTCCCAGAACCAATGGGTGAATCCATTTTGCCTTGCACACAAAACAAGACCCATTGGGCCAGGGCCGTTCCCTGGATGGCAGATTGGGGAGCCATTGGGATCACACAGAACCACCCTTTGAATCCTGCAGGGGAAAAAGGGCCCTTGGGTGGAGGCTGCCAAGGCCCGGGCTCACAGCTCACCCGGAGGAGGATGGCTTCCCCTGAAATAGGGCCAGCTCCAGGCAGAAGCACCAGGCCCTTTTCTAGCTCTGAACCTTCTGAGCTGAACCAAGAGAGCCTCCCTGCATTAAATCCCCCTCCCCACATCCCCCTGAGCTCAATGGGAGGAATGGATGTCCCCAGTTAAGAATCTCAAACCATATTAAAAATATAATTTAATCTTATTTTTAAATTTGGACCACGGCACTTCTAAAACTCACTTTCAATGTTATTAGGAAGCCTAAATTTATCCATTTTAAAAAAAAAACCAGTAGCCCAAAATTGGGGTGACCCCTTGTTAATAAAATTGTGTTTCTAAAGGGAGGACCAGCACAGTTTCCGCTTGTGCCATGCCCTGCCCCCACATGAGAATCCAGATTCCCCAGTGTCCCCTGCCCCTCCTGACCAGAAATACAGCAAAGCAGGCTCCCGAAAAGGAATAAAAGAAAAAACTTTATTAAAAACACCATATATAAAAAAAACACATAGAACTAAGAATGAAAACCTTCCAAAAACAGGCCTTCTCCACTCAAGGTTTGAGAGGAAGTGAGATTTTTGGGATGCTGTGGTCAAACCAAGCCCTGCTCAGATTTGAATCTGTCGCTTGGCCTGCGCGGCTGGCCCAGGACTGACATGGATTCTCCTGCCCGGCAGCCTGGCCATGGGGCCAGGGCGGCAGCTGGGGCCCTTCTGGTGGCATGGTGGTTCAGGCTCCCCTGCCACTTCCAAGGAGCCTGGGTGCTGGGGCGGGAGGCCCATTCAGACAAGTGAGGCTTCAGCCCCTGCTCAGGGGGGAGCTTTCTTGAGGCCCCATGGGGATGCTTGGACTGGGACTGAAGGCAGGCTGGGCTGCTAAAAGTGAGTTTGGGGAGCAGGATAGGGGGAGGGGAATTCCAAGTCCATGGACTTGAAATTTGATCCCCACCTGACATTTTAATTTTCCCAGGGGAGGCTTCCCAGGGCTCAAAGGCAAATATTTGGGATGTTCCAGGACAGGCCCCCCCCCCAAGAAGAAATTGCTAGCTCAGGTATACTTGGCTTGATGGACCTGTTCCTTTCAAACCCTTCTCTTTCCTGCTCATCTGAATGAAAACAAGAGAAGGGATGAAATGGGATGGAAAGAGGTTCTGGGAAAGTGTGGATCTACAACCCGGAGCGGTTCGATGTCCAACCTGCGACCCCCTGCCCAGGGGGTGGAGGTGATGGAGGTTTGGCCATTTGGATGGACTTTTCTTCCAGCCATGGACAGAACCATTTTTCCTCTGACACAGAGACTGCATTTAAATGGGAGGCAATGGCTTGGAGCCAAGAGAGTGCAGGATGTTGTGTCCCCTGCAAATCCCTGAACTGAGGTGATCCTGGAGGAGGGTGGTGGTGCCCTCCCCTGGAGTGGAGGAGATTTTGAACCCTCCTTCCCTGAGACCCCCCAGCCCCAAAGCCTCCTTGTCCCTTCCCAGGAGCCCAGAAAGTGTTCATTTAGACTGTTCCCAGTTTGGAAGTTCCCACAAAAGCACCTCAAATCCAAGGAAACCCTGGAATTCCCTGGTCCATTCACAGTTGAGAGCACTGGGCATGGAAGGAAGAGGAAGAACAGTTAAATGTTCCCTCAGGCAGTGCCTCAGTGACAGGGAAACACAAGAGGTTTCAGTTGTGTTCCCAGGGGAAGCCTATTCCCCAATCCATCCCAGGGGAAATCTCCAGAACACCACAACTGAGAATTGATTATCTGAAACTCCCAGGACATGGAATCCAGAGTTGAGTCCCTCCCATGGATGTATTGCTTTGGTGGGGGGTGGAGGAATGTTTTTGGAAGGTTTTAAGCCGATCCCAGTGTGTTTCTTTTATCCCATTGTTCCAAGTTAATCCAAGGGTTTCCCCTTCTCCCATTCCTAAGGTGGAGCCTGCTTTGCTCTATTCCTGGTCACATCTCAAAGTAGACACCAGGGAGAATTCCATTTTCATGGGGGCTTAAAATTGGCCACCCCTCCATTCATCAAACCAAAACCTACCAGCTGCAGGGCTGCCCGTGCCAATTCGCCCGGCGCCCAGAAGGCACCCGCTGCCAGGTGGAGCACGAGCCTGGAGCAGCACCACAGGCAACTCATGGCAGGCAGCACCAAGGGCAACGGCCATCAGGCACTGGGCTGATGTTTTTATCCTGAGAGGAAGAAAAACCAAAATGGACAAGGCAACTTGACAGTATCTCTGTAAGAATGTTTTGTCCTGTGAAAGTCAATAAGGATGGGGTTTTGTGGTGCAATCATAATCACTTCTGGGAAAAATCATTTGAGGAAGGGGAATTGCCTTTTGCCTTTGGGGGGCTCCCAACTGCTAGGGATTACAACAGCTCCAGGGGGCTGGAAGTTCCAATTAGTGATGGCAAAAAAAATCGATCACCCTGCACACCTGGGCACAGCCTTTGGCTGACCTCTGGCTGAGAGATGTCCCCAGGGCCCAAGGTCTCTGTGGCCATGAGGGCTCCTGGGGCAATGGCAGGCACTGGGGGGGAAAGGGAAATCAGGATGGCTGAGGGACTTTTGGGACTCTCAGCTTCAAAGCGCCTCCCCAGGGGACAGGGGTCCCTGATTGGTGCTCTGGGCCACAGGGAGTCAATGTCTGTGTCACGCCCCAACCTTGTTTTGGGGGCCCAGCCTTCCGGGACTGGAATCCCAAAGAGGCCGTGGCAGGGCCTGTGGAAGGCCCCAAAAGAATTTGGATTTCCTGCTCAGCTGCGTTGGCTCCGGGGGCCATTCTGCTGCCCTGAGCAGGGGACCGGGCAGAAACCCCTTGTTTGGGCCATTCCTAAAGTTCCTGCTGGGCTGTTAAGTCTTCAACCAAGCCTCCTGGATTGCCTGCAAGCTGGGGCACAGGGTCTTCCCACAAGTCAGTCCCCCCCAGCTCGTGGAGGTGTGTTTGGGGCTCTCTGTGACACAGCCTCCACCGTGGGGCATGGGATGGAAAGGGACAGACTTTTCCAGGGACCCAATAAAACACCAGTTTAATGTGGTGCTGGGACAAAGGGAGGGGCTGCTGGGATAGATGCTGGCAAACATGGCTTCTTAAAAGGACAACCTTGGGGGGAAAAATTGGGAGCCCTAAGGGGGAGGAGGAGGAAGAGCCTTGCTGAAGGTTTTCCTGCCCGGACCAGCTGCAAACCCTGTGGAGGAATGACCTCCATAGGCAAGGCTGGGGGGAGACAAGAACCATCGAGCAAGGTTGTTATGGCCACTAGACTTCTGCCATTTTCAAACACCCCTTAATTAATCTGGAAACTTAATTACATCAGCCCGTTGCATATTCATCCCCTTGTGCAAATCCATAAGCCCATTTAGATATATTTCAGGAACTGCATTTTACATGGCCTGTCCTTGGGGGATGTCTCCCTGTTCAGGAGCCTTTAGGAATGGAAAATGTAAACCCCACTCCTCTTTTTCATGATGATGATGATTATTATTCTCATAATCATAAAAGCAAACAATAATAATTATTATTTTGAAATTAAGTGATCAGGCAAAAATAATTTCCTGAGAAATTAAGTTCTTTATTAGGAAAATTAAAAATACAAACCAGTAAAACAAAAAAAAATCCGTGACAGAGTCAGAAATTGTTGGGAATCCAGTGAAAAGGTTGATCCTCTAGGAATCCAGTGGGAAAGGGCCATCCTCAAAGGAATCCAGTGGGAAAAGCCAGATTCTCTGGGAGGGAAAATTTATGATCCCACTGGAATCCAGTGGGAAACCAGTCCAGTGGAAAGATTTATCCTCTGGGAATCCAGTGGAAAAAGGAAAAGCCTGATCCACCAATCCAGTTGATCTTTTGAAAAAGGAAAAGGTGAGATCAAATTCCTGCCAGTGGCAAAAGCTGCAAAAAAACAGAATCCTGTCCCTCAAATCCTGATCCTTTGGGAATCCATTGGGAACTTAAACATGATGATCTAGGAATCCAGTTTTGATGCTTTGAAGGATGAAAAATGAAGGGGAAAAGGAAAAAATGAAACTTTGGGAAAGGAAAAGCAGCCAGGTGTGTTCCCAACATGGATCACAGGGAATGGGAGAGACCAGGGCTGTTATAAAGTGCCTCCTCCAGCAGGGGATGGAGCTGGAGCAGCGGAGTTCTCTGCCAACACAAGACTCATAGGGCTTCCCTTAGTGGTGCCTCCGTTGGTGTTGGGTCAAGTGTGCTGAGCTCCTGGAGAGCTCTTCCCAACAACAGACACTCAAACCTCTCCCAGTGTGGATGCGCCCAGTGGGTGATGAGGGGAGTTGGAGTTGTTGAATCCCTTCCCACCCACAGTCTGGGGCAGCGGAAGGGGGGCTCTCCTCCTGTGAATCCGATAGTGCCGGAGGAGATGGGAGCTGGTCTGAAACCTCTTCCTGCATTTATCACACTCGTAGGGGCCTCTCCCCAGTGTGTGGATGTGCTGGTGCCTGATCAGGGTGGAGTTCTGCTTGAATCCCTCCCCACACTGGGGCATTGGAAGGGCCTCTCTCCAGTGTGGATCCTCTGGTGCGGAGGAGATGGGAGCTGGTCTGAAACCCTTCCCACACTTGGAACACTCATAGGGCCTCTCCCAGTGTGGGTCCTCTGGTGGGTGATCAGGCTGGAGCTCTGGCTGAAGCTCATCCCACACTCCCCACACTTGTGGGCTCCTCCCCAGTGTGGATCCTCTGGTGCCTGATCAGGTTGGAGCTCTCTCTGAAGCTCTTCCCACCTCCCCACATTCATGGGGCCGTCTCCCAGTGTGGATCCTCTGGTGGTGGCTGATCAGGTTGGAGCTTCCACCTGAAGCTCTTCCCACCTCCCCATGCCCACGTGGATCCTCTGTGCCTGATCAGGTCACAGTTCCACCTGAAGCTCTTCCCACACTCCACGGAGCATGTGTGGGGCTTCCCATCATGGAGCTGCTCATGGAGCACCAGCTCCGAGCCAGCTCCATCTCCGGCCGCCTTCCCGGCCCAGGCTGGCTCTTTCCCCTCAGATCCCCGCCAGCTGCGTTTGCAGCCCCTCCTCGTGCGGCATCTCCGGGGCTTTTCCTCCCCCGTTGCCTCCCTGCCCCCGTGGAGCCGCTCAAAAACGGCCTCTTCCACCAGGTTCTGCCGTGGGCATTTGTCCTCCCTGCTCTCCATGCTCAGCTCCTGCTCTGGGGGGAAGGACAAGGACAGGATGGGATTTGCCTCCGTGCCACAGGCAAGGGCAAGGAGATCCCCCAGGGCTGAGCTGCAGCCATGGGCCGTGCTGGGCTGGGAGATGGAGCAGCACAGAGGGGGAAAGGGCACTGACTTCCTCCTCACCTGCCTCAGTGTCCCGGGCATCTTCCTCTTCCTCACAGCCTCCCTGGGGTTGGCAATGGGAAATCCTGGTTTGGGGAAAACAAGGGATGAGCACGTTTGTAGGAGCGTCAGGGGTTAGGACAGTCAGGACAGACGGAGACGAGAGATCTCTGCAGCCAGGTCGTGGAACTTGCGGTTTATTGCAAAGGGCCTGGGTGCAGGGCCCTGCTGGGAGCTGCCAGGCACAGCTCGGAGCAGGCCCAAGAGAAGAGAGGGGTAGAGAGGATGAGAGGGTGAGAGATAAAGAGGGCTTGCCTAAGAGAAGTAAGGTTCCCATTACAATACAATAAATTTTCATCTGTGTTGAATATTCTATTTTTCACTAACCAATCTAGTACAAAATACAAATCCTACAGCATTTACATACAGCCTGTAAGAATCATTACATCACCATACTGTGTTACATTTTAAACCCTAAAAACTCCTCTTTGGACCGCTTCTACCGAGCTAGTAGGGTCTGCTCTGACTCTTGGACCTGTCTGCAAGCAGAGGGAATTGTTTCATCAAAAAGGGATTACCTTCAGTTGGGCCACACCATTGTTTTGCAGTTGTTCACTAACTGAGGTATCTCAAAGCTTGCTTTCATTTCAATCTTCCTTATACTTTCTACATTCTCAAAATCTTTTCCTGGACAATCATATTTATAAGGCTTTCCTGTTTCATCTTCCCCAACACACATTGTGTTTGAAGGTCCCCTGCCCGAGTCCATCTCTACAAGTCATCGGCCATCTCTGAGCTCCAGAAAAAGCTCCCAAATACCAAGATTCAGCCCTGAAAAAGCCTCCCAGGAGTTCCCCATCCCTGGTCCCTCCCCTCTGGTGTTCGGGGTTCCCCCCTGTCCCAGCTGCTGGGGTCACGCTTGGATTGGGGGTCCCCCTTCTCCTCGGTGCCCATCCTGCCCAGGCTGCTGGCAGTCCCAGCAATCCCAAAAGCTCCCCCTCTTCGCTCTCCCCATTTCAGGATGCCGGGGCTGTTTGGGCTCCCAGGCTCCCTTCTCCCCTCATTCTCTGCTCTGGGCTGCAGCGGCTCCAAGGAGTCCCCCTGCCCCTCCAGGCTCTTGAGGCTCCCGCCAATGGCGGCGCCCCCCCCTCTGGGCTCCCCACTTTGGGCTCCTGGGGGACACAGGGCTCTGCTCCTCCAGGCTGCCTCTGCCGCCAGCCGCCACCACCACCCCCCCGATGTCCCCCCAAGGGGCCTTTTCCGCTCAGCCTTGGACTTCTTCATTCTCCAAACATCCCCCAAAACCCCAACCCAGGGACCCCCGGGATATCTTGGCCAAGCTCCCCCCCCCGCTCACCACCGGCACTAAATGGGCGATGATCCCACAGGTGGGGCTGCAAATCAGGCAGGGATCGACAGGCGTGGTTCCCTCAGCTCAGCCTTGATCCGCCTTTGTCCCTCCTCTTCCTCTTCCTCTCCTCCCTCCTCCTCCTCCATTCCCTCCTCCTCCTCCTCTGTCCTATCCTCCTCCCCTTCCTTCTTCTCTTCCATCCTCCCTTCCCATCCCTCTCCTCCTCCTCCTCCTAACCCCCCTCCTTCTCCTCCTTCCATCACTGCTCTCTCTCCTTCCTTCCCTCCCTCCCCTTCCATCCCTCCCCCCTGCCCCTCCTCCCTAACCCCACCTCCTCCTCCCCCCCTCATCCCTGCCCTTCCTCCCTCCTCCTCCTCCTCCCCCAGCAGCAGCCACACCCTCGGTGCCCCATTTCCCAGCCCCTCGCAGCCCGCGGCAGGAGCGGGATGGAGCCGGGACAGGTCGGGATGGGCAGCGCGGGCTCTCGGCTGCTCCCAGCCGCTGCAAACGGGGGGACCCTGCCTGGGCCAAAGGAGAGGCAAACTGGGAAAACTGGGGCACATCACAAAGCTAAGGATGCAGCAGAAAATGGAGCTGAAAGAGTTATGTTAATATTAACTCCAAACAAGGAAAAACTGGAAATTCCAAAGTTTAGGGAAGCCGAGAAAAAAAATTAAACAAGACAGGAAGTGAACAAGATAAATCAGGGAAATGGAAACTTCTTGATGGAAGACAATTACTTAATAAAATGTGCTTCTAGGAAAATATTAGAAGACATGCATCAGAAAACCCACTGGGGTACTCAAGCTTTGTGTGATCATTTTTTAAGGAACTGTGGGTGCACTGGGATTTTTGAGTAGCAAAGCAAGTAACTGAAAGATGCTTAATTTGCCAAAGGATAAATAAAAAGGTGATGAGAAAAACAACATTAGGAGGTCGTGAGTTAGCTCATCGACCATTTCAAAGTATCCAAGCAGAAGGTTAGATTTGTTAGGTGCTGGATCTATTTGTAAAAAAACCAAAACTGTTTAATCTAGAAGAAAGAGAATATGCCATATGTTAGACAGGAGATTTTAGGAGAATAAAAATCTTTAAAGTATGAGAAACACCCGAGACAAAACAAGAAAAGAAAAAGGGGAAATGAAAGGGAGGGGAACAAGAGGAAAAATCAGAAAGAGAGTGGGATCCTCTGCAGGTCCTGCCCCCTCCGTTCACGGCCCAGGCGCCTGTCCCGGGTCCCGGCTCGCTGCCCGCCTCAGCTCCGCCTGCCCCGGTTTCCATCCCAGGTGCGGGCTCACTGCCCAGGGCAGCTCCACCTGCCCCGGCGCTGTCGGTGAATTTGTGTGCCCTGCTCCCACTGCCTGGCCCGCGGCCGCTCTGCCAGCCATGCTGGGGAAGATGGGGGTTGGTCTGTCCTGCCGCCAGCTGCCCCGAGGTCACCGCGCCATTCCGACCGCACCGAGGGGGGGTCCCAGCCATCCCATCCCCGCTGCCCTGCCCGTGCCAGCTGCGCTGGGCACCGCCCAGGCTGCTGCCGGGGTCTCCCACCTGCCTTTTTCTGCCGGGAGCTGCCGGATCAGCTGCCATGAGCCATGGGGGCTACCCACGCCTCCGCTCAGTCTCCATGGGAAGATCCCCCTCTGGTGATTCCGGCAGCAGACCCTGCCCAACTCCGACTGAGCCTCAGCGGGATATCCTCCCCTGACCACCCCATCCTGCTCTGAGTTACGTCCCTTTGGTAACCACAGCTCCGGCTGTTCAGGGAAACTCTCTCTCTCTACAGGAAGCACCTTATCAAAACACTAGAGCTCAGTTAAAAGGCAGCCCTCTCCAAATTCTTTCCCAAAACACAGGAGAAAGGCTATAGAAGGTAAAAAGTGAAAGAGTTAGATGAAGGGATTGGTCTATTTCCATTCAGAGAGGTTCCCATGGGAGGGATGCGCTGCCCTGCCCCTGGGAGCCACCAGCGCCCCTGCCGGCCCGTGCCCGGAACTGCACCCAGGGGAAAACGCCGCAGCCGAAAGGGCGGGACTGGGTCCGGGCTCTGTTTGCTGTCACTGCCGGAGCTGTTGTTGTTTGTTTGCTTTATTATACACACTAGTAAAGAACTGTTATTCCTATTCCCATATCTTGCCTGAGAGCCCCTTGATTTCACTATTCTAAAAATTAGAGGGGAGGGGTTTGCATTCTCCATTCCAAGAGAGGCTTTTTTCTGCCTTCCCAAGCAGACACCTCTCTTGTAAAGCAAGACAAGCACCCACAGGCACTGAGGGGGCTGCAGGAGGGGCAGAAGAAGGCCCTGCAGCACTTGGGCACTTGGGCACAAAGGCACAGCAGGTGAATGCAAGAAGGGAGCAGCAAAAAGGCCAAGCTGAAGGCAAAGGCCAGGGCACAGTTCCTACAGCCCCTGAGGGATCAACCCCAGGGCCCAAGGGGGCCCCAGCACCCAGGGCACGGGCTCGGCCACAAGCACCTGGCACAGGCATTGCCCTCCTCGGCAGGGGAGAGCCCACCCAAACAGCCCCTGGCAAGGAATCAGGGCTCCAGCTGCAGGGCACAAGGACACTGCAAGCACAGACAGCAGCACCCAGAGGACGAGCAAGTCCACCCCTTGATGGACATGGATTGGCAGGGGCTGTCACAGCTCCCATCACACCAGGGACCCTCCACACTGGAGCCCTTGAGAACATTCAGGTGGGTCTGCATTGAGAGGAGGCATTTTCTGATGGACACAGGGGCCTCTCAATCCACTCTGAATCTTAGACCTAAAGGGGAAAATAGAAAAAATATATTTTGATTTTTGAGGGAATGAGTGGGAAAGATGAGCAGGTATTTTGTTCAACCACTATTAGAAGATGTGGGGGATAGGTTTGAAATAAATGAATTTTTTTTTCTTCCTCCTGTGATTGTAATTTACTAGGAAGGAATTTGAGAGAACTGGATTTTAATACTGTAAAAAAGGGGATACAGAGGCCAGTTCTGTTTTACCTTTGTGTCAAAAGTCTGACAAGGCCCATGCTGAAGTGAACCCAGAAGTGTGGGCAGCCTCAGGGAAATAGAGAAAATTAGATATGGAGCCTCGACAAATTACTTGAAAGCAACCAGGACAAGTGGTGTCTAAAAGCAATACCCTGTTCCAAGAGAGGGAAGGAAGGGCTCACTGGTATTGAGTCCCTGATAAAGGCAGGGCTTTTGGAGCCAAGGATGTCTCCCTACAACACTCCTATCCTGCCAGTAAACAAACTGGAAGGATGGACACATGGAGAAAACACAGAATTTTCAAGTGTTAAAATGAAGATTACCTGAGGCAGCTGGCCTGGGCCTTCCAGACAGGGAAAAAGAATTTGAATTATGGGTGGATGTTAAACAGGGTCTTGCAAAAAAAAAAATCTTGTGCTAAAATGTTTAACCCAGTGGCCAGAGAGTGGCCTCATTGTCTGCAGAATTGTGCAGCCACAGCTTTCATGGGAACTGAGGCCTGAAAACTGATGACAACAGGAGGATCTCCTATGGTTCAAGTCTGGCATCAAGTTAAAGCTTTGACAACCAAAAGAGCCTCTAAATGGATGAACAGTGCTCGGTTATTACAGTATGAAACTTGTTCAATGGCACAGGAGGATTTAGAACTGAGGACAGGGCAAGGGTTTAACCCAGCCTCCTGTTGGAACAGCCTGGAGAGGGGCTGGCAAGGAACCCAGGACTGCACTCAAGGGACAGAGCTCCAGAGCCAGGCTGGGAGAGATTGATGGGACATTCCCTGGCCTGAGGGAGAAAATGTGTTTGTGGATGGCTCTGCAAGGGCAGCAGAAGGGAAAAGAGCTACAAGACAGGCTATTATTAAGGAAGGGGAATCAGACAAAGCGCAGGTCACTGCCCCATGCTCAGCTCAACCCGCAGAGCTGTGGGTGCTTGTGAGAGCCTGGCACTGAAATGCCCTGAGCAGGAAGGCTTCAATATCTTCTGCTGACACCATGGCACCTAACAGGGGGGCAAAAGCCATTATGACTGCTTCAGCAACCACTGGATCACTGATTAATCTATTTCTAATACAAATAATTTAAAGGTAATGGATCGGGGAAGCAATAGATTCAGTAGGGGAAAGTAATTTTACAGGAAAGACCCTTCAGAGGGTTATGGCAGCTTTAGGAATACAATGGTACTTCCATAAACCCTGGCAATCCCAGAGTTCGGGTTGGATAGAAAGAATGAATGGGGAAATAAAGAAACACCTTTGGAAGCTGGAGATGGAAACCAAGATGGCATGGGTACAGCTTTTGCCATTGACTTGGGCAAGAAGAGACAGACCCAGGGAAGATATTCAATTATCTCCCTTGGAATTCATGTCAGGAATTCCTTACCCTGGTAGTTCTCCACCTAGTGCAGGGTGGAGATAAGGGATGTACATTTAAAGCAGGCTGTGGCCAGAATCCTGTCTCCTGTGAAATCTCTCCCACAGGAAGCTGGGCTGGCACAGAGCCTGCCCTGGGACTTTGCTGTTGCCAACACCCAGCCAGGACAGCGGCTCCTGCCTAAGGAGTGCAAAGCAGCACCACTGGTGGCCAAGGGGCCCATGCCAAGTGGCCCTGAGGCCAGAAACAGCCGCCAGCACAGCTGAACACGGGGGGACCCCTCAGCCTGGGCTCAAGGGCTCTGAAGCCCCGGAGATTTGCACTTCCCGCCTGCAGCAGGAGGATGGGAGGCCGCCACTGAGCCTGCCCTGAAGGCAACGCAGCAGCAGCCAGGGCTCCACAGCGGGCCAAGCCCCTGCGCCTGCCCACACATCCTCTGCTGAAACCCTCTGAAATCCTGGCCACCCTCCTCTGGCATCTCCAGCCACTGGGGCCAAGCCTTGCTGCCACTGCTGCAGCTTCAGCGCTGCCTGGGCCTGCACTGCCACAGCTGCTGGGGAACACCACGGCACAATTCCACTCTGGGGCTCACTGACACCCACACTCTGGGCTGCCTGGGATTGCATTGCTGCAAAATGCACCGATTTTGGTTCTTTTAAATCTTCTTGCTCTGCTCAGAAAGGTTTCTCTACTCAAAGGTTTGCCTTTGGGAAAGAAATGTTAAAGGGTTTTTTTAAGGGGTGTTACACCACTCAATGGAGATGAGTTTAACATCCCAACAGACTGGGAATAGCCCAAAAGATACCCACAGAGATAACGACCAGCAACAAAACATCAACGCCCAGCAGCAAACAGCAACCAACAGCCACCCCAGACACTGCCCCTGGCAGAGCTGGAGACACCTGGTCTGGAAAAGACTGAGAAGGAAATCCAGGAGTGTGGATCGAATTTACATCAGAGGGGAAGAAATCCGGGTCCAACAGGAAACCAAACACTAAAAACTTACATAACTTGGAAGCAATGAACATTAATGTAGTGGATTTAGATTGGTTCACACTACATAAAGTTTTACTAGATGTGAAAAATGCATGTATTTTATGATTGGCTTTTTGCAAACATTAAATGTGTTCTGTTAGAAAGTAATGCTGTATTAATTCTCTTAAGTACTGTGTTAAATATAGTTTTAAGTTATGAAAACTGTTAAAATAGAAACTATGTTAGCAGAATTGTTTTAAGAAAGGAATGAAAGGAATGAAGCACTCCCATCAGATAGCAGCCACAGGACTCCTAAATCTTTCAAGAAAAATTGCCTTTTTATCAGAAGAAACGAACTTCTTCTAGCCTTGGAGACTCCAGTGAGATTAGAAGGAAGGAAGCTGACAAAGCTGACAATTGCCAGATAGCAGCCTGCATTTGAATGGAATTTATGCATCATGTATGAAGTGTATGACTATGCAACAGGCTGTTGCTTTTAAGGGGCAATCTTTAGGTAAGCGGTGTCCTTTTTCGGGGCTCGTAGTGCCCTGGAAAAAGGTACCCGGACGTCCATAACTCTTTGCTTTTATTGTCTTATATTGTCCTAATTTAGTTTGTCCAAATTGTTATTGCTTGAATTGCATTGTTATTCTTTTTAACCATTTTATTATTATTAAACTTTTTAAAATTTTAAAAACAAGTGATTGGAGTTTTTCACAATTTGGTAGCAGAGGATGGTTTACACCTCGTTGCCGGTGCTTTAGGAGAGTCAGTGGGGAAGGCGCCTCTGCCCTCTTTGGCAGCCTCGCTGGGGTGACCGATGCAGGTTATGGTGGACAAAAGGAGACAATAAAACAAAGAGAAGGGAAAAAGGCTCCCTACAACCGCGGTAATTGGCCCCCTAAGAATTGGTGCGCACGAAGAACCCGGGAAGGAAAAAGGATTGGTCAGTATTTCTCGGGGGTGGGGGGCGGTACGGGGGATGAATGTGCGTGAATGAGAGGCGGGCTGGATTGTCCCAGACTTGCCAAGCGAGAACTGGAGTCTCCCATGCTGTGTTTCCATTCTTTTTGCGAGAAAAGCGGCCAGTAAAGAGACGAAGCGAATGAAAAGAGAGTGAAAGAATCCCCCGGGCTGACTGGGACTGGGTCTCAGGGAGGGGTTGGACCCCTCGGAGATAGGGAGCAAGGTTTCTTAGCCCAATCCACTAGGAATCGGGACAGAAGGGGTCCCTAGAAAAAGCCTGCTGGGTTGAGGGATTTATATATTCCAAGAGCACCCTAGAGCAGGGTTGAACAAGATTCTGTCGGAGTGAGGATATGCCCGAGAACACTCAGGGTGGGACAGCATAGCCCGATTGAGGGATGAAAATTTTGCCCAACAGTATCCGGGGTTTAATAATGCAGTCAGATTGAGGGGATTTTTTTCCCAATAGGATCCGGGGTTGAATAACCTAGCCAGACTGAGGGATAAAAATACCCAAGAACCCCCAGGGTTGGACAACACAGCAAAATAAATTAAATGCCCAAGAGCATCTGTAGTTGCACCACACTGCTGGGGTGAGGGACAGGGAATGCCCGAGAGCATCTGGGGTTGGACAACGCAGCTGGATGGAGGGAAAACACCCAAGAGTATCTGGAATTAGACAACGCAGCAGGATTGAGGGAAAATTGCCCAAGAAATCTGGAGTTGGACAGCACAGCTGGGTGGAGGGATATCCAATAACACCAGGACTGGCCAGTAACACCTAAACTTGGAATAGGTGATGTGAAAGTAAAAGGCACCTTATCGTTGTCTTGTTGTGTGTGTGAGAGAGAGACACACAAAAATCAGCCTCAACTTTCCGGGCGGGTGGGAAGGAGGAGGCAGTGGAAAAAGTGTGTAAGTGACCCGCAGACCAGGTTATGGCCTCTGGGCAGGTGGATGCTTTAACCAAAGTATGTATATATGACCTGCAGATAAGTTTAGGTGGAGACTTTAACCGAAGTTTGTATGTGTAACCTGAAAAACAGGCTGGTGTTCCCTCAGGCGTGTGAGGCCCGGAGATCCTGGGTCCTAGAGGCCAATCCCAAGGTGAAAGGGGGAAGGGGCCACAGAGAACTGTGATTTTCTGACAATAAAGATTCACTTTGTGTTTTGAGGGTGTGGAAAATGTGTAAACGTGAATGGGAAATAAAGGTGAGTGAATGCAGTGGAATGAAAGTATGAATAATGCAAATTGGGCATTTTAAGCCTTACTGTATCTCCTTGGAGGGAGGTGCATTGTATTGGAAAACAGTGCGAGAAAAAGGAGGTTTTTTTTGGATAAGTAGTTGCGAGAAAGTGGTAATTAAGTTGTGGGGGGAAAGGGTGAGAAACAGAAGCAGGGGGGGCAAACAGATAGAAAATTGAGAAATGGGGCAGAAATCCAGTAAGGTGGACACGGGAAAGAAAAGCGGGAATTATGTTAGCCAACTGGGGAAAAAAAAAACTCTGTACAAGAAAAGGGACAAAGTAAAGATGATACAATTCTGTATGTTTGAGTGACCAACAAGAAGAAGAAGATAAATACATGAAGAGCTCATTTTAGGGGTTCTGGAGGCACTGGAATTGCCCGGAGGGATGGCTGTAGTGCACATCAGGGGACACCGGGGAGGGGTGACCCCAGAGATAGGAGGAAATGATTTGGCAAGTCGAGAAGCTGGGGATGCAGCAAAGGGTAGAACTGAGGGGTTGTGTTGATATTGACTCCAAATGAGGGAAGGATTGGAAATTCCAAAGTTTAATGATGCAAAAAGAAAAAAAAAAAATAATTAAACGAGATTGGAGGTGAACAACATGGGTCAGGGAGGTGGAAACTCCCTAGCGGAGAATAAGTACTTGATGAAATGATTACTAGGGGGATGTGGGAGGACATGTATCAGAAAGCCCGGTGGGATACTTAAGCTTTGTGTGATTTTTTTTTTTTTTTTTTAAAAAGAACTGTGAGTGCATTGAGAATTTTTAGAGTAAAAAAGGACAAGTAACTGAAAAGATGTGTAATATGCCAAAGGATAAATAAAAAGGTGATTAGAGAAATAATATGAGAAAGTCGTGAGTTGGCCCGTCGACTATTTCAAAGTATCCAAACAGAAATTTGGATTTGTTAAGCTCTGGACTTATTTGTAAAAAAACCGTTTAATTCAGAAGAAAGAGAATATGCTATGTGTTGGACAGGGGATTTTAGGAAAATAAAAATCTTTAAAGTAACAGAAACTCAGGAAGTAAAACAAGAGAAGAAAAAGGGAAAAAAGAAAAAGACGGGAACAGGAAGGGAAAAAGGGAAAAAGAATGGGACCCTTTGCTAGCTTTGCCTCCTCCGTTCATGGCCGAGGGGCCGGTCCCGGACCCCGGCTTGCTGCCTGTTTCGGCGCCGCCAGCCCCGGTCCCAGATCCCGGCCAACTGCCTGCTGTAATTTCGTCCGCCGCAGATCCCGTCCCAAGCGCGGGCGTGCCGCCCGTGGCGGCCCCGCCTGCCCCTGCAAACACCTCAGTCCTGGAGGGGACTTTGCCCGCCCTGGTTCCACCCGCCTGGCCCGCGGCTGCTTTAACGGTCAGACCCGGGGTCCCTTTTTGCTCCATGGTCTATGACCCCGCCCCGCTAGTGCCGGGGGTCGCGCCGTTTCCAGCCATCCCGTCCTCAGCGGTCCCTCCTCCAGCTCCATTTGCGGCTACTCTGCCCCTGCCGACTACGCTGGGGCCACCGCTGCTGTTTTACCTCTGCCGGGAGCTGGCGGCCCGGGAGCCATTGGCCACGTGCGGGCTGTCCCCTCTCCGCTCTGGCACCCCCCGGAAACGCTCCCTCCCCGGGCAGTTCCGGCCGCGGACCGCGCCTACGTCCCGCCCTTGGAGGACCAAAACTCGGTGGGACAAACCGGCCCCAGCCCCCGCCCTGCCCGGAGCTCCGTTCCCTTGGTAAGCACGGCTCCAGCCGGTCCGAGAGGCGCTCCCTCCCGAGAGGAAGCGCCTTATCGAAACACTAGAAGCTCGGTTAAAAGGCAGACGTCTCTAGACTCTTCCCCAAACCGCGGGGGGGAAGGCTATGGAAAAGAGAAAGGGGAAGGATTTAGATGACGGGATTAGTCTATCTCCGTTACGAGAAGTCCCCATGGGGGGTGGCGGGACGGGGTTTGTAAATGCTCCGCTAACTTCCTCTGAGGTCAGAAACTTTAAGAAAGAGATCAAAGGAATTTTGGAGGATCCCATAGGTACAGCTGAACAATTAGACCAATTTTTAGGACCAAACATTTATACTTGGGAAGAAATGCAATCCATAATGAGAATATTATTTTCTCAGGAGGAGAGACAGTTAATTAGGGTGGCCGGGATAAAGGCTTGGGAAAAGGATAACCCACAGGGGCCCCCTGGGGAGGATAAAATGCCAACTGCACCTCCTGAGTGGGGTCAAAATAGTGAGGAGGGAAGAAAACATATGAATGAATATCGGAATTTAATAATCAAGGGAATAAAAGGGCAGCACCCCGAGGACAAAATGCTAAAAAGGCTTTTGAGGCACAACAAGGGAAACAAGAGACTCCAACTGAATGGTTAGACAGACTTAGGAGAAATATGAAACAATATTCGGGGATAGACCCTGAAGACGATATGGGGAAAGCATTGTTAAGGATTAACTTTGTTACTAATGCTTGGCTGCACATTAGGAAGAAGCTAGAAAAAATTGAGGATTGGCATAGTAAATCATTAGACGATTTATTAAAAGAGGCTCAGAAAGTTTATGTCCGGAGGGATGAAGAAAAGGCTAAATTAAAAGCAAAATATATGATAGCCACCATGAGAGAAGGCAATTCCCAGAGAAAGCCAAACAGTATAGGAATTAATGGAATTAACCCTAGACACGAAGGTGGGGGAGACAGGGGAATTCCTAGGCACAGAGGTGATGGAGATAGGGGAATTAACCCCAGACATGAAGGGGGTGGAGACAGGAGAAGGGAAAGGAATAGGATTCCAATACAAACCAGGTCTCAGGAGCATCCCGAGATTGTCTGTCATTACTGTGGGGGAAAAGGACATTATAGGAAAGATTGCCGTAAACAGGCACAAGATCTGAAAATCTTTAGAGAAATAGGCACGGAGGAGGAGTAGGGATGTCATAGGCTCTATTTTTTTTTTAGGGACCAATACCATCTGGAGCCTGTGATAACCTTAAAGGTAGGCCCCAAAGGAGAAGAGCTGGAATTTGTTGTAGACACAGGGGCAGAAAGAACCTGCCTGTTAGATATTCCAAAAGGTTATAGTGTGAGTAAACAAATGGCGAAAGTAACAGGGGCAAAAGGTGAAAGTTTTATAGTTCCAGTCATTAAGGATGTAGTAATTGAAGGAGAAAGTAAGATTTGGATGAGAGATGTCTTACTGGTCCCAGCGGCAGGTAGTAACTTACTGGGGAGGGACTTACAAGTGCAATTAGGAATAGGGGTTATCCCAGAAGATGGGAGGATGACTGCTAGAGTTTTAAAATTAGGCCAAGAGGATGAAGAAAAAATCAATGAGGAAGTTTGGGCTGGGGAAGGAAATAGGGGAGGATTGAATATAGACCCCATAAAGGTTACGACTGAGAGAGAAGATTGTCCTATACGTGTACGTCAGTATCCTGTATCTTTAGAAGGACGGAAGGGCTTGAAGCCAGTAATAGAAGGGCTAATAAAGGATGGGACATTAGAACCTTGTATGTCCCCTCACAATACCCCTATTCTCCCAGTAAAGAAGTCTGATGGGAGTTATAGATTGGTACAAGACTTAAGGGAAGTTAATAAAAGAACTCAGACTCGATACCCAATAGTACCAAATCCATATACTCTCCTGAGTAAAGTCCCACCTCAGCATCAGTGGTTTAGTGTGGTGGATCTCAAAGATGCATTTTGGGCTTGTCCATTGGCTGAGGAGAGCCGAGATATTTTTGCCTTCGAATGGGAGGATCCAAAAACTGGGAGGAAGCAGCAATTACGATGGACGAAATTACCGCAGGGTTTTTTAGATTCGCCAAACTTATTTGGGCAGGCTTTAGAAACAGTACTACAAGATTTCCCTACTCCTCCTGGAATGCAAATTATCCAATATGTGGACGATCTTTTACTATCTGGGGAAGTCAAAATGGAAGTGAGAGAGGCTACTATACAACTTCTAAATTTTCTTGGGGAAGAAGGACTGAGGGTATCAAAGGGAAAGTTGCAATTTGTAGAACCAGAGGTAAAATATCTTGGACATTTAATTAGTAAGGGTAGCCGGAAACTCAATCCAGAAAGGATTGTAGGGATTTTATCCCTTCCCCCCTCCCTCTACGAAGAGAGAAATCAGAAAGCTACTGGGATTACTGGGATACTGTAGATTATGGATCGAGGGATACACACAGGCTGTTAAGTTTTTGTATAAGAAATTGACAGAGGGGGATGATATCAAGTGGACTGAGGAAGATGATGATAAATTAGGAGAACTGAAGGCAAAACCGGCCTCAATCCCAGCCTTAGGTTTACCCTCATTAGAAAAACCCTTTCATCTGTACGTGAACGTGGAAAAGGGGGTAGCTCATGGAGTTCTGGCCCAGGAGTGGGGAGGAGTAAAGAGACCAGTAGCTTATTTATATGAAAGATGTTAGATCCAGTAAGCCACAGCTAGCCAGTATGTGTTTAAGTTATAACAACTATTGCAATTCTAGTAAAAGAAAGTTGTAAGCTTACTTTTAGAAGTAAATTAATTAAGTTCACCTTGTACCATCTGAAGTTTTTGAATCAGAAGAAAAAAAGAAAGAGAGAAGTTGAAATAAGGAGGTAGTTACCTAACTCTGAGATGTGAGAATGTGAAGTGATGACAGTGCTAAAAGACAGCAGAAGTGCGAATGCAGGTTTTTGCATGAAAGGCAAAGAAGTGTCTTAACACATGGTTGTTAAAAGGCTATTCAATTCTGAACTGAAGTTCAGAAAGGGTTTGGCAGAACGAGCCCTCCTTGAAGAAAAGAAGGGGTAAGTTGACTAGAGAAAGAAAGAGAAAGAGAGAGAAGAAGAGAAAGAGGAGAGAGAGAGAGAGAGGAGAGAGCACGAGGAGGAAAAAGAGACCCAAGGCAGCCCCCAGGGTCCCCGTGCCCGTGGCTGCTCTCCCCTGCTCTGGCCCTGTAGTGAAGAGGCAGCAGTGGGGAAGGGCGAAGAACAGCATTGAGAAGAAGGCTGGGTGGCCAACACCAAAAAGATAAAAATCAAAGCAGAGATTGATAACTTTCCAAACCTCACAAAGCGGTTTGTTTCTCTTAAGTAAGAAGTTTTTTTAGTTTCTTTGGGTTTTTTTGTGTTTTGTTTGCTGTTAAAGAGAAGGGTTTTGTTGCTGAAGAATAAGTTTGTAAGGCTAAAACAATAAGATGCTGCCCAAAAGGTAAAAAGCAATAGATGTAATACATCTTGTGTTAAAATCGGCCTAGCCTTTTTTGATTTAATTAACTGTAACTCACAGAAAGAAGATTTTGCCTCTTCAGTTATTAGCACAGCTAAATAGAAGAGGAGGCTGCTGCTGTGGAGAAAACTTTTAGCTAAACTCAAAAATTTAGAAGAAAAGCAAATGGTAAAAAGTTAATGCAGTATTTATTACTATGTTATTGAGAAGTCCTTTCTAGGCACTACTGAAGACACGATCAGAATAACGGAAGAAGGGTGAATTCAAGCCAGCAGAATCAAAGGACTTGTGAAGAAATCCCAAGATACTAAACTGACTTTCCAATGGGGACTGAGTGGTAATAGTTTAAGAAAACCCAATTGATCCAAGAAATGTATGAAGAATAACACTGAATTAAGAAATAAGATAACGCTTATATCACTAGTTTTGAACACTGCCTGAATAAAACATCTCCTTGGGGGAAGAATATTTCAGATAGAGAAATCAAGACTGGTTTTTTTTTGTATTCTGACCTTAGCCTGAGAATTGTACAGAGGAGAAGGAGAATTACCATTGCCATTAGTAAATTTTACTTAATTAATTCCAATACTGGACATGCTAGCTGGGTTATAAGTAAATGCTTAAATTGTGAGAGTAATTAGTATTGTAGTTCACAAAATTTATGCTCTTATTGCAAAAAGTGTTAAAGTAATAACTTGGGTTTGGAGATGAGAATTATTAGTGCCTGTTTAATGAGAGATATTTGAAGAACAGTAAGAGACCACAGTTAAAGAGTATCAAAAACAATTTGCCTGGTAATTATTAAGAGAAAATAACAAAGGAATAGAGGGCAAGACCAGATTGGCCTCTGTATATCGCCACCGAGAAGATCAAATATACCTGCTGTGAGCTGCAACCTCACAGGCATGGGAGGTGGGGGAGTATAAGCCATACTGGACCTCTATTATTCCTGGTTTTGGCACTCATTTGTTGTCTTTTCTCTTTTGAGATACCAGCAAGATTGTGTCACAAATGCTAAATGATAGCAAATAAAGCCACCCAGGCATTAGAATTACTATCAAGTTAGCTAAGCCAAACAAAACCTGTAGTGTATCAGAATAAGTTAGCTTTAAACTATTTGTTGTCCAAAGAAGGGGGTGTTTGTAGAAAGTTCAAATTGATGACCACAGAAAAGTCATTCTAGCAAAAGCAAAAGAAATCAAAGAAAAAAATAATATGCATATAATAACCCAGGTAGCAGTCCAACAATTAGCGAACAATGTTAAAACTTAGCTGGTAGAGTGATACATTAAAAGAAATTAAGATCTTTCATTTTATATGTTACAACTGTTTTTATATTTCTTCTTTGTGTAATCCTCTGTTTTATTTTACCAGCATAGTCCAGAAGATGCAAGTAGATAAGAAATATTGCTCAAGCCAAATGATTTACGAAGAATAAGAGTGGGGATTGTGAAAAACGCATGTATTTTATGATTGGCTTTTCGCAAATATTAAATGTGTTGTGTTAGACAGTAATGCTGTATTAATTCTCTTAAGTACTGTGTTAAATATAGTTTTAAATTATGAAAACTGTTAAAGTAGAAACTATGTTAGCAGAATTGTTTTAAGAAAGGAATGAAAGGAATGAAGGCACTCCCATCAGATAGCAGCCACAGGACTCCTAAATCTTTCAAGAAAAAAGAATTTATTGCCTTCTTATCAGAAGAAACGAACTTCTTCTAGCCTTGGAGACTCCAGTGAGATTAGAAGGAAGGAAGCTGACAAAGCTGACAATTGCCAGATAGCAGCCTGCATTTGAATGGAATTTATGCATCATGTATGAAGTGTATGACTATGCAACAGGCTGTTGCTTTTAAGGGTAATCTTTGGTTAAGCGGGGTCCTTTCTCGGGGCTCGTAGTGCCCTGGAAAAAGGTACCCCCGGACGTCCGTAAGTCTTTGCTTTTATTGTCTTATATTGTCCTAATTTAGTTTGTCCAAATTGTTATTGCTTGAATTGTGTTACTATTTTTTTTAACCATTTTATTATTATTAAACTTTTAAAATTTTAAAAACAAGTGATTGGCGTTTTTCACATTAGCCAATTTGTTTAATAAGGAGAATTTATTCCATCATTAAAATACAATCATAAAAAGGCCTCAAGCAAAGATCAGTTTGGCGCTGAATCAGGCCAACAGCATCGGGTGAGACAGGGAGGGGGCACTATGGCTCCTCTCCTCTGTGCATCACGGAGACACAACTCTCATGAAGTCTTTTTTATACATTTCCAAACTCTGAGGGTTGCTGGGAAGGGTTTCTTGCTTTCTTATTGTTGATCTCATCTTTTTGGCATATTCATGTAGTTTTTCCTTTCTTGCTGCTGCTCTTGCTGAGTTTCTTGAAACTGGTAAATAATTCACTTTGTTAGAGGAAAATCTCCTGCAATATACATTCTAGGAGACACATATTTATCTTATCAATGACACATATCAAATGCGTATTGCTGGGGTTTGGTCAGATGAATAATCCTCTGGAATCAACATTTCTGGAGACAAATAGAATATTCAGGCTAGGATTTTGGTGCTTACCGCTGTAATCTCATCAGAAGGAATTTCCTGGAACCCTCTTTTGGTATGCCAGGATTTTCATCAGAGATTACTCTAGCCTCAGCACAAATTTTTACATATCATCTATTACAATCCTTCCCCTTCTATATCAATTTATTAAATTCATGATTTCAGGACAAATTTTGACAAAGCTTACTTAGTTTTTAATGTCATATTCAGTATTTATAAAACTTAACAACTACACTTTTATGCTACTAGTCAGTGTATACAAATAAAACAACTCTTCTCATAAGACAGATTATTCTAAATCTTTAATTTCTTTCATTTGGATTCTCAATTATACTTTTTTTTTATATCAATGTATTTGCTTATTGTATTTTGAGATATATTTTGACTCCATAGTAGTTTAAGGCTGGTAATATTTGTCATTCTACTCTCAGGATTTATTATTTCTTTATGTCTTGCAGAACAAAAAGTTTTAACATATTGCTTACAAATCTCACCATTTTATTCTTTTTGCTATTATTTTCACATTTTCTTTTTTCCAATATTTTTACTACTCATAGTACACATTCTTAATTTGCTACAATTATAACATACTACACTAACTTGGGAGTGTGCAATATATATTTTTCTTTTTAACTTACAAAATAATAGTTATATTTGCTACTAAGGTGGAGCTTGGGGATAATGCTATCATGACTCATTCTTTTTGGGGCTGAATGACCAATACAGTGAAAATAATCTTCTGGGGTGTTAACTCTACCTCTGTCAAGGCCCCTTTGTGCTGCAGCCAAAGGGCTGAGATGTGGATCTTCTTGGTAGCAGAGCCCACACCTTGGGATCCAGTCACTGATGTCATTGGTCTCATTGTCAGTATTTACCCCATAAGGTTTATAAGAGCCCTTTTAATTTCTGTTTAGGATTTAGGATAGCATCTCCTTATTTCTAATTGTTATAGTCTTATTTCTTTGACATTTTAGCTCTAAAATTATAATTAGTCTGTACACTTCTCTTTCTTTGAGCTATACTTGGCTTTTTTTTCCTTTAATTTGATATTTATTAAATATCTAATGGTCTTTGTCATACCCTATCTTATTTTAATTTTGCTTTCAATGTTTCTTGTAACTTAAATCTGGTTTGTATCTTATATACCAAATTTTTTCAGATTTTCAGACACGGGAAAGGGAGAACGGAAACGGCCCCGGGCGGGGGCGCGGGACGGGCGGCAGCGACCGCGGTCAGCACCGGGAGCGGGGGGGGCGGGGAGGAGGGGCTGGGGGTGGGGCTGAGGGGGTTTGGGGGGTGTGAGGGAGAACTGGGGGGTCCTGAGGAGATTTGGGGGTCCTGAGGTGTGAAAACGCCACTTGTTTTTAAAATTTTACAAGTTGAATAGTAATAAAATGGTTATAAAAATAGCAATATAATTAGAGTAATAAAAATTTCAACAATTGAGATTAGGACAATACGAGAGAATAAGAACAAAGAGTTGCGGATGGTCCGGGTACCTCTTTCTGGGCATAATAAGCCCAAAAAGGACACACGTTAACAGAGGATTAACCCTTAAAAGCAATAGCCTGTTGCATATTCATACACCTCATACACGATGCATAAATTCCATTCAAACAAAGGATTCTGTCTGGTCAGTGTCAACTTCTTCCTCTGAATCCTGACTTCAGGGCTGAGCAAGGTGGGAAGAAGTTCGTTTCTTCTGATAATGGAGCAATAAATTCTCTTTCTCGGAAAGATTTTGGTGTCCTGTGGCTGCTGTCTGGGGCAAGTACCTCATTCCTTTCTTTAAAAAAAAATCCCACATACATAGTTTCTATTTTAACTACAAAAGTCATTTTTAACTACAAAACTACATTTACAATACTATAAAAATGTTAATACAGCACTACTAATCAATACAACATAATACATACAGTAAATATCTGCCTAGAGCCACATAATGGGCACTTTTCACATGAGGGGATGTGGAGGGTCCTGAGGGGGTTTGGGGGTCCTGAGGGAGAACTGGGGGCGCTGAGGGGATGTGAGGGGGTTTGGGGTTCGTGAGGGAGAATTGGGGGTTCTGAGAGAGAATTGGGGGTATCTGAGTGGATCTGAGGGCGTCTTGAGGGGATTTGCAGGTGATTTTGGGGGTCCTGAGGGAGTTTCGGGGGTGTGAGGGGATTTGGGGGTCATGAGGGGATGTGAGAGGGGGTGAGGGGGGCTGAGGGGATGTGAGGGGTTCTGAGGGGTTTGGGGTGATCTGAGGGAGAATTGGGGGGTCCGGAAGGGGTTTGAGGTGGATTTTGTGGGGTTCTGAGGGTGAATTGAGGGTCCTGAGGGGATCTGGGGGGGGTCTTGAGGGGCTTTGGGTGGATTTTGGGTGGTTGTGAGGGAGAATTGGGGCTCCTGAGGGGGTTTGGGGATCCTGACAGGATTGGGGGGGCAGGGCTTGAGAGGGATTTTGGGGTGTCCTGAGGGAGAATTGGGGTCGTGAGGGGATTTGGGGGGAATTTGAGGGGGTCCTGAGGGATTTTGGGAAGATTTTAGGGGATCCTTGACTGGATTTGGGGGTTTGTTACTGAATTTTGGGGGGTCTGGGCTGATTTTGGGGGACTTTGGGGGTCCCTGACCAGGTTTGGGGGCATTTGGGGTCATTTTGGGGTCCCTGACCAGAGTTATGGGGGATTTGGGGTAATTTTGGGGTATTTTGGGGTAATTTTGGGGTCCCCTGATTTATTAAAAATATGGATCTTGATCTAGTACCGATATCCAACTGGGACAGACAAAAACTCTCGAACAGTTTAAAGTTAGAAAGTGAATGTTTATTGTGGGATAGCTCCCAAACACACACTGCAATTTACAGGTGATTACAGAGTCCTTTTATCTATACCAGTAGTGAATACCCAAAATACAAATGCATATTCATAACTTTGGTACATCCCATTCCCCACTTCGTATGGGAATTAGTTCAAAAGCCATTAAGCATGCGTGGTTTGTTCCTTGACATGGGTCGGTGGTCCCTTTCATGGGGAGGGGTCCCAAAATGAGGAAGTAAATGAAGTCTTCCTCGTTCTGACCTTTCTACCTTTTCAATGCAAATCTGACAAATGAACCCTTGGTAGAACTCCCATTCCCGTCTTCAATTGGTTTCAGAACAGAGGAGGCCACAATTGTCTGATGTTCCTAAAAGCTGTTTATCAGTTTCTATATTCTTCATTATAACCCCAGCTAACCAAACATTGTGTTGACAAGCAATCAATTATTAGTTAACTGCTAACTCTTAACTTCATCAAGGCCTACCCATTTACTCTGATTAACTCCAATAAAGCTTATCTCTAACTAAAACCTCAGCTCCTCCAAAACCCCTAAATTCCTTAAAGTTTATGTCTCACCAGAGCTGCGGGCCCACCCCGGATCCCCACTCCGCACCCCCTGTGCCCCACGGCCGCCATGGGACCCTCCTGCCCGCGCTGCCGCTTCCTCTTTGCCGCCCTTCCCCCATTTCCCCTTCCTCATCCTCTCCCCTCCCACCTCCGGCCGCTCCCCAAATCACTTTTGGGGTCCCATTTCCCCATTTTCCCACAAATCCCCCAATCCCCAGCCCCCTCGGGCTCAGATTTGGGATCCCCCCTCCCCCCTTTTCCCCCTTCCCCACCCTCTCCCACCCCTCCCTCCCCTCCCCCCACCCCTCAGCCCCTCCCGCTCTCCCTTTGGGGGGTCCCCTCCTCCTCCCCCTCCATTCCGGGCTCCCCCCTTCGCCCCCTTTTCCCCCTTCTCCCCCCCTGTCCCAGCGCCTCCCGCCCCCCGCTCACCCGAGAGCTCCGCGCCCGCAGCCGGGGGGGCTCCCAGCAGGGCAGGGAGGCTCTGGGGTGTCCTTGTTTGCTGCATTTCCCGAGTTCCTCTTGCATCCTTTGGGCCATAGGCTGTGCCCTGGGAGGGTTCTTTGTGCTCCTTTGTGACACAGGAGAACCTTCCAGGCGGTTTCTGCGTGAGCTGCTGCTGGGATGTCACAGGAACAGCGCCACGTCCCCGTGCTGTTCCCGTTGCTGTGGGACACGGAGGCCTCAGTGCCCAGAGTGGCTCTGGGCTCGTTGCCGGAGGATCCTCCTGCCCGAGGCATTCTCAGCAGCCAGCCCAGCCCTGACGGGTGTCCTTCTGTGCTTGCAGGGCTACAGGCTGCAGACGTGTGCAGCGCAGCCAAAATGATCCAGCACGTGGCTGCTGCAGTTTGCACTCTGTACACTGTGGCTTATTCGGGGTATTTTTAACCCACTTGGCACGTAAGTCGAGGTTTTCCTTTGGTGCAGCATCTGTGGCTTTGGGCTGGCTGTGTGCTTTCTGTTCTTCCTCTGGAGCTGAGTTGACTTTGGAACCAAATTGCCATGAGGACACCATTGCTTTGGGAGAGCTCCTGCCCGCAGCTGCAGCTGAAAAAGGGGGTTGTCTGCAGCCAGCGGGGCGTGCACAGCATCTGCAATGAGCCCTGGGGGGTTCTGTTCCCTCAAGCAGGGAGTCTGTGCCAGCAGAGCCTGGAACTGCCTCCCTTTGCTGCTCCAGCCAAGAACTGACCCAGCCCAGTATTTTGTGCTGTTCTCTTGCTTGCTGTGGGAAGGGACTGTGGCTCCTGGAGGGATGCTGTGAAAGCAAAATGCTCTCTGGGGGTTGCCTTGCTCCGTGGCATTTCCCACCACAGGCAGTTTTTCTCCTAACAGCATCTGGTTCATGTTCCCTCTCCCATTGCAGGGCACCTCATGTCTGGATTGCGAGCAGCTCCTCCTTCGGTGAGTGGGAAAGGAACCTTTGGTGTTTGGAATTGTGCAGCAAGTTGTGAGCTTGGCATGTGGCAGCCGAGTGCCAGCCTGGGAGGCTGAAGGAAAGTTCCTGTCAGTGTCTTTGCAGCAGCAGCAGCAGCAGCAAAGGGATCCCTGGCAGTTTTCTCCTTTTCTGCTGAAGAGCTTTTGAAGAGCTGCAGGTCTGGCTTTGCAGGCAGAGGATTGCTTGCTGGCTTTAGCCATGGTGGAATATCAAATTCCCAACAATAATTGGCAATGTCCACTTTAGCCCATTGTTAGTTGGAACAGCTCCAAACCCAATTTCTGCTTAGTGCAGCTGGATGTGCAGCTGAGGATAAATAAGGTGATAACTGAGATAGAACTTCCTGTCCCTCACGCTGCCGTCTGTCCACAGGGCACAAAAGCAGCACCAGCACCTCCTGGGGCTCCCTCTGCTTCCAAAGAGGAGGCCAAAGAGGAGGCAGACAGCAGTGAGCTTCCCGCTGCTCTGGGAGACGAGGGCGAACATCCCGCGGTGTGGGAATGCAACAGCGAGGCTCCCGCGGGGTGGGACAAGGACAGGGGACATCTCCCGGCGTGGGACGAGGACGGTGG
The DNA here is from genome assembly GCA_024865655.1 of Emberiza elegans. Taxonomy (NCBI): domain Eukaryota; kingdom Metazoa; phylum Chordata; class Aves; order Passeriformes; family Fringillidae; genus Emberiza; species Emberiza elegans. The sequence continues at coordinate 372,741 of JALJVW010000107.1, forward strand.
ATGTCCCCTGGTGTGGGACCAGAATGGCCAAGCTCCCATGGAGTGGGACGAGGACAACGGACATCTCCCAGGACATCTCCCCAGTGTGGGATGAGGATGGAGGACATCTCCCATCTCCCATCCTCCTCCCACAGGATGGAGGACATCCTGTGGCTTGGGAAGAGGAGAGTGAACATCTCCCAGCATGGGAAGTGGACAGCGAACATCCCCTGGCTTGGAAAGATGATGGTGAACCTGCAGCGTTTTGGGAAGAGGATGGAGAAGCTGCAGCATTTTGGGAAGAGGATGGAGAACCTCCCTCTGCTTGGGAAGAGGACAATGAACCTCCCTCCGCTGTGGGATCCTGGGCTGAACATTCTGACAGCAGCACAGCCCTGCAGCCAGAGGGGAGAGGGGAGTGGTGCCTGATGCAGCTGAGTACGTCTGCTCTGTTCCTGGGTGCCCCAGCAGGTGCTGTGTGTGTGTCTCGGCATCAGCTGCAGCCAGTGTTGCTCTGCAGCTGAATGTCACCGAGCCATTTATTGTCCTTCCCCAGCTGACACCAAGGGGCTCACGGCCCCAGGGAGTGGGGCTGGTTCTGGCTCTGCTGCAAGGCGGGGTCTCACTCTGGGAGGGAGCGTCTTCCACGTGGTTTCTTTCAGGGAACACCGTGAGCGAGGCGGAGCCTGCCCAGAAATACCTGGAGGTGGAGCAGATTGGCCAAGGGTAAGTGCACGGCAGCAGCTACTGCTGCACAAGCAGGGCCGGGTGTTGTGCTGCTGCAGGATCAAGTGAGAAGTCAGGAGAGCTCCAAACACCTTCAGACACTGGCCTACCATCCTGCTGTCTCTCAGTCCTGATCAGAATTGATAACTGTGGTCAGAAGGCGCCGTCAAAGGCCCCTGAGGCTGGCAGTGTCCTGCCTGCAGCAAGGAGCAGGACCTGGAAGATCTTCTGCCCCTGGAACTGGATTGCCTAAGAGAGCCACTCACCATCTGGTGACTGTCAGAAAAACAGTTCTCAATAAGATTTCTTTCAAATATTTTCCTTCAAAAAATATCCTCCAGTCAGGATTATCAACCTAATGGTTTAGGAACAGAAACCAGAGATGAACTAATAAGTGCTCTATTCTAGCACAGGCAGCAGACCCCATCCATTCAGTAACAGACACAGAGCTGATGCACTCTGGGGGAAAATGCATCACCAGCCTGATGGCAGGGCCCTTGTGGAACCTGCAGGTCTTAGGCAGGAAATGGAAAAGGATGAAATGCATTCTTTTCCAGTTCTTTAGACACCCATTTCTCACCTCAGGTTTTGAACTAAAGCACTTAAGCGTGGACATTTGGGATTTGCTCCAGCCCAACTCCTTCGTGCTGGGTCTCAGTTTTCTCTTGCACACCTTGCATGGCAGAGGGCTGGTGGCTGCTGTGCTGGTGTTGGAAGGGTCGATGCACCCAGGTGTTTGTGAACACTGCAGGCAGCAGAGATCTCCTGCCTGGGCTGGCTTTCACTGCCAGGGCCTAAAGCGCTGCTTCTTTCTTCTCTGCTCTTTTGTCTCCAGGGCTTTCGGCACCGTTTCTAAAGGACTCGACAGGGCCACTGGAGGAGAGGTCAGTGCCAACACGCCCAGCACGGCTGGCAGCTCCCCAGGGCTTTCCCCTCTGCTGGGAGCTGTGGCTGCAGCTTTGGGGGCCAGCAGAGCTTTCCTGCCCAGGCTGCTCCTCTGAAGGCAGAGCAGTGTCAGCCTGCAGAGCACAGCTGGGACAGACTTGGTCCTTCTGAAGTGCCAAAGGAATGCAAGGAGGGCAGCGGTGTCTGTCAGAGCAGGACACTCTGGCTTGGTCTTCATATGTAAAAGTGTGCATGCATCAGCTGCTGGAGACTGAGGCCCAACTTATCTTTATCCCAGCCTTGGAGAGGAATATTATTTAATCGTTTTTCCATCCTGCCTTTCATCTTCAAAGGGTACCTCAAGGCCTAATTAGGGAGAGATCCTGCTTGGGCTCAGTTTGGGGTTTTAGTCCAACTTCAGCTGTTCACAGAGAGAGAGGGAGAGAAATGAGAAGATGGATGTCCAGAGCAAAGCTCTCTCCTAAAGCCTGCAGTTGTGTTTGGGTCTGGTGTCAGTGACAGCCTGTGACAGGGATCACCTGAGCAATGGATGTGCGTGTTTGCTTTGTTGTGCAATCCCAAACAGAGCAGTTGCATTTGGAATCATGACCAAATCCCATAGAATTGCTAAAGGGTTCCTGGCTGTTTTGCTCTGTTTTCACAGAACCAGGATTACCTCCTGCTTGCAAAATGGGTTTGAATAATAATAATGAGAGTGTTGAGGCCATTTGAGAAGACCGTAGGTGCAGAGAATGTTGTTAGAGCTTTGAGGCTGACAGCTGAGGGACCATTTCTGCAGAGCTTGCAAGGCCAAATGTCTCTGGCCGTGTGTCCTGTAAGCAGCCCCCAGCTGGCAGAGCAATGGGCCGTGGGAATGGCCCTGCTGAGCTCTGCTGTCCCATCCCAAGGCAGTTTGGCACAGCCCGGCTCCGTCGCTCCAAAAAGACTCGCTCCGTGTTTGCTGTGGCCTCCTGGCACAGACTCCTCCAGTTCAAGGGCTGCAATGTCCCTTCAGGTGGCCATCAAGAAAATGAGTCTCAGAGGGCAGAACAGGGAACGAGCTGTGAATGAGATCCTGCTCCTGAAGGACAAGAAGAACCCCAACATTGTCAACTTTCTGGACAGGTGAGTGCTTCAGCTCTTATCCCGTGCCTGGGCCCTGTGTTAACCTTTCCTGGCATCTGGAGTCTGTAGCCTGGTTTGAAAATGCCTGACCCAGCCACATCTTCCCAAAACAACAGCCTGGCAGTTCACTCCCTCCATGTGCTTTTGTTGCTTTGCTTTGGTTTTTCCTTCAAGTTCCTCCCCGTTTGCTGTGTCTTCCAACAAGTGCTGATGAACCACAGCAGAAATTATTTCCTTGGCTTCTTCTTCCCAGCCCTTTTCCATTGCTAAAGATGCCAGGAAGACCAGGTTCTTGTTTCCAGAAATGCCTCATTTGCCCATTTTTCACTGGCCTTGCCTGTTTCTGAAGGACTTTCTGAAAGGTTTTCTGACTGCTTTTGTCCCAAGTGCTGCACGACCTCCTGCCCTGGATAACCCTGGGAGTTGTGTTGCCTTGTTCTGGAGGGAATGGTGGAACTGATGAGTTCAGAAGCTGAACCAGCTGGGGCCAAGGGTTGTGGTTCCACATTGATCTGGGCTGTTGCTAAACTGCATTTTTCACCTGCTTGCCATCTAAGGCCTCTCCTTTCTCACAGGCGTCTCCTTCCCCTTTAGACTGTGCAGATCCCAAGGGCTGTGCAGCCTGGCAGGAATGTCTCTCCATCTGATTCTGTCCTCACTGACAAGTGACCTGGAAACAAAACTCCACTCCAGGCTTTTCCATGAGGGAATTGAGCTCTGCACATTCATCTCCATGCCATTGCTTTCCTCTTCCAGCTTCCTTGTTGATGGAGATCTCTGGCTGGTGATGCAATACATGGATGGAGGAACTTTGCAGGACATTGTCAGACAGACACGCATGGCTGAAGGAGAGATGGCAGCTGTCAGTCGGAGGGTGAGGGATCCTGCTTGTCACTCCCATGGCTGGGACACGATGGTCCTTCCAAACAGAGCGTGAGAACAGGAGCGGCTCCATGCTCAGGGCTTTGTTTCTGTGTTGTTTTTATGAGCTGGAGAAGAAAGAGCCTCTGCAGTGATCGGCCTGCCAGCATCACTCCACTTCTACTCTGTTCTTGTTCTCTCTCCTGCTGTTGTGGTACTCTCTGTCTGGTTTGGATTTGATTTGCTGCTCTCAGCTTTGCCTTGAACCCTTTGCCTGGAGCTTGTGTGCACTGCACTCCTGGCCTGGCACAGCAAAGCTGCTGCTGGCACAATTCTGAACTGTCCTTTCTTGTGGGATATATTGCGGCCATTGGTTTTTGCCCTCATGTTTCTTGTTCTCTCTCAGTGTCTGCAGGGCCTGGATTTCCTCCATTCCAAGCGGGTGATCCACAGGGATCTGAAGAGCTCCAACATCCTGCTGGGCATGGACGGCTCTGTCAGGCTGGGTGGGTGTTCCTGGCCAGGCACGGCGCTCCCGGGCTGCGGGTGTGGGGCTGCTTCCCAGTGAGGGCCAGAGCCCCACAAGGGCTGCTGGGGGCACTGCCCGGCCCCTGCTGCCAGCTGAGAGCGGCTGCCCCTGCAGAGAGCTCAGGAGAGGAGCAGGGTGCCAGCAGTGCCTTTGCTCTGGCCATGGCCCTGCCAGAGGGGCAGCAGTGGGAATCTAAAGCTCCAAGGGAATCAGTAAAAGCCACTGCACGAAAGCTGAGGGTTTCTTGAAGGGTCCAGTTCCATCTTTCCTTGGCTACAGCCCTGAGGACTTTTCCAGCTGACTTCACTACTGCACTCTCAGACTGAGAGTGGGGAATCTTTGTGCTTGGTTTCCTCATGCCAGCTGCCTTTGACAGGGTTTGTTTCTGTCCTCAGCTGATTTTGGCCTCTGCGCTCAGCTCAGCCCTGAGCAGGACCAGCGCCAGCTCCATGGTGGGCACTGCTCACTGGATGGCCCCAGAAGTTGTGACCAGATCTCCTTATGGCCCCAAGGTGGACATCTGGTCATTGGGCATTGTGACCATCGAGATGGTGGAAGGAGAACCTCCTTACTTCAGGGAAACGGCGGCCATGGTAAGAGGCAAATTCTCCAGTGGCTGCAGGGGCCTGTGAGCACAGGGGACCCTGCACTGGGAGCAGCAGCTGGAGGTTTCTGCACATGGGGAAGGGAATTCCCAGAGGACTCCAGCCTCAACACAGATGAAGATTCTGCAATCTCCAGCAACAATTTGCTTTGGGATTTATGTTATTGCAGCTCTTCTGGCTGTGAGGATGACCTGAAAATATGAAGCAAGTGCATCAGCTCTAATGTTACCTTGCAAGAAAACCCCAAACCATCCCCCCCCAATCCCAGCCCCAAACCCAACAAGATTTCTGCAGGAGTTTCTAAAAGAGGTTTTGCAAGATGATCTCCCCCTTGATTCTTCTCACTGGGAAACTTGTCTAAAACCTAAAGATGATTGTTTAACATCCCCATAGTCTAACGTATTTCTTTCCTAGTCCAAGCTACTTTCTCTGTGTCACCAAGCCTGAGCTTTCAGCAACACAAACCTCCTGTTTCTTGTCTGGCAGCTTCTGGGATGGGGCATCAGGAATGCATTTACTTGAGTGTCAGTGGCACTGCAGAGATGCACTTGATGGAAGAATCCTCTGAAATAACACAAGCAGACCACACTGACTCTGGAAAATGGCCAGTAAAGCTGGTGTGCACATTTGGAGAAGGAAAATGTGCCATTTCTGATGGAGGTTCCTACTAACAAAGTCAGGCAATAAAACTGGCTCCCAAGGCGAGATCATTTGGATGTTGTGATGGCTGTGGCAGCCCCAGGGTTTGGGTTTTTGGTTGGCATAGCAAAATGAGCTCTGAGCAGCATCTCTGGCAGGGAGGAAAGTGCCCCTGGAGCTGGGGCTGAGGCCCCGGGGTGGATGTGAGCCCGTGTGGGTGTGAAGGAAGCTGGCAGAGCGCTGAGTTTGCTTTCCCTGCAGGCTCGCGCTCTGATCCGGCAGAACGGGACCCCGCAGCTGCAGGAGCCCCGGCGCCTGTCGGCTCTGCTGCGGGACTTCCTCGAGTGCAGCCTGGAGCCGGACGAGGAGCGGCGCTGGGCTGCCCAGGAGCTGCTGCAGGTGAGTGCCAAGGGCTGCAGGGGAAGCAGCAGCGCCAGGGAGGGGTTTTCTTGTGGGGCCCCCCCGACAGTCTCCAGTCTCGCTGCGTTCCCACACGCAGAGCAAGCAGAATCCTCGCCTGCTGTGGCTTGGCAGGCTCCTTTCGAGCTCATCTGGACCTGGTGCCCCACAGCGAGCAGGGACATCTTCAAGCAGCTCAGGGGGCTCAGAGCCCTGCCTGACCTGAGCTTGGATGTTTCCAGGGAGGAGGCACCTCCCACATCTCTGGGCACCTTCTGTCAGTGTTTCCCCACTCTCCTGGTTAAAAAATTCTTCCTTAGATCTAATCTGAGCCTGCTTCCCTCGAGTTTCAAACCATTTCCCTTTGTCCTGTTGTAACAGAGCCTGTGAGGAACTTGACTCTGGAAAGTAACAGTTCATTTCTTTCTTTTCTATCCTTTGGCCAGCACCCATTTTTGTCATCAGCCAAGCCTCTCTCCAGCCTGACCCCTCTGATCACTGCAGCGAAGCAACTGAGGGAGCAGCGGAGGAGATGATGCCCTTGAGGACAGCTTCTCAGTTACAGTAGTTAGGATAACTAGATAGTTATGGTAGTTAGCACTGGTAGTTGGTTATAGTAGGTAGCACTGCTAGTTGGTTATGGTAGTTAGGATAGCCTGTTTGTTATGGCAGTTTTTGAATAAAAACTCTCTTAAACCTCAACTCCCTTGACGTGTCCCTTCCTTCTCCCGCTGTGACTCAGCTGCCCGGAGCAATGTGAGGGGAGAGCGGGCCCAGCCTGGCCCAGAGCTGAGCCCCAGCAGAGCCCTGGCAGAGCCCAGAGCAGCCTCGGCACCTGCAGAGTCAGCCTGGAAGGAGGCGCTTGAGCCTTCTCGGCTGCACCCGGCTCTTGGTTACAAACTGTGTGTGCTGGAAAATGCCACCGGCTCTGCAAGAGGGCAGAAGGGGCCCGGGGAAGGCCCAAGTGCTCCTTGCAAGGGAAAAACCTGCCCTGGGTTTGTTATAAATAACTAGGTAGTGTTGGCTTTTGCTACTAGGCATTGACTTCTGCAAATTATTCTTAATCACAACTAGTTTGATATAGTACAGTTTGTAATCACTTTTAACTGCTTTTGCTACAGTATAATTTGTCAGCTATTTGTGCCCTGGCCCCTGTGTAGCTCATATCCTCAGAACATCATTTATGGATGATATTTTAGTTTGTGGGCAGTGTGAAAAACATACATTATAATTTTGGCTTTTGCAAAATATTAAAGGGATGCCATGTGTTGTGCATTATAACATTAACTTTTGCAGAAGTAGCTGTAGTTGTGAAATAATAACTAATGCCTGTATTTTTGTGACTGACAATAATAACTGAGATATTTGTGAAATGGCTAATGTTCATTTCAAATACTTGTGGAAATAGCTAAAAGCGTCTGCATGGTCAGATAACATTTAAGGAAGGGATGTGATGAGGACCCCTGCCACTGACCCTTCCACTGTCAATAACTCACCTGCTGGAACCACAGAACAGGGGCCCTTGTGAGGGAGTGACACACACCCCTCAAAACAGCAATCCACAATTCCTGCATGTATTCTAAAAAGGCCAGTTGGGGGTCAAACCAATCTAAAGAAATCCTGGAACATGTAAAGGAGTTCAAAGAAATGTTTGAATATGTATAATCATTATGAATATGTATGTGAACAATACAATGGCAAAACTAGACAAGAAGAGTTGCTGTGGTTAACCGGTGTGCCTCTGGCCATCGCCAAGCACCCAGCGCTGTTACTGATTTGTCCCTTATTATCCCTTATTAAACTTCTAAAAATTCTAAAGAGTGAGGCTCATTTCTCACAAAACCCAAGGTGCTCACCCCTTGTTCTTCCCCCAAAGCCAGGATTAGTCAATCCTAAACTTTGTCTGGACGGAGGAGAAGGAGGCTGCCAGGAAAAGGAAGATGCACTGGTGTGGAGGCCCATGGGAGTCTCAATCTCCCACCCGTGGAGGACTGGTCCCTGTGAGAGTCTGTCCAAATTTTTCCTCATCTGCCTTACGATCGTCATTTGGGAACCACTGAAGATAAGACCCCCCCTATCTAGAATCTCTGGCTCCAAAGGAGAAAGTCATGTGCCTGAGACCTGAGAGCGTTGCTAAGCCATTGTTTTCACAGGTGTTGTTTGCTGTATGCTACACTGAGCCCAGTGAGAAGAAGGGGGCACCGTGCCCTTTTTGCAACAACAGCCTTGGGAGCTGTCCCACCTCTCGGCCGGGCTGGATTTCTCCTGAGTTTCAGGTGGTCTCCCACAGAAGACCCTCACCTGTTTTACAACCACCGTGACAGACAGACTGAGATGTAAGGAGCCTCTCCATCAAGGACTGAGACATGGAACCCCCATGTGAAAAGGCCCCTCTGCTCCTTCCAAGGACTGGGACTGAAACCCCCAGCCCGGGGCAGGTGTGTGGGGGAGGCAAGCTGACCAAAGCGAGATGTTTGCCTGCAGGTTGTGACCGCTGGACCAAGAAGACAATGGCTCTCGTTTACTGCTGAGAACATGGACTGCCTGTTACATCTATTCCTTATTGTATCTGTTTCCCCCCCTCGCAATTTCCAATAGAGTTATCATAATAAAAACCTCTGAGTTAGCGAGAGACTTCGAGATCTCCCCGACATAACAGGCGGATCCTCGACTGGACTGGACCAAAGCACTTCGTCTCTACATTTGGTAGCTCTATCCCCCTTTCTCTCTCTCTCTCTTTTGTCTCTCTCTTCCTCTATCTTTTTCTCTCCCTTAATCCCTCTATTGCATTTTGCTGTGGTCATTCAATAAAGGTGCATTTGTTTCCATTATCATTGCAAACCCCCTTGTACCGGGTCGGTTCTTTTTGCACCCTGAGATCAAATCCACGAACCATCACGAAACCCGTCCGTGAGGATGGATCGTGACACCCCCCAGGACCCCTCCCAAATTCCCCCCAAAGCCCCCCAGCACCCCAGACCCCCGCTAAAACCCCCTCAAGTTCCCCCCACCCTCCCCAAATCCCCCCAAACCTCCTCAAGACCCTCCCCAAATTCCCCTCACGACCCCTCCAGGACCCCTCACCTGTCCCTGCGCCTCCTCAGCAGCTCCCGGAGCCCCTGTGCTCTCCCAGCGCCTCCCCCGCTCTCTCCAGCGCCTCCCGCAGGCCCCGCCCGAGCCCGGGGCGGCTCCCGGGGGTCCCTGAGGGGGTCCCGGGGGGCGGCGGGGGGGGAGGGGGCGCCCGCTCCATGCCCGGCCCCGGGGTCAGGGGGCGCCGCTTTGGGCTCGGCTCTGATTGGCTGGAGCGGGCACGGGAAGGGCGTGGGGAGGCCTGGGATTGTTGGTTTCTGAGGGCGGTGACGCCAGGCAGATTGGTTGGTTCAGCTCGAGAGAGGCTGGTGATCCTGAGGGGAGACTCGTGGTGATTGGTTGGTGTGGGGCGGGGTGCGCCGTGATTCGTTAATTTGGGAGATGAAGCGCGGTGATTGGATGGTTTGGGGCGGGGCAGGCCCCTATTGGCTGGGAAAAGTCCGGGATTTTTAAGGGAACATTCCCAGTTTTTTGGGGAAAAACTCTCGGATTTTTAAGGAAAAATTCCCGTTTTTTACAGGCAAAACATTCCGGGATTTTTTGACCCCACATGACCCCAAAGAACCCCAAAACACTTGAAATAAACCCCAAATAACCCCAAAAAACCCCAAACAATACCTAAAAGTCCCCCAAATAACCCCAAACAAATACAAATAACCCCATAAAAAAAAAAAACCAAAATAAACCCCCAAAACCCTACATTATTTCAAGTACACTTAAAAAAAACCCACATATATCCCAACATAAAGAAGCCCAAATAATTCGAAATCAGCCCAAATAAACCCAAATAAGTCCAAACAAACCCAAATACTTCTAAATAAACCCAATTTCCAAAAAACCCAAAAAACCGAAATAAACCAAGTAAAACCCAAGATAAACCCCAAATACTCCATAAATAAACTCAAATAAATCCCAAACAAGCCCTAAATAAACCCAAATAAACCCCAAGTAACCCCAGTTCCTCCCATCCCCACCCCAAAACAGATCCCGACCAATCAGAACGCGCGGCACTGATGACGATCCAGTTGCTGGGCACAAACTCAGAGCACTGGCCCCACTCAGCGATTTTCAGCCAATCAGCGCCCGGCCCGACTCTGACTCATCACTTGCCGGGCACAGACC
>JALJVW010000109.1:14872-45210 GCA_024865655.1 Emberiza elegans
TATCATATCAAATTAGCCTTCTAAGGACATGGAGTCAGATTCAGTTATTACTCCTTCATCCTGGGGACCCCAGAAACTGCCACAATCAGCTGTTCCAGTATGGCTGGGAAAGATCTCTCAAATTTTAATTCCGCCACCGTGATTATGTACAGAAATGAAACATACTTGAAACATGATGGGAAGAAGAAAAATGGGACTAGTATTCTAACTGAATAATTGGGGAAGAAATACAGATAGGGTGTAGAGGAATCAATACATCCATGCATGGAAAAATAAATTGTGTAACTCAAATCACTGTAAGAGATTTTATAGAATAGAATAAAGGGAAAATAATTGGTCAATCTGTTTGTGCATCCGATCAATGCTGGCACAACTTTACATAGATAAACCAGTTTCCATTGTATGTTTTGGACAGTACATTGCCATTGCTGCAGTGGCATTGTGACACTGCAGGGCCTTATGGAACCAAAGGGCCATTGTGACATTGTGGGGCTTCATGGAACCATGGACACCGTTTCAAAACTCTGAGGACTTGTATAACCAAGGGTCCATGGTATTCCTCTCCCTGCCCCAGCCCAGCAGAGCAGCCCATCCCTGTCTGGCCCTGCAGCAGGAACTGGAGGCACTGGAGGTCAGGGACAGCCACTCTGTGTCTGGAGTGCTCAGGAGATGCTCAGCTCGGGCAGCTCCCACAGCCCCACGGCCAGCCCTGCTGCCCAGCACAGCACAGAGTTGGTTCCAGGGCTCTCAGGCGGCTCCTGCTGGCCAGGGACAGGGGCAGCCTCTTGCCAGGGCTCCTCTGCACACCCATGGGCTCCTGCTCTGCTCCTGGCCCATGCCAGCTACCCCCAGAGCCTTTGCCAGGGGCACCACGTCTGTGCTGGCCGAACAGCCATTGCTGCAGCCCCTGCCCTGCTGCCCAGGCCCAGGAGCTGGGGCTGCTGCCCTGCACACAGCACAGGGGGCTGTGCCCAGGCCCTGGGCTGCCTCTGCTGGTCTCTGCTGCTCAGCCTGGGACACAGAGGCAGATGATGGTGCTCTCTGCTAGCCCCCTCCCACACAGGCTCTTGAGGGCCATGGAGGGGCTCAAGTGCCTGCCTTGTTCAGGGCTGCCAGAGGGCAGGGCTGCCCTGGATCCTCCTGGGAGTTCCCTGAGGTCAGAGGTCAGTGCCGAACTCCTTTCCCTGTGCCTGCTGTGTCCCCTGGGCTGCCCAGAGCTCTTCTGGCTCCCCAGACATTTCAGTCCTTGATCTCAGGGGTGACCCCCCCCTGGCCAGGCTGTGCCAGTGGCTCCACTCCTGCTGCTCCCTGGCACACACTGTCCTACAGGTCACCTGTGTTCTTCCCGCTGCTCCCAAGGCCCTCCAGACGACATTTCCCTGCCATCTGCCCTGTCCACGAGCTGCAGAGCCCCGGAAGGTTCAACACAGACCATTCAGCATCAGATGGGCACAGCCAACAACAAGCAAAACCTGACCCAGACCTCAGACCCTGATCTCAAGATTTAAAAGCAATAAACAAAATTGTGGAGGATTTTTACCCAGTGGTAGCAAACCCCTACATCCTGTTAACAAAGTTAAAAAGTAATCAGGTGTGGTTTATGGTACTGTATTTAAAAGATGCCTTTTCCCATTTGGCTTTAGCCAGGATAGTCAGAAGCTCTTTGCTTTTGAATGGCAAAATCCAGATACAGAGTGAAAGACCCCGTTAAGCTGGACAGTGTTACCCCTAGATTTCAAGAACAGCCCTACCATAAGCCCAACAACTGGGACCTTACAAGACAGCTTACTTCTCTAAGCCATGGGATGAGGTAAGCAAGGCTTGGCCTGGGTGCTTGTGAGCCATTGCAGCCATTTTTCTTAACATTCAAGAGGCCTGCAAATTCACTATGGGCCGGAAAATGACTTTGACACAGTCTCTGCAGTGTTAGAGCAGAAGGGGAGTCACAGGCTCTCCCCTCTTCCATTCCTGAAGTATCAAGCTATACTGGTAGAACAAAATGATGATAATTTTATAACCACTACTATTGTAACACAGCATCTTTTCTCAGTGGAGCTGCTTTGGCACCTGTAGCCCCTGACTGTTTGGAAATCATGGAGACTAGTTTAGTCCAGCAGACCTGACCTGAAGGAGGAACCTCTGGAGGATGCTGGGGATGCTGGTCCACAGACAGAAGCAGCATTATAAAGTCAGGGACTCACAAGGCAGGATATGCAGTGACCACTGCCCCCAAGGTAATCAAGGCAAAACCTTTACTTGCAGGGATAGCCATGCTGCGAGAAGAGATAATTCACCCACGAGTCCTGGAATTGGCAGGAGGGGAGAGGACTAATAATATATGGACTGACTCCAGATGTGCATTTGCTATCGGGCCTCCTCAAGGGCCCTGTCTGGAACAGAAGATTGCGTGAAGCTCAAGGTAAGTAAATTAAACATGCTGAAGAAATTTTATGTCTATTGGAAGCTGTAAATTTAGAGGAACAGGTGGCAGTCATGCACTGTAGAGGTCACCAAAGGGTAAGACTGAACAGGAATTAGGAAACCGATTGGCAGACCATGAGGCTAAATGGGCAGCAGAAGGGGCTCAGACTGAGGCACTGGCGTTGATACCAGGTGGTAAAGCCATGGGTAGAGAAAGAGAATACCAGCACTCAGGTGGTATGAAGAGGATAAGAAGCTGAAGGTGAAGGACTTAGAAGCAAACAAGCATGGAACTGTGCTCATTACACCTGACAATCTTGTTCTCATACCTTCAAACATATTGTGGAAGGTAGTCCTATAGGAACATAATAAAACTCATTGGGGAGCACGTGCATTGTAAGCAGATTCGACTAAATGCGTAACAGCCATAATCTTTATAGCATTACCAAACGGATCACTCAGCAGTGTGCAATTTTCCAGAAAAATAATACAAACACTACAAATAGCATAAAACTGGTACAAGTGGAAAAAGGAAATATACCAGGCCAGCAGTGGCAAAGTGAGTTTTCTGAACTCCCAACAAAAGGGGGGTACAGGTACCCATTGGTACTGATAGACACCTTCACTGGTTGGCCGGAAACTTTCCCATGCAGAACAAATAAATGTATTTATAGATGATACTGAAGTACTTTTAATAAAATTATACCTCAATTTGGGGTGCCAGCTACAGTATCTTGTGACAGTGGTGCACATTTCTGTGCACAGATAGTTCAACGAGTCAGTAAGGCCCTAGGGATAGACTGGCAATTACATACCTTATCATCCACAGGGCAGTGGACAAGTAGAGAAAATGAACCATTTAATCAAACAGCAATTAGCGAAGATCTGTCAAGAAACAAATTTGCATCGGAAACGGGACTGCCACATGCTCTACTCAGAATTAGTGTCTAACCATGGTCTAAAGAAGGCCTAAGGCCATTTGAAATGTTGTATGAGAGGCCTTATCAAACTCAATATCGGGGAGAACACATCAGCCAAATAGGAGAAGGATACTTGAGATGGTATATAATAACTCTGGGAAAACAATTGAACAAAATTCATAAGAGGGTTTTTGAAACCAGGGCTAAATTTTTGGATCAAGCAATTAATTGGTTTAAACCTGGAGACTGGGTATTTGTTCAGGCTTTTCCAGGTCAGTGTCTGGAGGAGAAGTGGAACGGATCAGACCAGGTGCTTCTGACAACCTTCATGCCAATCAAGATCAAAGAACAGCCTGCCTGGGTTCACTATTCAGGAGTATAGAAGGCATCCAAAGGAGCATGGACATCAGAGACAGTAGGACCAACAATCTTCAAGTTCTGATGCTGACCCTTGGGGTTCTGATCAGTATCATAATTCTGGCTCGAATCTTTACCTTACCCTGGCCATGGTCCCCACACTCATATCAGCTGTTGCCGTGATATGTTCTGAAAAATCCCTTTACCAGGATTTCATCTCCTGGGAAGCTGAGGCCTCGGAGAGGAATGAAAATATTTATCTGATTGCTTCTCCCTGTTTTGCTGCTTTGGCATGTGGTCTGGAGATCGTTTGTCCAGCAGGTAGTTGTTTGATTGGTCTCATGTGAATTGTTTTTACTTAATGACCAATCACCATCCAGTCGTGTCAGACTCTGAGGAGTCAGTCACGAGTTTTCATTATCGTTCTTGTTAAGCCTTCTATCGTTCTCTATAGTTTAGTATAGTTTTAGTATAGCATTCTTTAATATCATATCATATATCATATAATATCATATCAAATTAGCCTTCTAAGGACATGGAGTCAGATTCAGTTATTACTCCTTCATCCTGGGGACCCCAGAAACTGCCACAATCAGCTGTTCCAGTATGGCTGGGAAAGATCTCTCAAATTTTAATTCCGCCACCGTGATTATGTACAGAAATGAAACATACTTGAAACATGATGGGAAGAAGAAAAATGGGACTAGTATTCTAACTGAATAATTGGGGAAGAAATACAGATAGGGTGTAGAGGAATCAATACATCCATGCATGGAAAAATAAATTGTGTAACTCAAATCACTGTAAGAGATTTTATAGAATAGAATAAAGGGAAAATAATTGGTCAATCTGTTTGTGCATCCGATCAATGCTGGCACAACTTTACCTTAGATAAACCAGTTTCCATTGTATGTTTTTGGACAGTACATTGCCATTGCTGCAGTGGCATTGTGACACTGCAGGGCCTTATGGAACCAAAGGGCCATTGTGACATTGTGGGGCTTCATGGAACCATGGACACCGTTTCAAAACTCTGAGGACTTGTATAACCAAGGGTCCATGGTATTCCTCTCCCTGCCCCAGCCCAGCAGAGCAGCCCATCCCTGTCTGGCCCTGCAGCAGGAACTGGAGGCACTGGAGGTCAGGGACAGCCACTCTGTGTCTGGAGTGCTCAGGAGATGCTCAGCTCGGGCAGCTCCCACAGCCCCACGGCCAGCCCCGCTGCCCAGCACAGCACAGAGTTGGTTCCAGGGCTCCTCAGGCAGCTCCTGCTGGCCCAGGGACAGGGCAGCCTCTTGCCAGGGCTCCTCTGCACACCCATGGGCTCCTGCTCTGCTCCTGGCCCATGCCAGCTGCCCCCAGAGCCTTTGCCAGGGGAACACGTCTGTGCTGGCCCGAACAGCCATTGCTGCAGCCCCTGCCCTGCTGCCCAGAGCCCCGAGCTGGGGCTGCTGCTCTGCACAGCACGGGGGCTGTGCTGCCCAGGGCCCTGGGCTGCCTCTGCTGGTCTCTGCTGCTCAGCCTGGGACACAGAGGCAGATGATGGTGCTCTCTGCACTGACCCCCTCCCACACAGGCTCTGCGGGGCCATGGAGGGGCTCAGAAGTGCCTGCCTTGTTCCAGGGCTGCCAGAGGGGCTTGGGGCTGCCCTGGATCCTCCTGGGGAGTTCCCTGAGGGTCAGAGGAGTCAGTGCCCAGACTCCTTTCCCTGTGCCTGCTGTGTCCCCTGGGCTGCAGAGCTCTTCTGGCTCCCAGCAGACATTCAGTCCTTGATCTCGGGGTGACCCCACCCTGGCCAGGCTGTGCCCAGTGAGCTCCACTCCCTGCTGCTCCCTGGCACACACTGTCCCTGCAGGTCACCTGTGTTCTCCCGCTGCTCCCAAGGCCCTCCAGACAAACATTTTCCTGCCATCTGCCCTGTCACGAGCTGCAGAGCCCCAGGAAGGTTCAACACAGACCATTCAGCATCTGATGGGCACTGGCCAACAACAAGCAAAACCTGACCCAGACCTCAGAACCTGATCTCATCCCAGTGAGCCCTGGGAGAACAAGGAACACAAAGAGCCCCCTGAGAGTCCTGAGAGTGACTCTGGAGGGGAGCGAAGCCTCCCTGCCCTGCCCTCAGGAGATGCCCTTTGCTGGTGGAGCTGCTGTGCTGGGGCCCAGCTGTGTCCCAGCAGTGCCCATGGCCTGTCCCTGCCTGAGGTCACAGCAGGGACACACAGCAGGACAGTGACCAAGTTGCCAGAGCACTCTGGCCTTGTACCCACAGCAGGGCTGGGAAGGGGAGTGTGGAGCTAGGAGGAGCAGATATGGGAAGAGGCAGGGCCATTGTCCCTGGCTGTGCTGCTGTGCCAGGAGTTTCTTCCCTCCACCTCTGCTCACAGGCGCTGCCCCTGCAGAGCCAGAGAAGGACTGAGGAAATGTCTTGGACACACAAATCAGGGCCAACGCTTGTTGTTATTCAAATGCACAAGGAACAAGCCACCTGGAAGCCTTTGTGTTACAAAAGAAAAGTACAAGTTCATGTAGAAATGCGCAGATTAGTACTGCAGTATCTTATAGAAAACATTATAACACTAGAAGGATAATAAGAAAAGGTCCCAATGAAAAATGAACAAATAGAAAAAAAAAAAAAGGCCAAGATTGTAAAGAGTTACATTCTGAAGTTTGTGAGCCGAAAAGAGAGAGTTTATTGCTTCTGAAAAGACAGAGTCATCATTTTCCTCAGAGCATCCTTGAGCTCACAGGGGCACCACAAAGTACAGAATGGACACTGACAGATCAGGGTTGGGGAAGAGATGGAGGGGGGCTTCAGGTGAGCAAATGTAGCAGTGTTGATAAACAGGGAGAGCACGGCCAGGTGAGGGAGGCAGGTGGAAAAGGCTTTGTGCTGTCCCTGCTCAGAGGGGATCCTCAGCACAGCCCTGAAGATCTGCACATAGGAGAAAACAATGAACACAAAACACAAAAAAGCAAAAGCACTAAAAGCAAGAAGCCCAAATTCCCTCAGGAATTTGTCTGAGCAGGAGAGCTTGAGGATCTGAGGGATTTCACAGAAGAACTGGCCCAGGTGAGACAGAGTGGAAAATCCCCTAGAGTAAAAATCCATTTTGAATTAGGTTAAATGTCCAACAAGGGTGAAAAGCCTGTAGCCTGAAGCTCAAGGGAAAACTGCAAGACAGAAATAGTAGCCAGACAAGAGACAGACAGACAGAAGAAAAACAGAAAATAATGCAAGGCTGGTCAGCCTGACCCAGGAATTCTTTCTGATATGAAAAACTAGCGACAAATGTCACGCATAATTTGTAAAAATGAATATGTATGAATCTATTGTGAAACTGTATGCATATGCATTTGAAAGAAAGATAAAAGGGGACCAGAAGTTCCCAGGAGTGCACATGCCTTTGGGAGTACTAACTCCGAATGCGTCCAGCGCTGCCAATAAACTTCATACCGGCTCTCTGCAACTTTTTAGAATTGTGAGAGTTTATTTCTTCTCTCCGCAAATCATTCTGGCGAGCCAGGCAGGAGGGGGAGATACTTTCTGTCTCTGTCTCTGTCCCTGCAGTGGCAGGGGGGACAGACAGAACTCCTAGGCACCCCAGGATTTCCTGGAAGAGGCTCCATCTCAGTTTGCCTCCTGCGAGGACAGACAAGAACCTACTGACATGCGGAGGAAGATACGGTATGTATTGAGGGGCCCCAGGGGGAAGAAAAAGAGGGGGAAAAAAAAAAGAGAGAGAAAAAGAGAGATATAGGGAGTAAATCACTCAGAGACGTCTGGGTGCAGCTGATGGAGCAGCTGTATTAAAAAGATTAAAGAAAGGGGGGGCACATTATTCTGATAGGGCAGAACCACTAGTGACCCTGGGGGTGGGTCGAGTGAGCCCCATGTGTGTGTATGTGTGTTAGTGTGTGTGCAGTGTCCAGACACTGTGTGGTTGATGCGTCGTGTAATCAGTGCATTGTGTTTGTAATCGTGCAAGTGTATAAGCGTATAATGTATAAAAGAGAACATATCTACAGCACTCTGCAGTGCGAGGAGAGTTTCCTACCTGCAACTGGAAGAGCAGAGTGAGCACTGGCCGGAGCAAGCCATGGGGGCGGGGAGCGCCCGGCAGAGAAGATAGAGAAAGTAGTGGAAAAGCGCGGGTGAGTACATTAATTGAGTAAAAGTAATAGTGTAGATTGTGCACGGTTTCACCATGGCTAGACGAACTGCAAGAGTTCCTCTGCCCCGGTAGTTTAGACTCGACCCCTGAGAGTTTGTGAATCCTGTGAATTCTTAGATAGATAGAGGGGACAAACAACTTTATTTAGAAGGACTCTACCAGACTTCAGCTGGTACTATAGTAAGTCTGAACTGGGAACAGCCTACCGTAAAGGATTTAGAACTCCCTGTGATAAACAGAATAGCCTACCTCTGCGGGCAATTCCTGGGAGCCTTTGGTGCATCCAGAGGCTGACACACAGCATGAGTATTATTGCAGTGCGGAGTTTGTGAGAGACGCTAGTATTGCTGTTCTAGTAAGTGTCAGGGCACATGCCCTGAGTGTAAATTAAAACATCTTAATCAAGCTAATCCAGAACCTAAGATCTTAAAGCTTGTGTGTGGGAAATCACATCTGGTACCTGCCACCTGGTGTGTGTGGGAGGAGGACTGAGAAGCTACTGTAAAGTACTGTGAAGAGAAGTTTGAGTAGAAGCGAGACAAGACAAAGAGAAGGAAATAATAAGAACTAACCAGAGCAAAGAAGTCCCTCAGACAAGCCCCTTGAAGTGCATCTTGGCCCACTAGAAAGAAGTCACCAGCAGGAGAAGCTCTGAAAATAAAAAAGATCTAATCCAATATTGCACACGCTGGTGGCCACTGTACAGGCTGGGGGGGAGAGTGAAATAGCCACCCACTAAAACCTTAAATTATGATACCTTACTGCAGCTGATGCTGTTTCTAAGATGAGAAAGAAAATGGAATGAAGTTTTGTATGCTGATATGTTTTTTGTTTTAAGAAATCACCAAGAATGGCAGAGGGACTGTGGGATCAGACTGCCCTCAGATCCACTAGTCTTAGCCCTTGAAAAAGAAAACAAGGCAAAGAGAAAACAGATTAAATGTTACTGTTCAGCATGTAGTATAAGACAACGGCGTATGAAATCAGATAAGATTTATCATTCTGAAGAACAAGAATGAGATACATTTGAGTAGACGAAAGCTCCTCCTAGAAGAAGGAGGGCTGTAAATAAAACTGTAACTAGAGCTGAAGCTAGGACTGAAGCTGAGACCGAAGCTGAAGCTGAAGCTGAAGATAGAAGAGAACCTCCCCAAAAAAGAAGAAGACTCAGGAAGAGAAGACACATCCACTAGAACTGGCCCCACCCCTGGTAGTCCAGTTGCATCTAGAACTAAGAAGCAAGTAGTGTTACAAGCCCCTCTGCAAGAAGCAGTGAGACCAGAAAGAGAGAAATTAATGATTAAAGTACCATTTACCACTCTTGATTTAAAGGCATGGAAAAAGTTTGCTAGGAATTATCGTGTTGATCCAATACTCACTGCCAAATGTCTACGATATGTAGACGATATGTTATCAAACAACACAATCCAGATTGAGCTGATATCCAGTTATTATTAGATGCCTTCACTGAAACAGAAAAACAGCTAATCTTAAAAACGGCAACATAGTTACAAAAGACAAGTATATCTCAAAAGCAGAATAAAAAAAGATCTAACAAAAATAGTAATTTTCCAGCTGAAATTCAGAAAATTGTCTGAAATAATGCAGTTGAGTTTGAAAGGAAGTTTCAATCCTAGTAGACTATAGTAAATTTCACCTATGATCCTGCTTCTAATGTGGCCACCGCCTTTGTGCTTACCATACGTAATGCCACTGTTTGTGTTATACATCCCATCATTGCACTAAAATTAAACCATAAAAAAAGAATACTCTACCCTTCAGAACATAGAATGTAGACACGAAAGACAAATGAAAAGTACCAAACAGTAAACTTAGAATCCTGCATTACTAGAGAACAAACAGGATTCATTTGTGAAAGCAATACTATTGATGCCCAAAATGTGTGTTTAGACACTGAACAGAGTATTTGCCACTTTGAAGCTCATCCAGTCACTGACCAAAAAACTGTGCTTATATATACTGCAAAGGGTGTGTATGCATGAGAACTACCTGTGCTGCTGTGAAAATTGATAGCAATTATGTTATTCTGTCTAGTAGAAATCATTCTAATTTCTATATTTGTAATTTTATTAACATTATTAAGTGTAACTTTTCGTACTTAGCCCCATTGACATCCCACCAGTTGATTGAAACCAATTATACAATGTATCACAAACTATCACCTACCCCTATTGAAATGGACCTAGTATTAGTGAGACAATTAATTGAACACCAAGACCTACTAGAAATCCTAAAAGAAATCCAAGAAAGCAGAAAAAAGACCTTGATTACTGTCCAACATGATACAAAAGAAATAATCAGAGTCCTACAAAAAATAAAGCAGAATGTAGATCATCACTAGTAAGATGTGATATTTAGATAGTCACCAACTACAAATAAAATCTTTAATAAGTTGTGTCACCCCATTGTAGTTTTACTAATATTAGTTAGAATAAGTTTAAAATTATCTATTATATTGCTAATTTAGAATTGAAGAGTACTACAACAAATAACTGTATTAACATCTCTGTCAAACGTACATAGTAAAGGATTAAGAGACACTTATCGTCATAAAAGTTTGCATTAAGTAAAAAAATTTACGTATTTTCTAGGAAAGGGGGGAATGAGGCAAAGTAGAAAATCCCCTAGAGTAAAAATCCATTTTAAATTGAGTTAAATGTCCAGCAAGTGTGAAAAGCCTGTAAGCTAAAGCTCAAAAGAAAACTGCAAGACAGAGATAGTAGCCAGACAAGAGACAGACAGAAGAAAAACAGAAAATAATGCAAAGCCAGTCAGCCTAACCCAAGAATTCTTTCTGATATGAAGAACTAGCGACAAATGTCACACGTAATTTATAAAAATGAATATGTATGAATCTATTGTGAAACTATATACATATGCATTTGAAAGAAAGATAAAAAGATACCAGAAGTTCCCAGGAGTGCGCATGCCTTTGAGAGTACTAACTCCGCATGTGTCCAGCACTGCCAATAAACTTCATACCAGCTCTCCGCAACTTTTTAGAATTGTGAGAGTTTATTTCTTCTCTCCACAAATCACAGGTCATTGCCCTGTCACAGGGGCAGGGAAAATGTATTGGCTGTGTGCATGAGAGCATTGAGAAAGGCACTGGCCCAGGCAGCTGGTGCCATGTGGGCACAAGCTCTGCTGCCCAGCAGGGGTTTGCAGATGGACATGTAGCGGTCGTAGCACATGATGGTCAGGAGGGAAAACTCTGCTGAGATTAAAAGTACAGTCAGAAAGAGCTGAGCAGCACATCCTGCATAGGAGATGCTCCTGGTGTCCCAGAGGGAATTGTGCATGGCTTTGGGGACAGTGGTGCAGATGGAGCCCAGGTCACTGAGGGCCAGGTTGAGCAGGAAGAACATGGGCATGTGTAGTAAACCCCATGGATTTGGGAAAAGCACCATGGAGAATCTGAATAATAGGAATGCTGAGGCAGCAAAGAAGTTCCTGTCTTCCTGACCCCCCGCCCCATAACCTATCTCTGTAACCCTATAAGGCAATGTTACTTGAACCTTTACTATTGGTCAATTATGGATACCCCTAAACCCTCACCATTGGTTAAGTTTGGATCCCATCCAACCCTATAAAAGAAGCATACTGTAACCCATAAGACAGAAGAAGAGCTGTCACTGGGACCCTTCACAGACATCCCAAATAAAGCCATCTCTGCGGAACCAGCCAGCGCCTCCTTCTTCTCCCCTCTCTCTGTCTGCTGCAGCCTCAGCCTGGGGCACCCCTTCCTAGCAAGTAGAGCTGAAATCCTAAGAGCTTGCAATCACTATAAGAGCTGAATATCACCATGTTTGCTAGAGGGTAGCCCTGTGGCATCGGCCTGAGCCAGCTTCAGGCACCCGGTCCTCCAGGGGAACTGAGCTCCTGAGCTGCCATGCTCTGCATGATAATAAGGCCAAGATAAGAGGCTTTATTATAGGCGTGTCCAGGTGGTGGCTGCAGGCTGCAGCACTGATGAGGAGGCCTTTGCCCAGGAAGGCAGCCAGGGAGATGCCCAGCAAGAGGCACAAGTGCAGGAGCTGCAGCTGCTGTGTGTCTGCCAGTGACAGCAGGAGGAAGTAGCTGATGGAGCTGCTGTTGGACATTTGCTGGGGCTGGACATTGGGACCTGTTCATGGAGAAAGGACAGTGACAAGTCAAGAGAGGCTGCTTTGAGCCAAACCTGGGCCATTCCCTGCAGCTTGTCCTGCTGGGACTCACCCACCCTTGTTCCTGCTCTGGAAGACCTTCACCCAGGTCCCTGCCTGAGCTCCAGTTGTGCTGGCTGAGTTTGCCAGGAGCAGCCAGAGCTGTCTATGGGGGCTCTCGAGGAGCCATCCCTCCCCCACTGCCCTGGGTTTGTGGCCCTGTGACAGAAGGACAAGGCTGGATATTCAGGATTTGTCAGGGGAATACTCCTACTTCAGAAGGGTTTGGTAGCATTTTCACACCCAAGTCTAAAGGATGGCAGGAGCTGGTTTAAGGAATTTTTTCCTACCCACATATCATTCCTGGCTCTCTGAGGTCAGAAATCCCCAGCATTTCTGCTGCACTCTGAGTTTGCCACTGAGAGATGTGAGAGGCAAAGGATTCCCTGTGGCTGAGGGAAGGTGAGGGGCTGGATGGGCTTGTTCCCAACTGTTCTGGCTTTGCACCTTTGGCTGCAATCAGAGCACAATCACGCTCCCAGGTCACCCTGGGATAAACCAGACCCTGCTGTTTTGCGGAGAAAGAAAAAACTCCACAACTTTGTGAAAGTTGTAAAGCCAGTATGTTTATTTGCAGCGCTGGGCGCATGCGGAGTCAGCACTCTTCAAAAGGCATGTGCACCTCTGGGAACTTCTGGTCCCTTTTTATCTCCCTCTCAAATACATATGCATACAGTTTCACAATAGATTCATACATATTCATTTTTACTAATTTCACGTGACATTTGTTGCTAGTTGTTCTTTATCAGAAAGAATTCCTAGGTCAAGCTGACAGCAGTCTCTCTGTCTCTTTTATCTCTGCCTGTCTCCCCTCCCACCTTATCGTTGTCTTTCACTGACACAGCATTCCCTTTATCCTCGGCCTTGCAGCCAGGCCAGGCTGCACAGGCTAAAAGTTGTGCCTTTCTCCTAAATCAAAATGGATTTCTACTCTGGGGGATTTTTACTCTGTCTCATTCCCCCCTTTCCTAGAAAATAAGTAAAAATTCTTTTACTTAATGCAAACCACTATGACAATAAGTGTCTCTTAATGCTTTACCATGTACATTTGATAAGGAAGTTAACACAGCTACTTGTACTATTCTCCAATTCCAAATTAGCAATATAATGGATAATCTTAAACTTATTCTAACTAATATTAACAAAACTACAATGGGATGACACAACTTACTAAGGATTCCATTTGCAGCTGGTGACCTTTATCTTAGGGGATTAGGGGGAAGGAGAGTTCTGTTGCTCTTGTCACAATCACGTGATCTTCCTTCCACCTGTCCCTGCCTGCCACATCTCCCCCCCTTTTTTCACTAATGAATGAGGTAGTCATATACATAGGCACTAAAATGAGGTATAAGGTTGTAATCTGACAAGGGAAAGGGGTTTGGTAAACCTGAGTAAGTTTTTTGCCAGGAAAGTTTAGCCCGGCTGGATTCACAGCATTTGTTGCCAGCCTAGAAACAGGATGTTGGTCCGTTCTAGGCGGGTCTGAACGAATGAGACTATCTTGTTCAACAGGCATGGTCTGAAGGTAATAGCTAGAAGTAGCGTTGCCAATGGACCTATTAGGGTAGAAATTAGGGTGGTTAGCCATGGTGATTTATTGAACCAGGACTTGAACCAACCCTGTTGGGCTTCCCTGTCTTTCTGTATCTGAGCCAGTCTGTTTAGGAGTTCTGCCATGGAGTCTCTAACGACTCCCGTGTGGTCTGCGTAGAAGCAACATTCCTCTTTCAAAGTGGCACACAGGCCTTCTTGCTGCATGAACAGGAGGTCTAGCCCCGCCTGTTCTGCAAGACCACCTCTGAGAGTGAGGAGACCGATTTCTCTAGAAAGGAAATGGATTTCTCGATCCTTTGCAGATCTTCATCGATAGTCATTTGTAGCTGGGACAGTCCTTGGTGCTGGGTCGCTAGGGCTGAGACACCTGTGGCCGTTCCGGCTGCTCCTAGGCCGAGCAGCATTGCGATTGTTATACCAGTCACTATCTCTCTTTTGTGGAGCCGGCTGGGTTCTTCAAAAAGGCGATACACCTCTTCGTCTGAGTGGTACAGGACCCTAGGAACAATCAGAACTTGGACACAGAAGTTGTTAGGTCATCAAATTTGGCAAGGAACACACAGGGGCTCACTCCAGACCACTGGCAAACCCACATCCCAGATGCGGATGGGACTACCCACTTATTGTTCTTCCTGTCGGGCTTGACAACTTTGGTACAGACGTCGCCTTTCCGCTTAGCTAGGGTTGCATTGCCAAAGCATCTGCCCTGGCCTGTGACTTGACTCAGGATGATTCCTTTGCAGGGAGTGTCCCACCTGCACTGGTGAGGGGTGTTGGCTGTGGAGTAACTGAAAGGAGTGTTTAAAGTGACTCCTTCATAAAAAGGGGGTTTGACATCATAACAAAGCCAGCAGGAGTCGGTTAGGTTAGGGTTAGATTCGTTCAGGGAAAGGAAGGTAGCTTCTAGCATGCAAAGGATTGGGTTCGATTCCAACCCGGCTGAGCGGCCTATCGGAAAGGTTTCTGCTTGGCCGGTCAGGGTATCAGTGGCCTTTGTGGGCAGGGTTTTGGGGTAGGTCGTGTCTCTCCCTTTCTGCGCGTCTTCAATAACCTTGTTTGGTCCGACCGCTTGGGGTGCCGACAGTTGGAGCCTGATAATTTGCACGTTCACCCACTCTTTTGACCCTTGAAGGACTACTGTCCGCACTTTGCCTATGGCCCAGCTAGGGTGATTTGGCTGCAGAGCCGTCATGTTGTAGTGAGTGCACTTCCAAATTTTAGGGATTTTGTGACGGTTCCAATAGAAACTTCCCTGGAGGAAGATGGGTGTTTCACAGCCAGTGGGTGCCCATGTGAACTGTAAGAATTTGTCGGGCTCTTGTGGATCCCATCCAGGCCCTGACGGTCTGGCATCTGTAACAATGGTTTCACATCCCCAGTGCCCACAGTATTCCCACCCCGGGTGATTGCAGTAGTTTTTTCCTGGGTTTGAGGCTGGGTACCAGTAGGATAGGTACATGTGTGTGGCGTGTGAGGAATAGGGGTCTACCTTTAGTCGTCCTGGAAACAGGTCGGTAATGCGAAGCACGAAGGATGGGGCGTTCGGTGTGGTGATTTCTTTGA
Source organism: Emberiza elegans (assembly GCA_024865655.1). Classification (NCBI taxonomy): domain Eukaryota; kingdom Metazoa; phylum Chordata; class Aves; order Passeriformes; family Fringillidae; genus Emberiza; species Emberiza elegans. The sequence goes on from JALJVW010000109.1 coordinate 30,089, forward strand.
GCAACTTGTCACCACTAAGGTGTCACATGACCCACCTGAATGGCTGGTGGGGGTAGTGGTCTGGGCTGGCTTGTCCTCTGGCGACAAGCCTCAACAGCAAAATCACACAGAAACACCGTTGATGCTCGGATCTCACCCGTGCGGGTCTCTCGGGCGCTGTCTGGCGGCTTGGTGGTCTGTCACTTTCCTCTGGAACGGGGGCGTACGCGTTACGAGGACGGCCCACGAGCATGTCCTGAAAACAGAAATTCACAACTCTCATTAGTCTCATCCTGCTCATTGTGAAGGTTGGGCTTGATCGACCTAAGTGGACACCACCTGATTTTGCCGTCCTTTTTGACAGCTGCGTACCCTCGCCCCGTGAGCATCAGCCTCCAGCCCTGTTCCCATTCGCCTAGCTCGTTTCTAATTACGACTTGCGGGCCCTCCTCTAATGCTCGGGTGGCCCAGTGTTTTTGAACGGGACTGTTTGTTTCATCCCCTCTAGGGAATTGATTCAATGCTAGCAAAGCAGTTGCCAGCACGCGCGCTTGATCTCCTGGGGGAATGGAATTGGCAAAGCCCTCTGCTTTTGCCAACACCTCTAACCTGGTTTTCAGAGTCTGATTTGCTCATTCAACTATGGCCTGCCCGGTACTGTTATATGGGATACCTTGTACTAATGTGATGCCCCATTTCGAGGCGAATTCTTGCACTGGTTTGGAGGTAAAATTGAAACCGTTGTCAGTTTTGATCTGCTTGGGGATACCAAGCCATGCCATGGTGTCAGCCAGTGGTGAATCGTGGCCTTAGAGTTAGTTTTGTGGTGCTGTGTGGCTACGATCATTCCGCTATAAGTGTCCACTGTCACTGCAAGCCACACTCGGGGCTTCAGCAGTTGACACAGGGTGAAGTCTGACTGCCAGATTTCTGAAGGCTTGAGGCCTCTTCGGTTGACCCCACTGGTCCATAGGGGTGACTTGCTCTGCTTTGACCAAGTGGGGCCTCATGGGACACAGGTGCCACTGGGACATTGCCAGGTCCCACAGGAACAAGGCTCCATTACTGCACAGCAAGGCCTCAGGGCGCCCAGGAGAGTGGCGTGACAATGACATCTTGGGGAACCAAGTGTCACCTGCAAACACAACGGGGCCTCATGGAAGCCAGGTGCCACTTGGATATTGCCAGGGCAGGTGGAACTCAGAGTCCATTGTGACACAGCACAGCCTCATGGAACTCAGCAGAGCACAGGGACAGCCTGGAATCTCACGGAGCCAAGGCTCTGCTTTGGCAAAGTGGGGCCCACAGGACACAGGTGCCACTGGGACATTGCCAGCTCTTGTGGAACCCAGTGTCCACTGTGACACAGCAGAACTTCATGGAAACATGGGGACCGCTGTGACGCAATGGAATCTCATGGAAGCCAGTCTCAGTTGTGAACGCAGCATGGCCTCACAGAACCCAGGGGCAACGGGGACCGTGCTGTGGCTCGTGGGAGCAAGGGGCCATTGAGACACAGCAGGGCCTCTCGGAACCCAGGAGAACATTGTGGGCCCATGGATTCTCAAAGAAGCATGGAACCCCTGTTCCAAAGGGAGGTGTCACAATGGTCTCCTGGGTTCCATGAGTCTTTGTGCTTAGATAGAACACTTGTTTCCCCAAGATTCCATGGTATCCCTCTGCTCTCCTGTGATTTGAGGCTGTGCTGTGTCACAGTGGACACTTGCTTCCACCAAGGCTGGAGATGTCCCAGTGGCACTGTGCTTCCATGAGGCCATGCTTTGTCACAATGGGGCCTTGGTTCCACGAGATTCCATTGTCCCACAGTGGTCTCCTGGGTGCCACGAGGCCTGCCTTTGTCACAGTGGAACCTTGCTTGCACAAGCCTTGGCAATGTCCCAGTGGCACAGGGGTTCCATGAGACCCTGCCATGTTACATCAGTTCCATTGTGTCACAGGGCTCTCCTAGGTCCCATGAGGCCTTGGTCTGCCACAGTGGTGTCTTGTTCCTACTAGGCCTGACAATGTCCCAGTGGCACCTGTGTCCCACGAGGCCCCATTTGATCAAAGCAGCGTCTCGCTCCCATGAGATTCCACTGTGTCACAATGTTCTGCTTGGTTTCATGAGAACCTGATGTGTTGACAATTGATCCTTGGATCCTAGAGATTCCATTGCATCACAGCGGTGTCCTTGGTTCCATGAGGCCCAGCTTTGTCACAACCGGACCTTGGTTTCATGAGATTCCATAGTATCACAGCGGTGTCCTTGATTCCATGAGGCCCTGCTGTGTCTCAATGGCCCCTTGCTCCCACGAGCCACAGCACGGTCCCCGTTGCCCCTGGGTTCTGTGAGGCCATGCTGCGTTCACAACTGAGACTGGCTTCCATGAGATTCCATTGCGTCACAGCGGTCCCCATGTTTCCATGAAGTTCTGCTGTGTCACAGTGGACACTGGGTTCCACAAGAGCTGGCAATGTCCCAGTGGCACCTGTGTCCTGTGGGCCCCACTTTGCCAAAGCAGAGCCTTGGCTCCGTGAGATTCCAGGCTGTCCCTGTGCTCTGCTGAGTTCCATGAGGCTGTGCTGTGTCACAATGGACTCTGAGTTCCACCTGCCCTGGCAATATCCAAGTGGCACCTGGCTTCCATGAGGCCCCGTTGTGTTTGCAGGTGACACTTGGTTCCCCAAGATGTCATTGTCACGCCACTCTCCTGGGCGCCCTGAGGCCTTGCTGTGCAGTAATGGAGCCTTGTTCCTGTGGGACCTGGCAATGTCCCAGTGGCACCTGTGTCCCATGAGGCCCCACTTGGTCAAAGCAGAGCCTTGGCTTAACAACTGACCCTTGTTTCCTTGAGATTCCATTGGTGAAAAACACATTCACTCTCCTGTGAAAATGTAAAAATTGAATAAAGGACAATGGGAGACCAGGACCATGGAGCAAAGGTTATTATGGCCGGGTGCATCTTGGCACTCAGCCAGGAGCACCCTGTTAAACTTCAGAGATCCCCCTGAAATACCTTTCCCCTTACATCTGCCTGTTGCATATTCATAGACCCTCATGCATATCCATAAACGGCTTTACATATTCCAGGAATGATTTTACATGGCCCCTCCTTGGGTCTGCCTTTTCAGAGCATGTGTTTCTTGGCTGTGGTTTTGGCTCCTTCTCTTTATCACCTCCAGTATTTGGACCTTGGTCCACTCTGCCTTCAGACAGGGAGTGCTGACAGCTGGCAGATCTGTACAGGTGTCCTCATCCTGTGTGCATTGGATGCTATTCCATCCAAGCAGTCATTTTAACACAAGCAGCTATTCCACTAAGCTTAATTAACAACAGAAATAAAAACTATAGAACAAAGTTACTCTCAGAAACAGTCCCAGCCCATATTTGATCCCAGTCAGTGTGGTCCTGATCCATATGGTCCCAGTCACTGGGATCCCAGTCCATAGGATCCTAGTCTTTGTGGTCCCAATCCATAGGATCCCAGTCCATATGGTCCCAGTCCATATTTGATCCCACTCCAGGCTATCCTGGTCTGGAGGGTTCTGATCCACAGGATCCCCATCAACGTGATCCCTGTCCAAGTGATCCCAGTCCAGGTGATCCCAGCCCATATTTGATCCCAGTCCAGTTGATCCCAGTCTGTGTGGTCCTGATCCACATGGTCCCAGTCTGTGGAGACCCAACCCATAGGATCCCAGCCCATATTTGATCCCAGTCCAGTTGATCCCAGTCTGTGCAGCCCCAGTCCAAAGGATCCTGGTCCATATTCGATCCCAGCCCATATTTGATCCCAGTCTGTGTGGTCCTGCACACACTCCCAGGATCTGGAATTCCAGTTCCCAGCCAGGAAAAAATGTTCCTGCCCTTGAAATTCCTTCCTATCCCCTCAACAAAATGCAATAAAATTATAAACAAAGAAATAACAATTGAAATTAAATAAATTATAATAAAAATTAAATATAAAATTCTCAAATCTTCTTTACAATACTCCAACAATGATCCAACCCAAACCAACAACTATTTCTATAATAGTACCAATGCATATAAATAAACAAATTGTACATCAAGAAATAGCTTTTGAAAGTTTAAACTCAGTAACTAATATACTTGAGATAAAAAATACCTAAAAAACTAACATGCAATCTAACACACCTTAAACAATTCATATTACAAATATACTAAACACAAAACCAAACACCACTATAATTTCTCAGACATTTTAACCAAACAATTGAACTTTAATAACATCCTTAAGTACTCAAAAACAATTAAAATTATTTTAAAAAGATTTATAGGGGGTGTGTGGTTCTATTTGGATATTGGTTTTTGAATTGTTAATGGCTAGATTATTTTAAAAATGGGACTTTTATAGGAATTTATTCAGCTGATAAGGTGGCACTCCGCAAACAGAACTGACTGAAAATGAAAGGGACAGAAATAAGTAACTCTGAAAGTTTTATTTGCTATCAAATACATCCCACACACCCAGCCAGCCCCACACAATCCCCATCCCACTGCTCCACATTGGGATCCCACTTCTCCCAATTTCCTTCCAACCCCCTCTCACCCTGGTGGCTGTGGAATCGAGTGAGTTTGGCCTGGGACTGAGATTTTTTGAGGAGGAAACAAGGAATGTGAGGTAGGATTGAGTCTTTTTGGGTTAAAATTCAGTTATTTTCAGTGGGATTTGAATGGTTTTGAAGTGACAGATCGACCCCTCTTGGCTTCTAGAGTGGAAAAACATGGAGAAGAGAAAAAAATTCAGACCAAACCAAAACGACAAGCAGCAAGGTGTGTTCGCAACATGGATCACAGGGAATGTGAGTGACCAGGGCTGTGCCCAAAGTGCCTCCTCCAGTGGGGGATGGAGCTGGAACAGCACACGAAGCTCTTCCTGCACTCGGGGCAATCGCAGGGCTTCCCTTACCAGTGCCTCCGTTGGTATTGGGTCAAGTTAGAGCTGCTGGAGAAGCTCTTCCCACACTGGGGACACTTGTAGGGCCTATCCCCTGTGTGGATGCGCCAGTGGATGATGAGGTCAGAGTTTTGCTTGAATCCCCTCCCACAGTTGGGGCATTGGAAGGGCCTCTCCTCTCTGTGAATCTGAAAGTGACTGAGGAGATGGCAGTTGATCCGAAACTCCATCCCACACTTGGAACACTCATAGGGCCTCTCCCCTGTGTGGATCTTTTGGTGGACAATCAGGTTGGAACGCTGCCTGAGGCTCTTTCCACACTCCCCACACTCGGAGGGCCGTTCCCCAGTGTGGGTCCTCTGGTGCCTGATCAGGTGAGAGCTCCAGCTGAAGCTCCTCCCACATTCCTCACACTCGTGGGGCCTCTCCCCAGTGTGGATGCGCTGCTGCATGACAAGATGGGCGTTCTGCCTGAAGCCCTGCCTGCAGTCAGCACAGCAGAAGGGCCTCTCCTCTGTGTGCGTGCACTGGTGCTTGAGGAGACCAGAGCTGGTCTGAGACCTCTTCCTGCATTGATCACACTCATAGGGCCGGCTCTCCAGTGTGGGTCCTCTGGTGCCTGATCAGGTGAGAGCTCCACCTGAAGTTCTTCCCACACTCCACGCACGTGTGGGGCTTCTCCCCATCACGGAGCTGCTCATGGAGCACCAGCTCCGAGCTCTGGCTCCATCTCCGGCTGCCTTCCCAGCCCAGGCTGGCTCTTTCCCCCTCAGATCTGTGCCATCTGCATTTGCAGCCCCTCCTCGTGCCGCATCTCTGGTGCTTTTCTTCCCCGTTGGCTTCCTGCACCATGGAGCCGCTCAAAACGGCCTCTTCCACCAGGTTCTGCCGTGGGCATTTGTCCTCCCTGCTCTCAATGCTCAGCTCCTGCTCTGGGGGAGGAAGGACAAGGACAGGATGGGATTTGCCTCCGTGCCACAGGCAAGGGCAAGGAGATTCCCCCAGGGCTGTGCAGCAGCCGGGGCCGTGCTGGGCTGGGAGATGGAGCAGCACAGAGGGGAAAGGGGCACTCATCACCAGCTCGGGGCTGTGCACAAATCACAAAGAGGATGGGACTGCTGGGAACGCCTCTTGAGCTGTTTTATTTTCCAGCATCAGTCTCATCACATGGTTATGACAATGGGAAGATGCCAGCAGCTCACATCCCAGGTGGCAGACAACTTAATGATAAAACTTTAAAAGGTTTTTGACCAATCACACAAAGCAAAAGCATATTGACAATAGTTCCATCCAAGCACTATAAGCACATGTACCTTCAGTCAAAATAATGTTTGCTTATTTCAAATACAATACCTGCTTGTAAGCCTTAAAACACAATGCACAGAGCTCCATTATTAATCTTGGAACTTCCTAATACCTTGCTAGATATACTTTTCTGCAGGTTAGGGAGTTATTCTAGATAAGTGTTAATACACAGACCATTGTTCTACTTCTCCTTACTTTCTACTTCTTATACAATTTTTCTGTGGACCAATCTTATGGCTGCTACAAAGCTCTAATCACAGTTCTACTGTCTCTGAGGCTTGTCTTTTGCAGCTTTCCCAAAACGCTTTGATTTTAAGGATTCCAGAGACACTGACTTCCTCCTCACCTGCCTGCGTGTCCCTGGTCATCTTCCTCTTCCTCGAAGCCTCCCAAGTGTTGGCAATGGGAAATCCTGGTTTGGGGAAAACAAGGGATGAAGACGTTGAGTTTGAAGGCCCCTCTGCCCAAGTCCATCTCTACAAGTCACCGGCCACTTAGCTCCAGAAAAACCTCCCAGACACCAAGATTCAGTCCTGCAAAAGCCTCCCAGGAGTTCCCCGTCCCTGGTCCCTCCCCTCTGGTGTTTGGGGGTTCCCCCGTGTCCCAGCTGTTGGGGTTACGCTTGGATTGGGGGTCCCCCTTCTCCTCGGTGCCCACCCTGCCCAGGCTGCTGACAGTCCCAGCAATGCCAAAAGCTCCCCTCTCTTCGCTCTCCCCATTTTGGGATACCGGGGCTGTTTGGGCTCCCGGGCTCCCTTCTCCCCTCATTCTCTGCTCTGGGCTGCAGCGTCTCTAAGGAGTCCCCCCTGCCCCTCTCCAGGCTCTTGAGGCTCCCGCCAATGGCGGCGCTCCCCCCTCTCTGGGCTCCCCACTTTGGGCTCCTGGGGGACACAGGGCTCTGCTCCTCCAAGCTGCCTCTGCCGGCAGCCGCCACCACCACCCCCCAATGTCGCCCCAAGGAGCCTTTTCCGCTCAGCCTTGGACTTCTTCATTCTCCAAACATCCCCCCAAAAACCCCAACCCAGGGACCCCCCCGGGATATCTAGACTGCACTCCCCCTCCCTGCTCACCTGCGTGATGAGGGGGCAGAGGGGACGATGATCCCACAGGTGGGGGCTGCGAATACAGGCAGGGCTCGACCGCCTGGTTCCCTCAGTGCAGCCTTGATCCGCCTTTGACCCTCCTCTTCCATCCCCCCTCCCTCTCCTCTGTGTTATCTCCTCTTTCATCCCTCCCCTTCCATCGCTCCTCCCCCTCCTCCTCCCTAACCCCATCTCCTTCTCCTCCGTCCATCTCTGCTCTCTCTCTGCCTCCATCCCTCCTCTTACATGTCCCCTCCCCCTCCTTCTCCTCCCCCGTAACCCCGCCTCGTCCTCCCTGTCCATCCCTGCCCTTCCCTCCCTTCTCCTCCTCCCCCAGCAGCAGCCAACAGCCTCGGTGGCCCCGTTCCCACAGCCCTCGCAGCCCATGGCAGGAGTGGGGATGGAGCCGGGACAGGTCGGAACGCAGAGCGGTGGAGGGGGATGTCAGGAGTGGGATCACTGGGAGTGACTGGGCTGTACTGGGATCATACTGGGAGCAGCTCCTGGGCGATTGAGCTATACTGGGATCATACTGGGATCACACTGGGAGTGAGTGGGAGCAGCACGGTGGCTCCAGCGCTGGGGCTGGGGGCACTCCTGGGGGGCGAGGGGGGAGTGGGACCTAGGGAACCGGGATCCTGAACCGCCATTGCCAGCACCGGGACCCCCCTGTTCCCCTTATCCTGAACAGGGACCCCCCTGAATCCCCCATTCCCAGACATCAGGACCCCCTGCTCCCTTTATCCCGGCCATCCCATGGCTCCCAGCCTCCAGACTTCCCTTGTGCCTGACCCTGGAACGCCTTGGATCCCCATTCCTGGCTTTCCCAGCCCCCAGCCCCACCATTTCTGCAGAACCAGAGCCCCCCTGAACTCCCCCTTCCCCAACACCCCGGGTGCCCCTAACCTGTTACCCTCCTTTTTTGGGAAACCCTGGACTCCCCTTTCCTGGGCTCAAGCCCCCTGGAACTCCCTTCTACCTCTCCCAGTCCCTGCCTCCCCATTTCCGTGACCCTGAGCCCCCCTGCACCCCCATTCCTGAGATCCGAGCTGCCCTTTTACCCCTTTGACCAGCACTGAGACCCCCCTGAACCCCCTTATCTGGCACCACCTCAACCTTTTCCCAGCCCCTGCCTCTTTTCCCTGATCTGGCACCTCTGGGCCCCCATTTCTGCTTTTTCCCAGCCCCCAGTCCCTCCTTTTTTCCCACTGATGACTCCTGGCACCCCCTTTCCTGGGCCCAGGATTCCCTGGACACCTCATCCCAGTTCTCCCAATGCCTGCACCCCCTTTCCTTGGCACTGAGCCCCTGAACCTCCTCCCCAGCTCTTCCAGCCCTTCAAGTCCCCCCTTTCCTTGGCCTGCTGACCCCCCTGGATCCCCAAACTCTCCCTTTCAGCCCCCCAGCTCCCCCAAATCTCCGTGTCCCCCCAGTTCTGCACTCCCTGCAGTGCCTGGAAGTGGCGCTGTCGGAGCCCGGCCTGGGGGTCCCCCAGTCCTTGATTGTGGGGGATGTGGACGGGACCCCCTGGGAGCGCTGGGGCAGCGAGCGGGGCCAGATGGAGCCATAGAAAGCGGGGATGGGGTCGGGAGCTGAGCTGGGATATTGGGATAACCAGAGCTGGGATATTGGGATAGCCACACCTGGGATATTGGGATAGCCACACCTGGGATATTGGGATAGCCAGGACTGGGATGTTGGGATAGCCAGGGCTGGGATACTGGGATAGCCACAGTTGGGATATTGGGATAGCCAGGGATGGGATACTGGGGTAGCCACAGTTGGGATATTGGGATAGCCAGGACTGGGACATTGGGATAACCAGAGCTGGGATATTGGGATAGCCAGGGATGGGATATTGGGATAACCAGGGATGGGATATTGGGATAACCAGGGCTGGGATATTGGGCTAGCCAGGGCTGGGATATAGCCACGGCAGGGATCTGTGGGATAGCCACACTGGGGATATTGAGATAGCCAGGGCTGGGATATTGGGATAGCCAGGGCTGGGATGTTGGGATAGCCAGGGCTGGGATACTGGGATAATGAGGGCTGGGATATTGAGATATTGGGATATCCAGGGCTGAGATATTGGGATAACCAGGGCTGGGATATTGGGATAGCCAGGGCTGGGGTGTTGGGATAGCCAGACCTGGCTCAAGGACAGGACCCGGCCCGTGGCTGACAGTGCCCTGGAGACAGGGCCGGTACAACGAGAGCGGGGGGGACTGGGGGGAGCTGGGGCTGTGTGGGAACTCAGCACATCACTTCAGATGTCTAGAGTTACCGAGAGAACCCTTAAGAGGCTTGGAGGTCCTGGAATGTTGCCAAAAGTACCTGGTGGCTTGACTTTGACCCTTTTAGGGATCTGCCAGCTGTGTATGAGGACATGGGAATCACACCACTTTGAATGGTGTGAGAATGGAGTGTTCACTGGGTGAAATGTAGATTTTAGGATTTTGGTACAGGGGGTATGGAGACAAGATGGAGGAATCAGGGTGTGTCTCGTCCTTCTTTCTTCTTCTTGTCATCCATCTTCTGTGGCGACATTGGCACTTGTAGATTGGTTCGTGGTGGAGATGCACTGTCTAACATGGGTGATGGGCATTGGAAGGTAATTGTAAATATGATATAAGTAGTTTGTAGTATAAAAGACCACACCGCCTCGGGGGCGGGGGAGAGTGTCTCAGACTGTCTTGCTAAACTGACCTCGTCAGGGCAGGAGAAAGAATTTTATAGATAAGGAAAAATAAACAACCTTGAGACCGCAAAATGAAGAGCCCTGACTCCTTCTTTTTAAGTGCTGGGCTAGGAAAAGAGACTCTTGAACCTTTCTTGGGGTCACTCAGATAAACTAATGATCCTGAGAGGGCTGTGCTGGGATCTGTGGGAATGGAGGACTCTGAGGGGCTGGGATGGGATCTCTGGGGATGGGAGGGATCCATGGGGCTGGAATGGGAATCCAGGGAGCTCCAAGGGGCTCCCTGGGGCTGGGACACGACTCCTTGGGTCCATTCTCTCCTCATTCCCAGGTCTCCACACGCTGCAGGTGGTTTTCAGCTGTGCCCTCCTGTCCCACAGAATGTCCATGGATCCCACGGGTGCGGCTACGAGGGCTGGGATTTCATCTCCTTCCAGCTGGGACCCGGGAGCTTTGCAGGGTCCAACGGAGCCACCTGGATCAGCCAGAGGTGCTGGGAATCCAAAGGGATCATGGTGGAGCAGATGAAACATTACCTGGGACACACCTGTGTGGAAGAGCTTCCAAAACACATCAGACATGGTCGGGAGGCTCTGGAGCACAAAGGTGGGTGAGGGAGGAGGAGGGGAGTTCCTATGGGAGTGTGGGATCCAGGAATGGGAGACTTGGGAATGCAGGAATTCCCATGGAATTTCCGTGGCCAGATCTCACTCTCATCCCACTCAAGTGAGAATTCCATGGATGGATCTCCCCCCAAGCCATTGCCATGGGAATTCCATGGGGAAATGATTTGAACTGATGACCAATGCAATGGCAGCAGTGCAATGAGACGTAATCCCTGCTGGGATTCTGTGGGACATCAATCCCCATCCTTTGCCCAGGCAGGCTCTGTTGTGCCCATGGCAGTGCCAGGGGAATGCCCTGTCCCTGCCCTGAGCCCAGCACGAGCCTTTCCTTGGCTGTTCTGTCCCTGTCCAAGGCAGGAGGGCACTGCCGGAGCGGCTTTGGCGGCCCCAGGCATCCGGCCGGGCTGCAGCCGCTGCAGGGGCTCCTGGGGAATGTACCAGAGCAAAGCTTAAAGAACAACAATTCCTGGAGGGGATCCTGCCCCTGGGCCTGTGCTGGGAGCCCAAGGGAACAGCCCCAAGTGCTGGAGCTCAGTGTCCCTCAGCCAGGCCATGTCCCTCAGTTGTGCCCTGTTCCTCAGCTGTGCCCTGTTCCTCAGCAGCCCCTGTCCTGTTGCAGACATCTTTTGTGAAAAATCCTTCCTTTAGGATTTTTCCTTCCTGAGAAGCCAAGAGGCCTGAGAGACAAGATGTAAACAATTGTTATCTGCTGCTGTGGAATGCAACAGGTGCACCTGTGATTGGCCCATCTCTGATGTTTATAGTTGGTGGCCAATCAAACACTTCAGCTGTCCCGGACAGAGCCCAGGATAGCTGCTTTGTTTTCATTCTTGCTATTCTATTCTTAGCTAGCCTTCTCACAACTTCTTCCTTCTATCTCTTTCTAGTATAGTCCTAATATAATATATATATAATATAATAAATCAAGTCTTCTAATTATGGAGTCAAGATTCTCGTCTCCTCTTCATCCTCAAAACCCTGCGTCCAAAAGGGACAATACTGTCCCTGTCCCCTGTCCCCTGTCCCCTGTCCCTGTGCCCTGTCCTCTGTCCCTGTCCCTGATAGTGGGGCCCTGGGAAAATGTTAGAGATAGACTCTGAAAATGTTAGGCTTTGTGTTTTGTTAGATCACTGCACCTGCGTAAGCATATGATAAATGATATAATTGTTAGATGCGATGATTGTTTAGTAATTAAATATAATTATTGTATAATCATAAGAAGAATCATGAGAAACTATGTTGGAAATTTAAGAGGGGCTATGCTTGGCTGAAATCTATGTATGCAATAGAACAATGTAAGTTTAATAATTAACATGAAAGTTATATAACGATAGAATATAAAAACATGTTCATCTCGAATGTATGATCGGAGTCAGATTTGGGTTCATACCCCTGATTCCCAGAGCTCTTAATAAAAGCACCGACATAATCATTTTTGTGATTATGTGTTTTTGAACGCTAACATCCCCCGTCCCCTGTCCCTCGGCTCTGTGGGGTCGGAGGTGGCAGCAGGACCCAGGGCAGTCCTGGGGGAGAACAACCCTGAGCCTCAGCTGGGCCAGTTGCCCCAGTTGCCCCCAGGGGTGCCCAAGTCACTCCCAGCATGGGCCTTGTGGCTCCCAGTCACTCCCAGTATGATCCCAGTCACTTTCAGTTACATGCAGTACAATCCCAGTATGATCCCAGTCACTCCCAGTATGATCCCACTGTGATCCCAGCATGGTCCCAGGTGTTCAGCTGTGCCCTGTTCCTCAGCTGTGCCCTGTTCCTCAGCTGTGCCCTGTTCCTCAGCTGTGCCCTGTTCCTCAGCTGTGCCCTGTTCCTCAGCTGTGCCCTGTTCCTCAGCTGTGCCCTGTTCCTCAGCTGTGCCCTGTTCCTCAGCTGTGCCCTGTTCCTCAGCTGTGCCCTGTTCCTCAGCTGTGCCCTGTTCCTCAGCTGTGCCCTGTTCCTCAGCTGTGCCCTGTTCCTCAGCTGTGCCCTGTTCCTCAGCTGTGCCCTGTTCCTCAGCTGTGCCCTGTTCCTCAGCTGTGCCCTGTTCCTCAGCTGTGCCCTGTTCCTCAGCTGTGCCCTGTTCCTCAGCTGTGCCCTGTTCCTCAGCTGTGCCCTGTTCCTCAGCTGTGCCCTGTTCCTCAGCTGTGCCCTGTTCCTCAGCTGTGCCCTGTTCCTCAGCTGTGCCCTGTTCCTCAGCTGTGCCCTGTTCCTCAGCTGTGCCCTGTTCCTCAGCTGTGCCCTGTTCCTCAGCTGTGCCCTGTTCCTCAGCTGTGCCCTGTTCCTCAGCTGTGCCCTGTTCCTCAGCTGTGCCCTGTTCCTCAGCTGTGCCCTGTTCCTCAGCTGTGCCCTGTTCCTCAGCTGTGCCCTGTTCCTCAGCTGTGCCCTGTTCCTCAGCTGTGCCCTGTTCCTCAGCTGTGCCCTGTTCCTCAGCTGTGCCCTGTTCCTCAGCTGTGCCCTGTTCCTCAGCTGTGCCCTGTTCCTCAGCTGTGCCCTGTTCCTCAGCTGTGCCCTGTTCCTCAGCTGTGCCCTGTTCCTCAGCTGTGCCCTGTTCCTCAGCTGTGCCCTGTTCCTCAGCTGTGCCCTGTTCCTCAGCTGTGCCCTGTTCCTCAGCTGTGCCCTGTTCCTCAGCTGTGCCCTGTTCCTCAGCTGTGCCCTGTTCCTCAGCTGTGCCCTGTTCCTCAGCTGTGCCCTGTTCCTCAGCTGTGCCCTGTTCCTCAGCTGTGCCCTGTTCCTCAGCTGTGCCCTGTTCCTCAGCTGTGCCCTGTTCCTCAGCTGTGCCCTGTTCCTCAGCTGTGCCCTGTTCCTCAGCTGTGCCCTGTTCCTCAGCTGTGCCCTGTTCCTCAGCTGTGCCCTGTTCCTCAGCTGTGCCCTGTTCCTCAGCTGTGCCCTGTTCCTCAGCTGTGCCCTGTTCCTCAGCTGTGCCCTGTTCCTCAGCTGTGCCCTGTTCCTCAGCTGTGCCCTGTTCCTCAGCTGTGCCCTGTTCCTCAGCTGTGCCCTGTTCCTCAGCTGTGCCCTGTTCCTCAGCTGTGCCCTGTTCCTCAGCTGTGCCCTGTTCCTCAGCTGTGCCCTGTTCCTCAGCTGTGCCCTGTTCCTCAGCTGTGCCCTGTTCCTCAGCTGTGCCCTGTTCCTCAGCTGTGCCCTGTTCCTCAGCTGTGCCCTGTTCCTCAGCTGTGCCCTGTTCCTCAGCTGTGCCCTGTTCCTCAGCTGTGCCCTGTTCCTCAGCTGTGCCCTGTTCCTCAGCTGTGCCCTGTTCCTCAGCTGTGCCCTGTTCCTCAGCTGTGCCCTGTTCCTCAGCTGTGCCCTGTTCCTCAGCTGTGCCCTGTTCCTCAGCTGTGCCCTGTTCCTCAGCTGTGCCCTGTTCCTCAGCTGTGCCCTGTTCCTCAGCTGTGCCCTGTTCCTCAGCTGTGCCCTGTTCCTCAGCTGTGCCCTGTTCCTCAGCTGTGCCCTGTTCCTCAGCTGTGCCCTGTTCCTCAGCTGTGCCCTGTTCCTCAGCTGTGCCCTGTTCCTCAGCTGTGCCCTGTTCCTCAGCTGTGCCCTGTTCCTCAGCTGTGCCCTGTTCCTCAGCTGTGCCCTGTTCCTCAGCTGTGCCCTGTTCCTCAGCTGTGCCCTGTTCCTCAGCTGTGCCCTGTTCCTCAGCTGTGCCCTGTTCCTCAGCTGTGCCCTGTTCCTCAGCTGTGCCCTGTTCCTCAGCTGTGCCCTGTTCCTCAGCTGTGCCCTGTTCCTCAGCTGTGCCCTGTTCCTCAGCTGTGCCCTGTTCCTCAGCTGTGCCCTGTTCCTCAGCTGTGCCCTGTTCCTCAGCTGTGCCCTGTTCCTCAGCTGTGCCCTGTTCCTCAGCTGTGCCCTGTTCCTCAGCTGTGCCCTGTTCCTCAGCTGTGCCCTGTTCCTCAGCTGTGCCCTGTTCCTCAGCTGTGCCCTGTTCCTCAGCTGTGCCCTGTTCCTCAGCTGTGCCCTGTTCCTCAGCTGTGCCCTGTTCCTCAGCTGTGCCCTGTTCCTCAGCTGTGCCCTGTTCCTCAGCTGTGCCCTGTTCCTCAGCTGTGCCCTGTTCCTCAGCTGTGCCCTGTTCCTCAGCTGTGCCCTGTTCCTCAGCTGTGCCCTGTTCCTCAGCTGTGCCCTGTTCCTCAGCTGTGCCCTGTTCCTCAGCTGTGCCCTGTTCCTCAGCTGTGCCCTGTTCCTCAGCTGTGCCCTGTTCCTCAGCTGTGCCCTGTTCCTCAGCTGTGCCCTGTTCCTCAGCTGTGCCCTGTTCCTCAGCTGTGCCCTGTTCCTCAGCTGTGCCCTGTTCCTCAGCTGTGCCCTGTTCCTCAGCTGTGCCCTGTTCCTCAGCTGTGCCCTGTTCCTCAGCTGTGCCCTGTTCCTCAGCTGTGCCCTGTTCCTCAGCTGTGCCCTGTTCCTCAGCTGTGCCCTGTTCCTCAGCTGTGCCCTGTTCCTCAGCTGTGCCCTGTTCCTCAGCTGTGCCCTGTTCCTCAGCTGTGCCCTGTTCCTCAGCTGTGCCCTGTTCCTCAGCTGTGCCCTGTTCCTCAGC
>JALJVW010000109.1:70690-84927 GCA_024865655.1 Emberiza elegans
AGCAGCATTCAGCAATGAGCTATTTCCCCCTTTGACTGACCAGTGCTTTGCACAAACAATTTACAATGGGGTCCTCAGCACAAGAAAGGCTCAGACTTCATGGGCAGCTCCAGAGGGGCTGAGATGCTCTGAAGTGTTGGAGCACCTCTGTGACAGAGACAGGCTGGGGGAGTTGGGTGGTTCAGCCTAGAGCAAGAAAAGGCCGTGGGGAGACCCCATTGGACCCTTGCAGGACTTCAGGAACCTCACAGAAAATGTGGGAAATGTTTTATTAGGACCTGTCTCAACTGGAGGAAATAGTTTTAAGCCACTAGAATAAGTTCAGACTGGAGGTAAGGAAGAAATCTTTGATGCTGTGGTGGTGAAACACTGGCACAGGTTTCCTGAACACCTGGTGGATGCCCCATCCTTGGAAATATTCCTGGTTGGATGGGCTCTGAGCAGCAGGATGGAGCAAGCATGTCTCTGCTCCCACCCACAGGAGGCCCTGTGGTGTCAGCCAACAGAG
The DNA here is from genome assembly GCA_024865655.1 of Emberiza elegans. Lineage (NCBI taxonomy): Eukaryota > Metazoa > Chordata > Aves > Passeriformes > Fringillidae > Emberiza > Emberiza elegans. The sequence continues at coordinate 71,199 of JALJVW010000109.1, forward strand.
GGTCGGTGTCTCTTGTAGGATTCAATTCCCCTGAGCAGGGGAACACACAGCAACACAGATGGCAGGAACGTCCTCCCATGGAGATGGGGAATATTCTGGATCCACAGGATCAGGCTGCCCAGTTTTGTGTCTTGTGATGGACACCAGTGTCAGAAGAGACTGAGAACCAGGAGGCCCCCAGTGTCTCTGAGTGCCCCTTGGTTCCAGGAGGCCCCACAGAATCCCAGGTGTGGCAGTAAGTCCTTTGTTATGAAACTGTGGTGTTAAAAGCAAAAGTAGTTTGTTCCAGTTGTCCCCATGCATGTGGGTTTTGCCCTGGAGATGTACCTTCCCATCCCCTGTCCATCTCCCTCAAGACCTCCCTTTATTCCAGATCTCCTGGCACTCAGGGAAACCCTGCCCTCCTCCCTTGTCCATTACAGAAACCCACCTTGGTTCTAGAAACGTCTGTGTGTCCATGGACCCATGGTTCGAATACCCATTGTGTGTCTCAATGGCCCTTGGTCCTCCTATTATTCCCACAGGGTCACAATGGTGCCCTGCCCTTGGGCACCAGGTGTCAGGTTTCTGCCATTGGTTCCTGGTTTGTATGTGCCAAAATGTTTTTGTCCTGTACTGAAGTTTTAGGCCACCATTTTGTGTCTCTTGTCCCTGCACCCTCTCAGGCCCTGAAACCTTGAGTGGATGGTTCCAAATGATCCCTCTCTTCCCTGGCAGTCTCCTCTTGCTAGCTCGGAGGGCATCATTTGCTGAGGGGCCTCTGAGGGATTCTAAGGCCCAGGTGTGGACCACCAGACAGAGCCGGACATGAGTCCCTGCAGTGACACAGGAGACAAGTGGCCCTGTCAGGCCAGTGGCCCACTCCAAGGGCAGAATCCCAGGGCCCTTTGGTCCCATGAGGCCCCATTGCACAGGGCCTGAGGTATCCTGGGAATTCCCCCAACTAGTTCCTTGAGCCCACAGAATCCCAGGCCCTGGGGCTCGTATCCCACAGGATCCCACACATCCAGCTGGCTCCTCAGCACCAGAGTCATGCGGGCCTTGTTTGTGCCTTAGCTGTCATCACTGCCAGCAGTGTCCCATGAGGCCCACAGGGTCATTTCTTCCAGCCATTAGGGGTCACAATGGCCCCTGAACAACTTGAGGCCCTGAGATCACAGCATGGATGGTTCCATGGAGCCTCACAGGTGTGGCAAGTCCTCTGTATTCCATTGAGACCCAAGTGGCCCCAAGTGTCCTAAAATTTTCCTAGTCCTGAAAGAACAATGGTTGTCCCATGAGGATTTGACAGTGGATGGTTCCATGGAGTCCAGGTTGGCAGTCTCCTCTTGGTTCCATGATAGGGCCCAGGGTCCCCTCAGGGGCCTTTGGATTCTGTCACAGGAGGCCCTCCTTTGCCACAACCCCAGTGTCACAGTGCCCATTCCTGTCCTCGTCCCCTGGGAGGCCCTACAGTGTCACCATGTCCCCAGGAGGCCCTGAGGGTGTCACAGTGGAGCCTGCTGGGAGGACACAGCACCAGGGAGACCCACTGGGATCTCTGTGGAGGTCTTGCCAGTCATGCTGGCATTGACAAGCAACTGGGATCTGTCCTGCCCAGCACAATGGTGGCAGTCCATGTCCCCTCTCTGAGAGACTACGGAGTGGCATGCAAATGTTCTCTCTGTGATGACACCCTGAGCAGCCCCAAAATTCTCTTTATGACCCCACAGCAATGGCTGCCCCAGCGTTCCCTTCTCTGTGACAACACAGCAGCAGCAGCACCAACACGAGGAACTGGAGTGACACCACAGTGGTGGCAGTCCTGACCTTCTGCACACTGAGACACAACTGACCTTCAGCTGTGACAACCTAGTCCTGAAGTCCTCTGTATGACACCAGAGGTGGCAGCCCTGGGAACCCTGGGGTCTGACACCACACAGTGGTGGGGGAAAGATTCCCTCTCTATGAGAATGCAATGGTGGGAACTGGGAATGTTCCAGTCTCTCTGACACCACATCATAGGCAGCCCAAACGTTCCCCTGTCTATGAAAAACACAGAAATACCAGCCCCAAAGTTCCTGCTCTGTGACACTGCAGCAGTGGCAGCTCCTGTGTTCCACTGGTTGTGACAAACCCTGGGGTCCCAAGGGGAACTTCCCCTGCTTTGAGGGGCCCTGTGTGGAAAGCCCCAGGTCCCGCGCTGTCTGTGAAACCCCGGTGGCAGCCCCAATCACCCTCTCACTGACACCACAGCTGTGGCAGCCCCAGTGTTCTCCCAAAATAGCCAAATGGGAGTGGAAGCCCCAAAGTTCCTCTCTGATGAAACTGCAGGGTGGCCATCTAAAGTTCTAAATGGTATGACAGCACCACAGTGGAAGTTCCAACCTTCCCTCCTGTGACACCTCAACATTTGCAGCCCCAGTGTTCCCCTGTCAGTGACACCACAGTGGTGGCAACTAAAGTGTTCCCCTCTCTGTGACATGCAGCAGTGGTTTAACAAAATCCCCTTGTCTATGACACCAAAGTGATTGCAACCCATGTGTTGCATCCCTATGTGACACCACAGAGGTGGACCCTAAACCGTTCCCCTGTCTATGGAATTGCATGGCCAGCCCCAACATTCCTCTCTGTGACCCCACCCTGGAAGCCCGCGGTGACACCACAAAATGGCAGTCCCATTGTCCTGATTCTCTGTGACATCACAGCTGTGGGCCCCAGTGCCCCTCTCTGTGATTCCCACGGCCTCCAATCCCCAGTGTTCATCTCTGTGACACCACGGCTGTGGCAGCCCCACACTCTGTGACACCATGGCTGTGGCAGCCCCAGTGTTCACTCCCTGCTCCTCAGCCCCTGTTCATTTCTCTGTGACACCAGCTGTGGCAGGCCCAGTGCTCCCCTCTCTGTGACACCACAGCTGGGTAGTCCCGTTGTCCTGGTCTCTGTGACACCACAGTGGTTGCTGCCCAAACGTTCCCTCTCTGTGACACTGCAGCTGTGGCAGCAGCACCGACCAGAAGCAGCCCATGGAACAACAGGGCTGCAGGGGAGGGAGCAGAACAGAGCTCTGGAACAGCAGGAGATGAGCAGTGTGGAGCAGTGGTGGAGCAATGTTGGACAAGCAGAGGAATTGTGCTGGAACATCCCCAGAGCAGCTTTTGAGAGCAGCAGTGGAGTAACCATGGAAAAGTTGGAACAGTGGTGGAACAGGAACCACAGCCATGAACAGTGGTGGCACATTGGTGGGTTTTGGGGCATTTGGTGGCACATTGGCACTTAAACATTGGGGGTACATTGGTGGCATGTTGGTGGCACATTGGTGGCACAGGCCCACTGCAATGGAGAGGTGACAGAGATGCTAAAGCTGCGGGACACAGAGTATTTTAAGGCCTGTGTCCCTGCAGGAGCCGGCCCCGCACACCAGAGCAATCCCATCAGGCTGACCCAGAGCGGGGGCAGCAGCAGGAATTGCTGCTGGGCTCTGGAAGGCGCGGATGGAGAACATTTAATGGTGGCCTGGGGGTTTGATCCTGCTCATTGTGGCCGTTTTAGTGATGCTGGGACAGTTGCAGTCTATCTGAAATCATGAAGTCAGGAGATACTCGGGACAAAAGCAATCAAACTGCCTTCTTTACTGCAGGGAAACACAGCTTGGGAGAAGTTTCATGATTTCTGATTTAGGAACCAAGCTGGGTCAATTATTGGCCTGTGGTTTGTTTTAGTCCAAGGAGCAATTTCCAAAGTGCTGCGCTTTGGCATTAAAAACGAGCTACGTGCCTCATCACCTGGATATTGCACTTGGAGTACAGAGCTGTTTGTGGTCATTATGATCAAGAAAACCACTGGAATTCTCGTGATTTCACTCTTTCTTCCTCTCTCTCTGGGATGAAGCCTCCAACACTCCCTGCTGGTCTGCTTTCCAGAATCTGCTCCTCTGGAGTTGGGATGGGACAAATGAGCAGTGGGAAGAGGGAGGAAAATGGACCATTCAAACTGCAAACTCTGTTTTTGTAGCCTCTGGATTTCCAGTGTTTAGAAACCGTCATGTTTTCAACTCTCTGACCAAATCCCTCAATTCTCACTTTTGCCCTGGCAGAAAACATTCCTTTGGCCCCATTTAGGAACTGTGATAAATAGGTATGATTCGTGCTGATAAAATTGAAAAAGTAATTAATATTGGTACCGTAATTAATATTTGGGAATAGGTAAAATGGTTAAAAGTTGTAATGTTAAAAGAAGAGAGGGAGAGGAGGGGCTTCACCCCCTCCGGCAGATGTTCACAAGGACAGGAGGAAGAAGCTGAAGATACAGATGCTAAAAATGAACAAGAACCTGGTGGGGTCCCAGAAAAATGCTAATTATAAGGGATTTATTGCTTCAATATGTAGATGCAGCGATTTGTGCTTTTGGCTTACGATGTATTAGCTTAGTGCACATGTGTAACCCAAAGATGAATTAAAGGACAAAGAGGAAGACTACAATTTTTCATCAATGAAGACCCCAAAGACTTGTGCAACCACCGAACTGAGTGATGGCACATGCGCAGTAAAGGTGTTAATGAGGGTGGAGATAGGTAGATGACGAACCGGAACTAGGAAAATATGGTATTAACACATGGCATATAAGGGGGGAATCTTCACTTAGCAAGTTTGTACGGAGGGTGGCACGGGTCCAAAAGCCCTGCACTCCGTACCCCACGGTTATCCTTTTCTTATGCGCTATTGTTAGAACCAAATTATCCCTTCTTTATATATTTTCTAAATTATTTAATTAAAATTGCTGCTATCTCAAATATTGTTTGGGGTGTTTTTATGAGGGGATAATTGGGCAAACATAACAATTTTGGTGCCGAAACCTGGGACCCTCTTAACTCCAGGGAGGTGGATAGCTTCTGGGAAGGAGCTCCCCACCAGACTTTTAAGTGGTCCCAAGGCTAGACCACTCTCCCTTGGGAAAAGAGAGTCTTTATTACAATAACGCATAAGGAAATTAGTTATTGAAAGCGCGCAGAAGCTCCCGTCAGTGCCGGCTTACAGGAAGGAGAGAGTACCCATGTAAAACTGCTTTGTGCACAAAGACCCTCGTGAGAAAAGGAGGCTGTGAGTACCACGGGGTTTTGGGTCTGGGGGGCGGCTGTATGCAAGTGTGAGTGTGTGTGGAGTGTCTGAGACGGGGGCTGGGCAGTCCTGGACCCCCGACGCGAGAGAGACCTCCCAGTACCGCATTTTTGTGTCCTCCGAGAGGAGGCCGGCCGAGAAAGGAGGGAAGTGAAAGAAAAGTGAGTGAGTGGGGACCCCGGGAGGGTTTAACCCAGGGGGGAGGAGGGGGTCCCTGGTCCAGGCACCTGTGGGAAGGTCCTTGGGCAGGAGAGAGTAGGGAGACTGAAGAGAGTGATTGAATAGGTTCAATTTCCTTGGAGGGGTTAGTAGCAGGCATTTTAGTATGTGATTAGATGGTGAGAGGACGGGGCTGATATACGGAGAAAGAGGCAGAGGTAGGAGTGGAACAAATAGATTGCAGAGGGAAAATAGGAGTGGGACAAGTAGATAGAAAAGGCAGGGTGACAGAGTAGTAAGTGAGAAAGTTGAACCACAAGGTGAGTGGGGAAAACTAAGATTCTTCTGGTACCGAAGATCTCTTAGTTTGTTGCCGCCAGAAATGGGTCAGGGAAAAAGTAGGTTCTTTGACCCAGGGGCTGAGGATTGTGTGAAGAATCTGCAGGAGGTTAGAGTATCTGGGAACCATGAGGGGGGTTCTCAGGAAGGGAGCATTCCTCAGGACAGCCCACTGGGGATGATGATACGGTTTTGGGATGAATGGGAATCCCGAAGAGGAAAAAGTAAACAGAAAATGATTAAGTATTGCATGTTTGAATGGACAAAAGAAATGATCCAAAAAGATAATTTATATTGGCCCAAATTTGGATCATTTGAGGATTGGATTTGCCAGGCTCTAAATATATATGTGAATTCAAAAACCCTGTTAATCAGGAGGAGAGTGAGTATACTGCCTTATGGAGTCCTGAGAGGAGAAGTAAGTCTGTTGTTCAGAGGCAGGACAGGAGACATAATATAAGGAAAAGCTTTGAGTGAGCACCAGAAAAAAGATGAGTCCCCGGCAGAATGGTTAGAAAGATCAAAAAGAGACTTGCAATTATATTCAGGTATAGATACTGATACTGCAGTAGGGCAGGTTCTGTTAAAAACTCAGTTTGTGACCAGATCTTGGGGTGACATCAAGAAAAAGCTGGAAAAATTAGAAGACTGGCAGGACAGGGGGACTTCAAAGTTACTGAGAGAAGCACAAAGGGTGTATGTCTGAAGAAATGAGAAAGAGCTGAAAGCAGATGCCAGAATTTTAGTGGCAGCAGTTCAAGAAATGCAGGCAGCTTTGAATACAGAAAAATCTGCAGGGAAAAACAAACAGCCGATGTCAGGATCTATTTTTAAGAACACAAGACCTGTGCAGTTTTCCTGCCACAAGAAAGGGCACTTACAAAATTCTTGTCCTAATTTAAAGGGTGCAGGACCTACCTGTTTTTATTGTCATAAAAAGGGGCACCTGCAGAAAAATTGCAGAAAGAAGCAGCAAGATGAGAAAACTTTTCAGGAGAATCAGAGAGGTCAGGAGTTCTGTTCAATGCAGGGGACCAAAATATCACCAGAAGAGGCTTTGATAAAGCTAAAAATAGGTCCTAATAGCAAAGAAGTTATATTTTTAGTAAATACAGGAGTTTCTCAGTCCACAGTGACAAAATTACCCCAGGGATGTGAGATAAGTTGTGAGAGAGTTCCAGTAGTCGGAATTACAGGAGAGGCTTTTCCCGTTCCTGTAATAAAAGGGGTGCAAATTGAAACAGAGGACAAATTTGGAGTAAATGATTTATTGTTGATACCAGAGGCCAAGAATAATTTGATAGGCAGAGATCTAATAATAGCCTTAAATTTACAGATAAAACCCTGTGAAGGAAAACTTAAAATTTATTCTTTAACTGAAGAGGATAATCTGGAAATTAATGATACAAGTTGGCATTCGGGTGAAGTGGGAAAAAGCCTGGGGTAAAGGAGTCTGGTCTCCTTAGTCCCTCCTGGTCAGCACAAGCCTGTGAACTTTGTGCATTACTCCGTGCATTACTAATACTAAAAGGAATGAGAAGGGACTATTTATAGAGACTCCAAATATGCTTTTAGTGTAGTACATACTTTTAGAAAAATTTAGAAAAAAGGGGACTTATAAACACTCATGGGAAAGGGTTAGTACACAGGAATTGATAATTCAGATACATGGGGAATTGATAATTCAGATACTTGAAGCTTTAAAAGGCTCAAAGAAAATAGATTAGTTCATGTAAAGGGACACCAGAGAGGGGGAGGGATATTAGAGTCAGAGAGAAATAATCTGGCTGACGGAGAAGCAAAAAGAGCGACCTTAAGAAAAAGAGATAGTGAAATCATGATCTCACAAAAGAAAAACAATAGAAATTCAGCAAGAGACACTTAACCCTTCCGCTAGCAGAACTGGCAGCTTTAAGGAAATTAGGAGCAACATTTAAGGAAGGAAAGTGGGTTTTTTGCTGATGACAGGATAATGATACCATAACCAGTGGCACGTTAGATCTTAGATAACTTGTACAGACAGACACACTGGGGAACAAGAGCCATTTGTGATCACTTTTTAAAATGTTATGGGTGTGTATAGGGATATCTGAAATTGGAAAACAAATTACCCAGGGGTGTCTCAACTATTAAAAAGTAAATAACAAAGTGTTAAAGAGCCCTCCCTCTGGAGGACACAAAAACAGCCTACAGGCCATTTGAAAAGATCCAGGTTGATTTTACAGAATTGCCTAAAGTTGATCGATGGAAATATTTGTTAGTTATAATAGATCAATTAATCCAGTGAGTTGAAGCATTTCCAGCAGCTCGGGCTACAGCTCAAACGGTGGCTAAGATATTGTGGGAACATGTAATTCCAGGAATGTGAAAATATGGTGAGATTTAAGTTGGTCTTTATTAACCCTGATTTATTAAGAAGGAACTAAGCATCCTGGAGTGGCTGCCGACCGCAATTCCCTTGAGCTCAGAGGCAGAAGAACACTGGTGGAAAAGAATAAAAGAGACTTTCTTAATCGGTGGGAACGCCCTGAAAGGATTGAAGATCTCCTCCGGGGTCACCCACCAGCAACATTATCAGAACTGATTACAGAACTGCAATTCCAGTAACTGAGAGTGATAACACCTGTTGTTGAAAGAGTACAATTAGAACGTTGGGAGCGTGGTAAACATGGTTTAGGGTGTCATCCATGGATATGTATTGTTTGCACATTTTGTTTTAACTCATGGTGGAGAGTAATTAGAAAGCAGGGAAGAGGAGAGACAATTGATTTGCTTGTTTTGCTATGGTTATGCATTTAGCCAGCAAATTATAGAACGCATTGCTAGTGATTTTTTTGGAATACCTTTGAGACTGGGAGATGGGACCCTTCCAGCAGCAATTAGATTAATAGAGAAATGAGATCAATTGGTTCTTGTTATATTTGCTCTAGCACAAATAAGAAAACGAGCAATTCATAATATTATAGACCAATGTTTCATAATTGATAGTTGTTGATTAAGAAATCTTATTGTGGTTGGCATATCCCTGAAATTTTGAAAAATATAGATTTATAGTATTCCAGCCTAACCTTTTTCCCTGTTCTTTTCGTTTTAATTATTTTTCTTAACCAGCCAGGACTGGGATTAAATCAACGTTCTGGCCCCGAAGCTGCTGAAACAGGGGTTTCTAAGCCATGAAGTTCCCAAAATCAGTGTTCCAGAGCCCTGACGCCCCTAACTGAAGCCCTTGCCCTGTTTGCCATCATCAGCCCGCGGGGTTCGCTCCCAGCGCTCCCGGTGCCCTCCCGGTGCCCCTGGGAGGCTCCAGGAACCGGGAGGGGCCCCTGGCTGCGCACATTTCCCCCCCACCCAGCCAAGGAGCCGTTCCCTGATGGGAGCATTTCCTCTCAGATTCCAGGGGTTTACGGGAAATCAGCGTAAAGCCGAGAAAGGCTTTACTGGGGCGGGGAGGGAGGAGCCCGTGGGGGCGGGAACGGGGCGGACACAGTGAGCTCTATATATATCCCGGTTTACAATCGGCGCTCGCCCCCCACGGCGGAGCGGCTCCTTCCCAGACCTGTCCCAGGTAAGTGCCTGCCCCTTGCTCCCGTGTTTCCCCACCGCTTGCTCCTTCTGCTCCCGAAGTTCTCTTCTCAGCCCAAGAGTTCCCTAAATCGCTGTTTGGAAGGCTGTGCCTGAGTGCTGGTGGAATGCAGTGGAAGGGGAGAGGCTCTGCCAGAGGAGTGTCAGGGAGGATGAGGATGGGAGGTGTGAAGAGCAGCTGGGATACCTGGAGATCCTCAACAGGATGGGCAAAGGTTGACTTGTGTGAGTGAGCAGTGGAGGGGTCAGAAAAGGGGGACGCTGCCTTGGCAGCTCAGAAACTCCCTGATCATCAGGGAGAGTTGGCAGAAGAGCTCTGGGGGCCGCCTGGAGGGGTCTCCAGGCCAGTGAGCAGGTTCCCATGGGAATGGCAACTGCCCTGGCATTCACGGCCAGGCAAAGCAAAGGGCTCCAGCAGCGTGGGGGACCTGGGAGCGATGGCTCAGCAGAGCTGCCTGGTGGGTGAAGAGGGGGATGCTCACGGGGAGCTGCTCCTGCCCCACAAGGAAGGGCTGGCCAGGGATGTGCTCCTCAGTGCCAGCCTGGGCTGTCACAGCCGGGAAATAGTGGGGTCCAGGCACCGAGGGGCAGGGACTGAGGCCAGCAGCAGAGCACAGAGCTGGGGCTCCAGAGGAGAGACTTTGATGGGCTGAACCAGGCGGTGGCTGGGGCAGCAGCTGCGGAGGGTTCCCACCCCCACGGGCTCCTCCCTCCCCCCAGCACCTCCTTTCTCGGTTTGACACCGATTTCCCGTAAATGCCTATCAGGAAATCTGACAGGGGGCAGGAATGGTCTCTCCAAGAGCCAGGAATAAAGCACTCCTCTCCTGAGGCTCTCGGCTGAACTGAGCGAGCTCCATGTGAAAGGGCAGCACTCGGGAGGTGGAGCCTACGAGCCAGCAGCCAAGCAAGGCAGCAGCACCCGGAGCTGTGTGAGCAGGAGCCCAGCCAGGGGAAGGTCTCAAGTGCTGTGTCCACTTCTGCCAGAGGGGATTGAGTGGGAAAAGCTCCCTGGACCATCCTGGGGCCTTCACTGGCCTTTGCTGAGGTTTGCAGGAGCCCTGCTGCCCTCCAGAGCCCCCAGGGCTTTCAGTGTCTTTGCCTCATCAAAGCCCAGCTGTGCTGCAGAGGGTGGGGGACCAGTCAAGAAGGGTTGGAGGAGACCACAAAGTTAATATTCCATAGAATTCCCACTCGAAGTCCATCGTCCCTTCCTGCCCAGAGTCTACAGAGACTAATGCAGTTCCTAATTCATTCCTGCAAAGAGAAAAAATTGTCAATTCAGGCCTTACTTATTTATTTAATGTTATTTTTGTCCGATAGGAAAAATTGTTGCTGTGACTCTTGCTACACATTAAATGGGAGACAAGTAAAAAGTAAGCAGCACATTGATTAGGTTCAGCCTAAATTAGGCTGCCATAAATACATTATGGCCAATTGTTTGTTTCTTTGATCTTGGCTGATCAGGAAAAAATTTTAGTCTGAATATATAATAATATTTCATGGAGAGAGTAGAACTTAATAATATGAAATAAAAATATAAAACAATAGCTCACCTTAGCACCCCAGACAAAGCCTAATGAGATTTCACCACCACTCATACAATGCTCCTGGATTTAACTCAAATACTGGTATTAATGTTGCATTAGACTCAATGCATAACTCAAAATGTGTAATTTATTGGGCCTCTGTTGGCAGCCCAGACTCTGTTGGTCTCTGGGCAACAGAGACATCACTGACAATGCAGAGAGAAAGTTTCTTTTTTTCCCCCCCTTTCTCCTCTCTCTCCACACCCCTCATTTTCTTTTTCCTTTTCTTCCCCTCTTCTGTCTTTCCTCCTTAATTTTCTTTTTCCCCCTCAAAGCTTCCACTTTGGCTCAGGATTACAGCTCTGGCCCTGCCTAAAATAATTCTCCTGTCTAAAGCAGTTGTCAGGGCTCCTTCTAAGTATGAGAGAGAGAGACAGGGAGAACAATTTGTCTGTGAGAAGTGGGGTGACCCATCCCTGGAAACACAACCATCTTTCCACGAGTGGTGATCTGAGCTAATGTCTGTGTTCATCAGTTACCAATGGCAGAGGCACATCCAGGACAGCTCCACGTGCACATCATCTACTCATTGTTACTGTTTGAGAAGCCATTCATGCTATTGCTCTGCTTTCAGGAGAAAACCCCTCAAACTCTGAGCATTTTATGCCATTTATATGCTTTCCCTCCCTTCAGACCACAGCAAAACAGGAAAGGTAGTGGGAGGAGATGGAGCAGGGTTCAATCCTGGGAAAGCATCCCTGGCATTTCCTGTCTGACCTTCAGTTAGACCCATGGGACAGCCACAGGCCCTGGGGCTGTGACTTCTCTTGAGTCCCTGCCAGCATTTCTCTATTTATAATCCTCAGTGGAGCTCTTTTCCTCACCCAGGACTGTCCTCCCCTTGAGCACCAGAAAAGCTTTCTGGACATGCGGCAGCTTTTGCCAAGGGGCTCTTTAATTCAGTCTGGGTCCTCCTCCTTCTCTGGAACATGGCCCTGGGCAAAGAAAACACAAAGTCCCAAGGAGCAGACAGCCCAGGGAAATGGAGTGCAAGAAGGAGAGGGAGAGCAGAGCACGGCAGCGAGCTGTGCCCTGAGCAGACCTTTCCTCACTCCTGAGCAGTCCCTGTTTCTGCCTTCACCTCATCACTGCTGCTCTGATGGATGTGCTCAGGAGGGACAGGTGGCTTTGTTGGAAGGGTCACCAGGGCCCTGCTTTCTGCAGCCAGCTGTGCAGAAGAGGATTGTCGCAGTGCCTCTCCGAGTGCGTTCTCAGAGCCACCCCGGCTTCCTCTGGCACTGCAGGCAGCAAGGGACACTCTCCCGTTCCTCAGGAGGTCAGGAGAGCGGCTGAGGCTTTCACCTTTCAGATGAGACAGCAGCACGACGTTGGTAGAAGAAGGAGAGTGGACTGCAGTTGGGGGCGAAGTCCAGGTTTATTCCGGAGCTCTAAGGAGACTCCTAACCCAGGCAGAGCAGCCAGCTGCACACACCTGATTTGGGGCTCTGCGGGGTATTATAAAGGGAGGGGTAAACCAGGGAGGGGTTTTCCCGCCTGCCAATAGGGACACAGGAGGGCAAGGGGACCAGAGAAAGAGGCAGGTAGGAGGACCAATAAGGGCCACCCGAGGGAGGGGCCCCGGTGCCTGAACCTATCACTCGACACCCTTGGTAGAAGTTTCTAGAGGGAGGGGATGGGCCGTCGAGTGAAGGACAGGACACCAGGGAGGGGTTAAGGGAAGGGTTCAACCACTTTTGGGGAACAGGGGAGGGGGTAGGGAGATTGACATTAAAAGGATGGGAGGAGGCAGCAGGGGCAGAACCATTCTAACAGGGGGGAACTGGAATAAACCAAAGTACAACTTAATGCAACTAAAACATATAATAACACAATACAACAGAGGATATTTAGGAAAATTCCCAGTCTGACTCTTCCCAAGGCGCTCTGGTCATCAAACTCCAGCCACCACAGATGTTCAGTGCTGGGGCCAGAGCCCCTCCACAGCAGTGGCTCCAGTGCTGCAATGGGCCCTGCTGGACTCCCCCCACCCCCACTCCCACCCTCAGCCCCTGTGTCCTCCCTGGTTCCAGCCCAGGTTTCCCAGAGCAGTCTCAGCTGTCCGATTCCATAAAGCCATTTATTCCCAGTGCAGTGACACAGGAACAGCCTGAGCTGATGCCTCTGAGGAGGGATCCTAACAAGGGAATCCCTTGGTTTTATCCCCTCACAGTCTGCATGCCCAAGGCTCGAGTCTGGCTCTTCCTGCCGGGCCCTCAGCTCCTGCTGGGTCTTTCGGTGTCCCTTCCCCACCTGTGCCACCACTCTTGGTGCCCTTTGTGGTGCTTTGTTGGCCATTCACAAGCTCTTGTCTGGGGCTCCCACCTGGAGCTCAGCTTGCATCAGGCACTGCAGCTGGCCCAGCCACCTGCACCAGGTGTGTTCACAGCCAGGAGAGGGGAGAGTGGGAGTGAGGTGGTTTCAGTTTTGTCTTTGTTACCCGGCTTGCTGCTCTATTGCTCTAATCGCTGAGAAAGCAAAGCAATCGTCCCAGAGTTGAGTCTGGTTTGCCCATGATGGCAGCTGGTGAGTGATGTCCCAGGCTGTGTGGGAGCTCTTCAGTCATATTTTTCCTCCTGTCCAGTTGAGGAGGGGGAGTGAGAGTGAGAGAAGTTTGTTGGGCATCTGGCAGCCAGCCAAGGTCACTTGTCCTTTCTCCATAGATTTCTTCATAGCTGGTCAGGATAGCCTCCAGGATTTGAGTCGGAAAGAAATGCAAAATGGTCCCTTTCCTCTGTGGAAAATTGTGGCTGGGGTTGAACACCAGGTTCTGCACTCTGCAAAAGCAGAAGGCCTTACTTTTGACCAAGGGAGATGATGTCTGTGAGAATTCTCAGAGCTCCAGGGCAGACAAGATGAGTTAGGGATCTGCTGAGAGTACAACAGAACATCATATCAACTGTGTTATCTTCTCTAGTCCTGCACTCACCACAGAGATTTTGCCCCTCTTTTCCCTTGGATTGCAGAG
>JALJVW010000109.1:89371-100963 GCA_024865655.1 Emberiza elegans
ATACTGATAAGTGTTATTCCTTTCTTAAATCATTAAACCATAGGTTTTAAGTTAGGTTAAATAGTGTTAAGTGCTGTTATTTTTCTAAACTGTGAAGTTGAAAGTATCAGTAAAGTTAAGGTGGAAGTTAGTCCTTTTAAATTTGAAGTTCTGTTAATTGTTTTTAGGCCATATTTCTTTTTATCCTTGCCCTCACTGTGCTTGTGTCACACACACACACACACAGGGACAGTTCTCAGTTCATTTCTGGTTTGATTGCCTGGATTTGGTTCGGTTTTGTTGTTGTTTTGTTTCCCTGGTGTGCCTGAAGTGTCCAGTCAGGAGGAGAGTGACTCTTTCCAAGGAACTTTGTGCTGCTGCCCCTTAATATTCAATCTGGTTATTACTGATCCCTTGCTGGGGATTTTTTCAGCGCTCTCAAGGCCTTGTTGGTACCAGGGTGAAGGAGCCCTGGCCCAGGCTCTGGCCCTGGGGGACATGGGGACGCTGCTGGAGGGTCCCTGTCCCCCTGTGCCACCCCCAGGGCCCCGGCCCTCCGTCCCCATGTCAGGCTCTGGGGTCGATCTTGTGGAACATCCTCTGGGGGAGGCTGGGGCTGGGGGCGGGGGGACCTGGGGGACAGGGGACCCCACTGTGCATGAGCAGGGTTGGACTGCTCTGGGGGGAACTGTGAGGGGGGCTGGGGCAGAGTGACCTCCCCAGTGACCTCACACAGCCCCTGTGATGTCACACAACCCCTGTGATGTCACACAGCCTCTGTGATGTCACAGAGCCAACTCTGGGATGTCACCCTGTGATGTCATACAGCTGCTCTGTGATGTCACAGACAATGCTGAGATGTCACAATGTCACCATGTGATGTTGCTGTTCTGTGATGTCACAGCTGGCTCTATGATGTTACACAGCCACCCAGTGATGTCACAACTCTCTGATGTCACAGATCCACCCTCTATGATGGCAGGATCTGCTCTATGGACAGCACACACCCTACTCCATGATGTCACAGTCAACTCTGTGATGTCACAACCCTCTCAGTGATGTCACAAAACCATCTCTGTGATGTCATACTGCCACTCTGTAGTGTCACAACACACACTTTTGACCTCACATCCTTCTCTTTGATGTCATACATCCATGCCATGATGTCACAGCCTGCTCTGTAATGTCACAGAATCCCCCTGTGATGCTGTAGCTGCTCAATGACCTCTCACAACAAACTCTGTGATGTCATAGCCCAATCTGTGACCTCACACAGCCCACTCTGTGCTGTCACAAAGCCCCTTTCTGACATCACAGCTGCTCTGTGCCTCTATGACACAGCCACAGGGTGCTGCTGTGACACAGCCCCTCTGGGACATCCCACAGCCCCTGCCATGCTGAGCCCCTGTGAGCTCTGTCTGTGCCCTGCTGGTGTCCCTGAGGGGCCCTGGCAGTGCCCCAGCCCTGCTGGGCTGTGCACAGGAGCTGCTCCTGGCCAGAGCTGTCTCTCTGCAGCTCTGCCCTTGCCAGGAGCTGCCTCTGGGCCAGGAGCCTGGCCCAGCTCAGCAGCACAGACACAGCACAAAGGACTTTAATGACCCTCTGAGGCTTTGTGCTCTCATGACTCAGTCCTCATGGCCAAAAAACTTCTCAAGAGAGAGTGAAAGTCTGTCAGGGCTAGAATCCATCTGAGGGACAGCTGCTGCCCATGTCCCAAGTTCCTGTGCCCTGGTGGCAGATGACAGGCTGTCCCACGGTGTCCCTGAGGCTGAGGGCCCTGGCCTCTGTCCCTGCAGGCTGTTGGCATCCCCAGCTGCCCCACCTGGCTGGGCCCTTCCTTTGCTGACAGCTCTGCCTCCTGCCTGCCTCTGCCTGCCCACACAAAGCCTTGGGCTGCTCCAGGCTCCTTCTGGGGGATGCTGCACCACAGCCCCAGCCCCTGGCAGGGAAATTCCTTTCTCCTCTCCTGGTGTCCAGTCTGGCCTCCCCCAGCTGCCTTTGGGCCATTATGTCTTTCTCAGACTCATTCTCACTATGAAGAAAAGCTCCAGCCTCTCTGAAACCACCCTTCCATCCCTCCCAGGCTATTCCTGTTCTGTCCTCAGTCTCCACACCACTGAGCCCAAAGCCTCAGCCTCTCCCTGCTGGTTTTGTGATGAGGCCTCCAAACCCCATCTTGGGAGATTTTGGGTCCTCTCCAAGATTAGTGAAAATGGAAAAATAGTGGTCAAAGTTATTTTCTCCCAAATTTTGCCGTGAATGAACAAGGGTCAATATTTTTAAACTGAATGAGTGTAGATTTACATTTGTTAGAAGGAACAATAATTTACAATTATGAGAATGGCACAAAATGGCAACAATTATTCCATAGAATTGGACTCCCCATCCCAGGAATGCTCCAAGATCAGGAGCTTTGTGCAACCTTACCCAGTGAAACCCTCTCATCCCCAGGGACAGAATTCCTGTTCTGTGGGTTCTCTGATGTGCTGGGTGCCCTTACAATGCATCTGGCCAGAATGTCTGCTGAGGGCAGCCAGGCTGCTACAGGGGCAGTGACCTCACAGCCATCACCATGGCAGCCCTGTCCCCTGGGCCTGGCTCTCCCCTTTCCTCCACCCCTGCCTTGGCTCTGCTGCATGAAGAGTTTTGTCATTAATATCTTGTCCCCAAGGTGCTGGGGCCAATGGCTTCCCAGTCAGGCTCCTGGAGCAGAAGTGGCTTTTCAGAGCCCAGCCAGGAATGAGCCCTGAGGCAGCAGCTCTGCAGTGGTGGCCACCAGGCCGGGCTGCCAAGGGAGGCTTCTGGCCATGGCCTGCAAGCAGCTGCTGCTGCCAAGGTGCCTTTGGTGCCTCAGGCTCTCCTGGCACAGCTCCCAGCACGGCACTCTGCCCTTGTGCCCGAGGCCTTCCCTGTGCTGGGGCTGGCCTGGGGCTTTTCCTGCAGCAGGACCTGCCCTGCTCATGGCACAGGAAAGGCAGTTCCTGCTGGAGCAGGAGGCTCTGCCTGCAATGGGCTCCAACAACTCCAGCAAGGCCCCTGTTGACTTCAAAATTGCTGCCTAGAGCACTATATTCTAATAATCATTATAGCTCCTGAACTGTGGAGTAAATAACTCTGCTAGTTAAGATCTTTCCGTCTGATCATGATCAGAATCAATCAGAGACATATTTATATAAATTTATCTGGTATTCCATCATTAATCCTGTGGGACAAATTGTGTAAAAGTTGAATTCAATCTTTCCAATCTTTTGAAACCTTTGACAAATTCTGGGGCTGGGATTGGATCCAGCCTTTCCAGTCTCCTCTTTTAGAAGGAATTTTAGAAGTCGAGGGGGCCCTGCAGAGGTTTGAGGATCCATGGTGGGTGTTGGGTGTCATTTCTCCATCTCATGACTCAGCAGGAGTTTCTCCAATAAAGAAATAAAGCTTTTGCCTGAAGCTCCCACTGTGCCCATGACAGGAACCCCTGTGAGTGTCTGGGACATCCTGGCTCTTTGGCAGCCTGGGGACTCCTGGGATGTCACTGTGGAGCCCCTGTGAGTGCCTGTGACAGATCGGTGCCTTTGCAGCCCAAGGTCCCCTGGGATGTCACCATGGAATGGCTGTGACTGCCTCTGACCACAGGGCTCTTTACCATCCCCAGAAAGCCCTGGGCGGTTTCCATGGAGCCCCTGTCTCTGCCTGTGACATTCAAGCTCTGGAACAGCCTGGAGACTCTTGGAAAGTCCCCATGGAGCGCCTCTGAGGGCCTGAGACAAATCTGATCCTTAGCAGGCAACCATCACCAGGACCCTGTTGCTATGGTCTGTTTCCATGGCAACCATCACCAGCCCCCTGTTGCTATGGTCTGTTTCCATGGCAACCATCACAGGCCCCTGTTGCTATGGTCTGTTTCCATGGCAACCATCCAAAGCCCCCCAGCTGGTCATGGGCACCCCATGCCCATGCCAGGGAGACCCCATGCCATGGACATGAACTCAGGCCTGCAGCCAGGGCCCGTTGCCATGGCAACCATTGGCAGTCCCATCCCCAGGCTCATGGGATCCCAGAACCACAGAATTGGCTGAGCTGGGAGGGACCCATCAGGATCCTCAAGTCCAACTGCTGGCCCTGCACAGGACACCCCAACAATGCCAGCCTGGGCCTGGCAGCGCTGTCCAAACGCTGCTGGAGCTCAGAGAGCCCTGGAGCTGGGACCCTTCCCTGGGGAGCCTGGGCAGGGCCCCAGCAGCCTCTGGGCAAAAACCTTTTCCTGACATCCAACCTGAGCCTGCCCCAACTCAGCTGCAGCCGTTCCCTCCACTCCTGTCCCTGGGCACCAGAGGGAAGAGGTTCCCACAGCCCCAGCCAGGGACCCGCTCCCAAGGCTGTTGCCATGGCCACCAGGGCTGGCACCAGCTGGGATGCTCAGTTTCCATGGGCTGGGGTTCAGGAATGGGATTCCCCAATTTCCTGCTCCCACTAAAACCACGCTGCCCTCACTGCCCTCCCGCCTCCCATGGAAAGCACAAAAGGCAAAGATCCCAGGCTGGGATAAGAACAATTTATTTGGAACAGCAACAAGATAAGGAACAAACAGTAACAGAAAAAATATTGGTAACAGAAGGATAAAAAAACTATTTACAGGGAAAACTACAACAAAACTGCTCTGGGACCTTTCTGGCAATGTATTTCCTCCTGCCTGGAAAGGACACCCTTCCCCTCAGGGGGGGAGAGAGAGAGAGTCCCTTTCCTGCCCCTGGCAATGACCTGAGCTGGGAGTGAATGTAATATCATGGCCATGCCCAGACCCTCATGTTCTTCAATCCCACATCACATCACTGGTAGGGTCAGGAAAAGAAACAGGTGTCTTCCCAGCATGGATTACAGGGAACATGGATCACCAGGGCTCTTCCCAACATGGCTGGTCCAATGGGGGATGAAGTTGGAGCAGTGCACAAAGCTCTTCCTGCACTTGGTGGGCATTGGCAGGGCTTTCCTTAGGGCAGGTGTCTCCGTTGGTGTCTGGTCAAATGAGAGCTCCGGGTCAAAAGCTCTTCCCACACTGGGGACACTCATGCAGGGCCTCTCCCAGTGTGGATGCGCTGGTGCCTGATGAGTCAGGAGAGTTACAGTTGAAGCCCTTCCCACACTCAGGGCAGCGGAAGGGCCTCTCCTCTGTGTGAATCCGCTGGTGGGGGAAGAGACTGGGAGCTGCTCTGAAACCTCTTCTGGCACTGGGGACACTCATCAGGCCTCCCCGGTGTGGATGCATTGGTGGATGACAAGGGCAGAGCTGCAGCTGAAGCCCTTCCCACACTCCCCCACACTCATAGGGCCCATTCCCCAGTGTGGATCATCTGGTGGCTGATCAGGCAGGAGCTCCACCTGAAGCTCTTCCCACACTCCAAGCACTTGTAGGGCTTCTCCCCATCATGAAGCTGCTCCTGGACCACCAGCTCTGAGCTCTGGCTGAAGCTCTGTCCACCTTCCTGGCACAGGGTGGGTCTTTCCTCCTCAGAGCACCCTGGGCTGGGTTTGGAGCCCCTCCTCCTGCAGGGATCTCTGGGGATTTTCCTCCTTGTTGAATTCCTGTGCCGTGGAGTCACTCAAAACGGCCTCTTCCATGAGGTTCTGCAATGGGGATTTTTCCTCCGTGGTCTCCATCGTCAGCTCCTTGTCTAGGGGAGGGAGGACAAGGAGAGGATGGGATTTGCCTCCGTGCCAGAGGGAAGGGGAAGGAGATCCCCCCAGTGAATCCCCAGCAGGATGGCGTTGGCACCGGGGTTGTCCTGCAGCCAGGGGCCATGCTGGGCTGGGAGATGGAGCAGGAAAGAGGGGGAAAGGCTCACTGACTTCCTCCTCACCTGCCTGGGTGTCTAGGGGCCTCTTCATCTTCCGCACAGCCACCTCCTCCATCTGGCAATGGTTTGGGAATGGGAAATCCTGTTTTGGGAGGAAAACAAGGGATGAGTACATTGAGTTTTTACTGGTTTGATGGCAAACCAGGGGGAGAGTCTAAGCCAGAATTACACTTTAATAAGAAAATTAGGATCAAGGCAATGATATAGAAACACTGCCTTAAACTGACAGAGTCAGGATATAACCTGACACCCTGTTGCTCAGGGTGGTGCCAGCAGTCCCATTAAATGGTGGCTGCAGTCCTGTTGGAGTGATGAATGTAATTCTGTCAAAGCAGTGACCGTGTAGAAGGGTCTGGTCTTCCTCTGGAGGTCCAGTGGTGGTTATGGAGCTCTTGTCCTCTGGGAATCCTGTAGGCAGAGTGCTCCTGGTGTGGCAAGCCTCAGCTTATATCCAGGTAGGAATGCTTGGATCCTCCTCCTGGGCAGAGCATCCCACAATGGGATGGAATTTTATCAGTCCTGCAGTGACACACAATGGCCCATTCACAGAAGATATCTCCCCTGCAGGGCGTTATCAGGAGTGAGTCATGGAAGATATAAAGAACACTGCCCCACCTTTTTTTTAGCAGTTGATGAAGATGGTGATTGAAAACATGCATTTGGTTACATCTTGCATTGCAACCTGAAACAGTGGGGTAATCCCTACTCAGGCGGTGAACACCCCCCCCTTTACCCAGGGGAGGTCTCTGTCCCTGTCACTCCCTTGCTCTCCTCCCTTTTCTCTTTCTTTCCATCTCTCTCTCTACCTCACATTTACTGTTCAATAAAATCACGTAGGATTTGGTCTCCTTAGCACCTTAACTGGGGCAGAGGCATCTCTCTAACAATTTTCTTAACCAGACTGCAACATTATTTTGGCACAATGAGTTCAGGGCACTGTTGTCTGACCCCAAGTGCCTTTGACAACAGCATGGTTCCCTCATCTGAGGAGGTTGTGGGTCTCTCTGGAGGAAGTCTTGGAAACTTGCACACAGCTTCCTCTGAGCGACCTATGGGAGAACTGATGAGGAAAATGGCTGTTGTGGGTGGCCAATTTAAAGAAAATATTTTGTTTTCCTTCCTTGAAAAGTTTGTTAAAATCACTGGAGAAAAGGGAGCAAATGATACCAGTGAGACTGACAAGGTTCATTCACCCTCCGGTGAGGAACACAAGGCTGCTAAAAGTCCCACAATAAGCCCAGCTCCAGTAGCTAAATTCCTGAATAACTCCTGAATTCCCAGGCTTGAGGGCTTTGCCCAATATGAGAATCATTTTTCTCTTTGTCCCTCTCACCTTTGTGACAGCTACACAGAGCTTCCCCTTCCTTTTCATAATACCTGTATGGGGCCAAATTTGCACTTTTCTTTTATCAGAAACTGCCAGCAGCTGAGCTGGAGCTGTGCAGGGACTGATGAAACGTGGAATTGCCACAGAATTGCTTGGACTGTAAGTTTATTCATGCTTGGGATTTGTTTGTGTTTTCATCACATGTGACTTGTGGGAAAATCAAATATTCATCAAAGTGATTTATGCCGAGCTAAGTTTGATTTCTGCCAAGTTTATTTTGTCCAGTTCCCAGGGGATGCTCAAGGGGTCTCTTTCCCTCTGACCCTGGGGGATGCTTGAGAGGGGATTGGGAGGGTTGTCCCTGTCCCTGTCACCCCAGGCCATTTCCCAGGGGGTCTCCATCATTCTCACCCCAGGGAATGCCTGGGGGGTCTCCCTCCCTCTCTCCCCTGTGCCAGGGGGTGCTCAGGGCAGTCTCTGTCCCTCTCAGCCCAGGGGATGCTCAGGGGTCTCTGTCCACTTGCCCTGGGGGATGCTTGGGGGGGTCTCCATCCCTCTGGCCTCAGGGAATGCCTGTGCAGGGCTGAGGACCAGGGGCTCTGTGTCCCTCTCACCGCTGAGGGTGCTCAGGGCTGGGGGGGGGAGGGGGTCTCTGACCTTCTCACCCCTGGGGAGGCCGGGGGGGGTCTCTGTCCCTCTCAGCCCTGGTGTGACCCCACCCAAACATCATCGGGCTCAGAGGGACAGAGACACCCCCAAAGCCCCAGAAGGGCTGAACCTGGGATTTGGTTTGGGGCTGAGGATTTAGGAAGGGTCTGGAATTGGGGCTGGGGTTGGAGTTGGGGCTGAGATTTGGATTAGAGCTGGGATGGAGGTTGAGGCTAGACATGGGATTGGCTTTAGGGCTGGAGTTGGGATTGGTCTGGGGCTAGATGAGTGTGGGACTGGGCTGAGATTAAATACAGAACTGTGAGTGGGTATAAACATGGACTGAGATTGAGACCAGGATCAGGGTCAGGTTTGGGACTGAGCTCACCCAGAGCAGGACAGAGGGGATGTCACTGTAGGATGTCCCAGGTATCATCCCAGCCCTCCTCAGGCACCTCCAAACATGGGGCACAGCTGGGTTCTCCAAGATCCAGGTGCTCCCATGCTGCCCCTCAATACCAGGTGAGCATTCCCTGAGGGCAGCCCTGGCTGTGACCCTTGGGGCTCTGGGATCAGCCCTCACATCCCTGTGGGAGCAGCTGCAGACAGGACCAGAGATTTCCCACCCGTCTTTCCTTTGGAAGGGTCCTGCTCTGGGTGAGCTCAGTCCCCAGGAAGGGTCCCAGCTCCAGGGCTCTCTGAGCTCCAGCAGTGTTTGGACAGCGCTGCCAGGCCCAGGCTGGCATTGTTGGGGTGTCCTGTGCAGGGCCAGCAGTTGGACTCCAGGATCCTGATGGGTCCCTCCCAGCTCAGCCAATTCTGTGGTTCTGGGATCCCATGAGCCTGGGGATGGGGGGCTGCC
Source organism: Emberiza elegans (assembly GCA_024865655.1). NCBI lineage: Eukaryota > Metazoa > Chordata > Aves > Passeriformes > Fringillidae > Emberiza > Emberiza elegans. The sequence goes on from JALJVW010000109.1 coordinate 98,031, forward strand.
AATGGTTGCCATGGCAACAGGCTCTGGCTGCAGGCCTGAGCTGGTGTCCATGGCAACCACCCCTGGCATGGCATCTCCATGGAGCTGCCAAGGGACTGACCACAGCAACAGGGGGCTGGTGATGGTTGCCTGCTAAGGATCAGATATTTCACAGGCCCTCAGAGGGGTTCCATGGGGACTTTCCAAGAGTCTCCAGGCTGTTCAAGAGCTGGAATGTCACAGGCAGAGACAGGGGCTCCATGGAGACCTCCCAGGGCTTTCTGGGGATGGTAGAGATCCGTGTGGTCAGAGGCAGTCACAGCCATTCCATGGTAACATCCCAGGGGACCTCTGGCGGCTCAGGCACCCAAGTGTTTCAAAAGCAGATGAGAGGTGCCCCCTGGGTGGCCAAGGCAGCCAGAGCTGTCTCTCCTGGCAGATTTCATCTGGGAACCATCTCTGCACATATGGAAATTTGGAGAAGGAATCCCAATTTTGTCCAGGGGCCTCAGGAGGAGAAGGACACTTTGGTCACAGGCACTCACGGGGGCTCCACAGTGACATCCCAGGAGTCCCCAGGCTGCCAAAGAGCCGGGGTGTCCCAGACACTCACAGGGGTTCCTGTCATGGGTACCGTGGGAGCTTCAGGCAAAGTTTATTAGAGAAGCTCCTGTTAGGTCACAAAGTGCAGAAAGGATCCCCAATAGCCCCCATAGATCCCCAAATGTCACTGTTCAATCAGAGATGACACAGACTCAGATAAGAAGGCTAAGGGCTAAAAGCCACCTGTTTTTTCAATCCTCTTCTTTTATACCTTGGTTTGCTACAGGTGGACCTCATTGGTCATTTAATCAACACATTTCACATGATTGGCCAACTAAGATAACACCCTTCAGTAAACAATTTTATGGAAAAGAGCCAACCTGTTAGAAACATTGTCGGGACACCAGTTATTGATGTTTGTTTTATGCTGGGCCCTTCTGGCGGCTCCCTGGATGGGGGAAACCCTCCAGTAGCAGTTCTGTTCCAGATAAAAGGAGATGCACGGGACTTTTTCAGTCTTCAGCTTCTTGTTTTTTGTTATCTTATCTAAAGTTTTGCATTGCTGTCCACACCAGGCTCAGCGTGCTGGAAAAGCATCGCAAAATGTCCCCAAAATGTACAGCTTCAAGGTCTTTTAAAGTTGTCTCATCCAATAAACTCTTCTAACATATGTTATTTCTACTTATCTACAAATACCTCAACCCTTGACTGTCCACGTAACCTCTGCACAGTGCTTTCCTTGACCAATCACCCTGTGCCACCAACACTGCAGAACATGGAGTAGATGAAGAAGACAGGGACTACACACAAATTCCTTCATCTTGCTTCCTATCTACAACATACTAAAAATCCCAAAACCTAAACTTCTCACTCAAGGGACATACTACTCTATTATCTATTTCACACATTGATAAATTCTAATCTATCTTAGAGTTCTGGAAGTCCTCTCCATTGGCAAAGGTTAAAGGCAGTGTTTCTCTGGGGTCTGGACCCTCACAGCAGACAGACAAATATTCCCTGTGGCCTGGATTCCCACACACATTTAACCTAAAATTCTTTCACCCTTAAGATGTTAAGTAACCCCAAAATGTCCCAGTTAAGTAGGATTAGAAGGAGAAGAAATAGAGAAAAGAAAGACAGAAGATCCATAGAAAGACATGCACATAGGCACCAACTGCTTGGGTTCCAACATCACCAACAGAGAACAACCCCAAGAGAAGGCAGGATCCAGACCTGAGCTGGCCTCGTGCTCTGGCTTTTAACCCCCTGGGCCTTCATGGGCCTGCCCCTGGGGTGGGACTGCCAGTTGCTTGTCCAATCAGAGTCAAGGTAGGCACCAGCTGCTGTTGTGTGATTGACTGATTGATTAACAGCTGGGCTAATCAGAGCTGGGTTCACATCACCCCCTGCAGTGTGATTGACAGCTCTGCCAGGCCAGGGCTGGGGGCGGGGCTCTGTCCCACCACAAACCAAGGCCTGCCCCAGCCCTGGCCCCACATGGGCATTCCGAGCATACCAAGGTGTCTCAGGACATCAATATCATCCAGCCTCTGACAGCAACCACGGTGACACTACGGAACTTCATGGAACCATGGGTCAGTTGTGACAATGGAGATCCAAGGAAACAATGGTGAGACTGTGGAATCCAGGAATCAAGGAGACCATTGTGCAAATCATGGGCCCTGTGGAAGCAAGGATCAATGATCAAACTGTGGTTTGATTGTGATTGATTTAAAATAGAAACAAGGAGCCATTGTTTCACAGTGGGGCTGCGTGGGGCCAATGGACCCTTGTGACTGTGTTGGGGCTCATGAAACCAAGAAGCCATTGTGACAGTGCCAGACCTCATGGAATTAAGGAGACGATTGTGACAGTGTTAGGACCCATGAAGTCAAGGGAACATGGAACAGGTCTGCCTGGTTTGGCCTCCTGGGGGCTGTCTGACAGGTCTCACTGAATTTGACATGTCAAGGGCCACTTCCCATCTGACTGTGAAGCACTGGGGCTCTGTGCTTTAATTCCTATGGGAAAGAACTGTCTTTCTCGTCTAGGCACCCATGGCCAAAATTGGGATTCTGTGTCTAAAATTCTATATATCCAAGGGTTACTCCCAGACAAAATTTGCCCGTATGGTCAAGTCTGGCTAGCCCCAGCCTCTGGTGACTGCCTCTCATCTGCCCCAGGGCTCGGTTGTTTCCTTCCTATGGAGACCACTTTGGCACTGCGGGGTGTTGTGGAGCCAAAGGGCATTGTTACACTGTAGGGACTTGTGAAACCAAGGGGATCATTGTGACACTGTGGGTACCATGGATCCAAGGGGCCATTGTGACACTGTGGGACCTTGTGGAACGAAGGACATCATTGTGGTTGTGTTGTGCCGCATGGTCCCAAGAAGTCAGTGTGAAGCAGCA
>JALJVW010000109.1:108892-163269 GCA_024865655.1 Emberiza elegans
CAGCCCTGTCCCCTCCCCTGCAAACAGCCCATCCATGTCTGCCCTGTCTGTTTCTCTCTAGCCCCACTCCCCATTGCAGTTCCTGACTTGGCACCATGGGAACATGCCTTGGGGAGCAGGATCATCCTACAAGTGCTGCAGGAATTGTCTGCAGGCTCCTGCAGTGCCTGGTGCTGCTCCCTTGCCAGAGGCACCCCAGGCCAGGGGGGCACATCTGGGCTGCTCTTTCTGGCTCTGGGGCTCCCTGTTCTGGGCAATGAGGCGGAGCTGCAGAGGCTCTGCAGGACTGACAGGATGGACTTTGGGCCTGGCAGGAGAGGCTGAGGGACCTGGGCTGCTGGAGCTTCTGAAGAGGAGGCCCAGGGCTCCTCCTGCAACTGCTCCAAGGGTGGTTTCAGAGAATCACAGAATCAGCAATGTTGGAAAGACCTTGGAGATCATCAAGTCCAACCTGTGCCCTGACACTGCCTTGTCTCCCCTGAGACTCCTCTTCTCCAGGATAAACAACCCCAGCTCCCTCAGCCACTCTTCACAGGACTTGTGCTCCAGACCCATCCCCAGCCTTTTTGCCCTTCTCTGGACACGCTCCAGCCCCTCCATGTCCTTCTCAAATTTGGCTGCTCAGAACTGGACACAGCACTCAAGGTGCTGCCCAACCACTGCTGAGCACAGGGGAAGAATCCTTGCCCTGCTCCTGCTGGCCACACCATTCCTGATCCAGGCCAGGAGCCATTGGCCTTCTTGGCCACCTGGGCACACTGCTGGCTCATGTCCAGCCTGCTGTCCATCAGTCCCTGCAGGTCCCTTTCTGCCTGGCTGCTCTCCAGCCACTCTGTCCCCAGCCTGTAGTGCTGCAGGGGTTGTTGTAGCCAAAGTACAGGACCCAGAACTTGGACTTGTTAAACCTCACCTTGCTGGATTTGGATCTTGGATCCCACCTGTCCAGGTTCCTCTGCAGAGCCCTCCTACCCTCCAGCAGATCAACACTCCCAGACAACTTTGTGCCACCACAGTTCCATGAGGCCCCAGAGTCTCCCAATGGTCTCCATGATTCCATGAGGCCTCCGAGTATCACTATGTCCCTTTCGTTCCATGGGACCCTTTGGTGTGACAAAGTTCCTTGGATTCTTGAGCCCCACAGTGTCACAATGGATCCTTGCTTCCATGAGGTCTGGCAGTGTAGATATGCTCTCCTTGGTTCCACAGTGTCATAATGGCCTCTTAGTCCCAAGGGCCACCACAGTGTCCAACATGTTTCCTTCATTCCAGGAGTTCCTGAGGAGCAGCATTGGCCCCTTGGTTCCATGGGGCCCTGATGTGTCACAATGGCCCCATCATGACACCAGATCCTGCTCTGTCACAATGCCCTGCATGGTTCCACAAGGCCCTGCAGGGTCACAGTGGCCTCTTGGTTCCATGAGGCCTCAGAGTGCCACAATGAATTCCTTGGTGCTGCAGTGTCACAATGGAGCCCTGGTGACACAAGATCCTGCAGTGTCACCAGGGACCCTTGGTTCCATGGGGCACCACAGTGTCACTATTGTTCCCTCAGTTCCCAGAGTCCTTGCAATGGAGCAATGGCCCCTTGATTTCATTGGCCCCAGGCTCTCCCAAGGGTGTCCTTGGTTCCACAGTGGCACAATGGCCCTTGGTTCCACAAGGCCCCACAGGGTCACAGTGGCCTCTGTGGTTCCGTCAGGACCCAGACTGTCACCATGGACTCCTCGCTTCCATTCGGCCCCACAGGGTTACAATGGCCCGTTGGCTCTGTGCTGCCATGTCGTACACAGTGTCACCATGGCCCTCTTAGTGCCACCAGGCCCTGCAGTGTCACAATGGCCCTTTGCTTCCCCAGGGCCCTGCAGTGTCTCCATCATCAGAGAATCAACCAGGCAGGAAAAGACCTTGGAGAGCATCAAGTCCAACGTGGGACTCAACACCACCTTGTCACCCAGGCCATGGCACTCAGTGCCCCATCCAGTCTTTCCTGAAACACTTCCAGGGACAGTGACTCACTCACCTCCCTGGGCAGCACATTCCAATGCCCAATCACCCTTTGTGTGGAGAATATTTCCTAATGTCTAGCCTAAACATCCCCTGGTGCAGCTGAAGGCTGTGTCCTCTTGTCCTGTCACTGTTACCTGGGAAAACAGCCTGACTTCCACCTGGCTGCACCCTCCTGTCAGGGAATTGTAGAGAGTGATGAGGTCTCCCCTGAGCCTCCTCTTCTCCAGGATAAACAACCCCAGCTCCCTCAGCTGCTCCTCACAGGACTTGTGTTCCAGACCCCTCAGCAGCCTTCTTGCCCTTCTCTGGACACACTCCATGACCTTCCTAAATTGGGGGGCCCAGAACTGGACACAGCACTTGAGGTGCTGCCCAAGCAGTGCTGAGCACAGGGCAAGAATCACTGCCCTGCTCCTGCTGGCCACACCAATCCAGATCCGTAGGAGTGCCAGAGGTTGGATGGGGGAAATGGTGGGGAGGGGGTGGGGACAAAGTGTTATTGGTTTTCAGCCATGAAGGGTCTTGATTTTCATATTTTTTCAGAGTGCATTAGAAGATGCTGGGGGCTAATAATAATTGGACATTGCTGTTAATCAATGTATAACAGGAAAAGAAAACAAGACAAAACAGTTCTCTGCTTATTTTTTTCAATATAGCAGATTTAATTTGAATACTCATCTGAAATTTGTCTAATTAAACACAGAAGAATTGAAAACTTAGATTATTATTTGGAGCTGTTCTTGTCCAGATTTTTTGAAAAAATATTTATGAGACTTTCTCACTGAATTCCTGAACTGAAGAGCTCAAGAAAGAAGAGGGCTCTGGAGTAGGAAAATTCATCAGCAATCTCCAAGTGGCTGAGGATCCATCCCCATGAGAGCAGCAACGAACAGAAATGGGCACAGCTTTGTGGCTGCCCCAGCTTTGGCATGGACCCTGGGCCTGCAGCAGGAGCAGCACTTGAGGGCCCCAAGGCCAGGGCTCTTGTGCTGCCCTGGGCAGATGGGATGGCAGCAGGGGCTGCAGAGCTCTCAGCACCTCAGGCAGAGGGGAGCAGGGCAGCCAGGGAGACTCCTTTGGCCTTGGCCCAGCACCTTCCCCCATGGCTGGGGCTGAGTCCTGTGGCAGCTGCAGCTGCTGCTGTGCCCTTGGCAGGGGCTGAGGCTGTGGGGCCAGTGCCCAGAGCAGCCTGGCCTGAGCAGAGCTGTGGGGCCAGAGCTGGCTGGGCTGGGCTGGGGAGAGGCCCTTGGTGCTGCCCAGAGCTCAGGGCAGCTGGCAGAGCTTGCAGGGAGCTGGGTTGGGCTCCGAGAGCCTAGCCCAGAAACCATCAGTGTCCATCTCAGCCTGGCTGAGCGTGCAGGGGCAGGACTCAGTCCAGGCCATGTGGGGCAGGGCCAGTGCCTGTGCAAGGCATTGCAAACAGGCAGGTGGCCCAGAGAGGAGGCTGCTCTGTGCCCTTGGTGGCATGGACAGAGCAGGGAGGGAGCCCAGGACATTTGTCAGTGCCAGCCTCTGTGCCCAACTCTTGGCAGCCCTGGCTGCTGAGCCCAGCTTTGGCCTGGGCTGAGTTTGGCTGTGACCCAGCTCCATTCTCCTGCGGGGCTCAGGGCCTGTTCCCGGCCATGGCCAGCCCTGGCCGGCCTCTCTGCTGGCCCAGAGGCCAGCAGATCCCGGGGCAGGTCTGTCTGTGCAGCTCCACAGGTGCCAGGGGCTCTGCAGGAGCTGGCAGAGGCTGCCCAGCAGGGAGGCCATGGGGCACAGAGCCCCAAGGCTGCTGTGGGCACCACGGCACAGAGGCCGTTCCCAGCCGCAATGCTCCTGGCCTGGGCTGGGCCTGCACAGGGGCTGGGCCACCATGGCTGGGCCAGCACAGGGCCACAAAGGGGCCATGCAGCCGCTGCCGGGGCTGACAGCAAAGCCAGGCACACACAAGCAATTGCTGAACATGGCCTGCGCTGGCCAGGCCTGACTGTGCCAAAGGCAGAGCTCAGCTGCCCTTGGGGGCTGCAGCAACAGTCCAGAGCCCAAAGAGCCTCCATGACTGTGCTGGAGACCAAGGCTGCAGGAGGAAATGCAGGGCTTCTGCAGGATGGGGAGGACATTGAATTCCAGCACACACCTCAGCTCTCTGATGATCCCAGCACCATGCTGGGCCCTGTTTCAGGCTGGAGCAGAGCAGATGTTGATGGGACAGGAACCCTGCGGGGCTGGCAGGGACCTGCAGCTTGCAAGGTGCTCTGCTGTCCCTCAGGTGCTCTGGGAGAGATCCAATCCCAGCTGGGCACTTCAGGGCACAACTGGCACTGCCTGTTCATGGGCACACAACTGATGTCTGCCTGGAAAGGGGCACAAGTGTTAATACCTCTTTGTATCTAAATATACAAGTGAATCATTATTATCTAGGTAATTTGTGTACTTTTTAAGAAATGGCTACAATTTCCCACCAGGAGGGGGGATTTCCTGGAAGTTTCCTGATGGCAGGAGTAGAAATACTGATCGTCCCATCTACTTGTGTCACCAATATTCAGTGTATTTTTAAATCTCCCTTTTCCATCAGGTCTCCTGATGAAACAGCCATGTCTAAGGACATCTCTTCATTTAGAGCAGTTGGATCTATGTCCTTCTCATTGCTCCCCAATTTCCTCTTCTAGATTCTCTCTTGTCATTCAAGTGCCTCTCAACTGACTGGCTTCATGCTTTGCGCTTCAGCCAGTTTCCCAGTCTTTCTAGGTCAAATAAATATCACATTAGTCAACATGTTAATTGTGTTTATATCTATCACAGAATTACCCTTTCTTATGTCTCTGTCTAAAACTGTTCCTGTACAGGAATCCCTGGGGGATGGTGGACATGTTGAATGCTGCTGGGACATCACAGAGAGCTGAGGGAAGAATTGTGATGGCTATTAAACTGTTCAAATGTTCAACTTGTGTTTGTTGGCAAGAAAACCTTTCTGTGCCTCTGAGTGTCACCAGGCCCTGAGCCCAAAGGACACAAACATGATGAGTTGTGGCTCCCACTGTAGGGGCTGAACTTGGACCTTGGCTCTGCACTGGAGAGCTCTTCATCCCCTTTCTCTCTTTTCCTCCCTCTGGGCACGGAGGGAGCTCCTGACTTCAGCCTGTGACTCTGTGTGCAAAGAGCAAATCTGGGCAGCCTCGAGGCAGGGAAGGTTTGAGGGACCTTGGCATCTGTGCTGGGCACAGAAGGTGTTTTCCATTGCTCTGAGACTGTTTGCTGTGGCAAGTGGATTTAATATCCAGCAGAGGAATGACTTTTGCATTTGATGGAGCTGTGCCTTGCCTTGGCTTTGTTGGCTGACAAGAAATGAACATCCCTCTGTGTCTCGGGCAGCTCCTTCTCCAAGGAAAGCAGGTGGGAGTTGGAGCCAAGGAGCTGAACCCTGCAGGTGCAGCCTGGGCTGGAGGGAGCTCAGATTTGCACAAAGCTGCTCTGAGAGCCAGGGCTTGGATGGGGGAAATGGTGGGGTGGGGGTAGGGACAGAGTCTGATTGATTGTCAGCTGTGAAGAGTCTTGATTTTCATACCTGTTCAAAATCCATGAGGAGGTACTTGGATTCAGTGTCAATTGGAGATTGCTCATATCAATTTATCAACAGGGAAAAAAAACTAAAGGGGACCTAAGAAATCTTCTCTCACTGTTTTTTTAAATAGAATATATTCAGTTTGAATGCACTTCTGAAATCTTTCTTATTAACCAAAAAAGATTTGAAAATTGAAATCAAATTATTCCCAGAGGCTTGGCTTGTTAAGGGGTTCTGAATGGTAATGAGCCCTGGGATGCTGAATTCCTGCACTGAAGAGCTGAAGGCTGAACAAGCCTCTGCAGCAGGAAAATTCAGCAGCAGCCTCCAAGCTGCTGAGGATGTCAGCAGCCCCCACTGAGGCCATCCCTGCCCAGAGACCGTGGGGGAATGGGCAGACAAGGAGAGCATCCCTGGGGCTGGGGCAGCACAACTCAGAGGCACCAGCGGCTCCAGCTGGGAAATGGAGTGTGGAATGTGGCTGGGAAAGCCCTGCCTGGGCTGTGCCAAGCAGGACACACAAGCCCTGACCCCCCCCCCAAAAAAAAACTCTTTCAAGGAGACATTTAAAAGGAATTACAATTGTTTTGTGTACTCTGAGTTGGATGCCTGGAGAAATACCAACAAAAGAAATTCTCAGGAGCTCAAAAGAACAAAACAGCCTTTACTGGGAACTTTAGAAAATCAGGAATTTTGGGCAAAAGGTTTAATATGACATTCAGTGGTTTTAAGACAAAAACACTTTCAAAGCATTTGACTTGGCCCATTCAACTTTGCAAACTCTGAGGCTGTTCAATTTTAAGTTAATCAAAATTTGTTTGTAAGAGCTAATTAGAAAGACAGAAAGAAAAAAAAAGATACAGATAAAACACACAGAGCCACCAACTCCTGGATTCCAGCAGCATTCAGATGGAAATTCCAAGAACACTTTGGGGTCAAGATGTTTGCTTGCCTTGTGGTCAGCCTTCAACTTAAAATTTTGGACTTCCTTTCTAGAATAGTCTTCCCCAGGTGGGACTTGGGCTCATTTGGTCCCTCAGGAGCTGGGCTGGGGGCTGCAGAGGTGGCTGTGGAGCATTGCCTGTGCTTTTTTGTGTCAGGGACTGGCAGCCACTGCTGGGCTGGGATGGAGGCTCTGGGGGGATAAGGGTCAGGGGTCACAGGGCAGGGCAAGGCTGGACCTGACCCCTTTCCCCCACACATGAAATGTTTTGAGCCAACAATCTCCTCCAGTCTGTCACAACAGGGAATGCTGGAAGTGAAATCCCAATTTTGGCCATGGGCACCTGGTTGAGAAGGACAGTTTTTTTCCATAGGAAGGAAAGCACAGAGATCCAAAGTTTGGAAGGCAGGTGAGAGCCTCTCTAGGCCAAAGCCAGCTACTTTTTTTGTCAGTGATAGCAGATTTTGGATGTAGGGAATTTTGGAGGTGGAAACCAATCTTTAAAGCCCAGTTTTTTTTTGGAGAAGCAATTTGAATCATTCCCATGGGAAGGAGAGCATGCAGTTTTCCCCAGTGTTTTAAAGACAGGTTTTTGAGTTTTGAAATTACTGCCAGCCAGACTTGTCCTGGCAATATTCCCATGGGAAGAATTTCTGGATATAAGGAAATTTGGAGGTGAAATTCCAATTCTGGCCATGGGTGCCTGGAGCAGAAGGAACAGTTCTTTTCCATTGGGAAGGAAAGCACAGAGCCCCAGTGTTTCAGCAGCAGATGAGAAGTGACCCTCAACATGCAAAGGTCACTTGGAGCAGTCAGGCAGTCCATGGGAGGCCAAACCAGCCAGACCTGTTCTGTGTTCCATTGGTTTTATGGGGCTGCATAGTGTCACAATGGTGCCTTGGATCCATTTTTTGCAGTGTCAACATGGTGACTTTATTCCATGGATTTAGTTGTTTTGGGCCCTTTTGATTGGTTGGTTTTTTTTTGCAGTGTCACAATATTTTGGGGGGATGGGGTCCCACAATGTCAAAGTGGTTTAACCCTAGGTGTCATGGAAAGGTCCCACAGTGTCACAATGGTCCCAAGGATTGGGTTGAGCCCTTGCAGTTTTGCAGTGGTTTGTTTTGGTCCCAAGGTTCCATGAGGCCCTTGCAGTGTTTGTCACAATGGTCTCCAATGTTTCCCCATGCCCCACAATGTTGGTTTTTTTTCCTCTGTTTGGTTTGGTTTGGTTTGGTTTGGTTTGTTTTGGTTTGGTCTGGTTAAATTTTGTTTTGGACCCTGGGGCTTTGCTGTGTCACCATTTTCTCCTTTGGCTCTACAGTGTCACAATGGACCACTAATGTCATGAGGCCCTGCAGTGTCACAATGGACCTTTGGTTCCATGCAGCCCTGCAGTGTCACAATGGCCTTTTGGTTTCCATGAGGTTAAAGTGTCTTATTTGTCTTTACATGGTTCCATGAGGATTCTTCAATGTCACAATGAACCTTTGGTTTCATGGTTCTCATCAGTGTTGTTGATGGCCTCTTGGTTCAATGACACAAAAAAACTTGTCATAATGGTCTCCATGGTTCCATTCAACTTCCCAAAATCAATGTCCAATGGACCCTTGGTTTAATGGGCAGGCCACAGTGTGTCACTGATCCCTACATTCCATGGAGCCATAAAAGTCAGTATCGGGTGTTCCCTCTTGGTTCCATGAGGCCCTGCAATGTCACAGTGTTCTCCATGAAATTCCATGATGCCTCAATGGTGGTGCCACAATGGTCCCTTGGTCTCACAGGGCCCCACAGTGTCACACTAGTCATTGGTCCTTGGTCTCACTGGGCCCCCCACAGTGCCACACTGGTCCCTTGGTCTCACAGGGCCCCACAGTGTCACAATGGTCCCTTGGTTCCATGGGCCCTGGGTGCTGCAGGGCATCCCCCTCCCCTTCTCAGGCCGCCCTGCCAGCTGAGAAATGCTCCTTGGGCCTTGACCTTGGCCAACAGCCCCTGTGCTCAGCTCCTCTGCAGATCATCACAAACACTGTCTGCTCCAGGCACTGCTGCTGCCCAACCAGCTCCTGGTTCCTTTAGCAGCAGCCTGGGAACTGGTTTTGTTCCCTCAGTGGCACAACATCCCTATTCTCACCCTGCCAAAGAAAGCTGTTAGTGCCAAGTGCAGCCAGGATGAGCCTTTGCTGGGACTGAAGCCCCTCTCTTGGGGCCCTGCAAACAGCGCTCCAAAAGGAGCCCTTGGAGCTCTCCTGGGCCAGCCACTCCCTCTGAGTGGGGCCTCTCCCAGCTGGGAACTCTCCCGTTTTCTGCACTCGGGGATCCTGAACAATGACAGAGCCTGGGCCGATCCCCCCACTCCTCCAGGCTCGGCCCTTTGCCTGTTGGGGAGATGTCAAAGCATCAGCAGGGAACATTCCCTGCCCTCAGGGGAATTGCTCACAGGCGCCTTGCACCGACTCTGTGTGTCTGTGTGCACACAGGAGTGCCTGTGCTGGGGAAATGTGGCAGAAATGCTCCTTTCTGAGGGGTTTGAGTTCCTTGGAGAGCTGAGTCAGCCAGACATACAGATAGTAGTCAGTAATGTAAGGTCATGAGGTCTAAGCTAAGTTAAATGCTGCTAAGAGTTGTACTTTTGCTAAGTTTTTAAGATTAATTTAATTTATTAGCTATGTTGAATATTAAATGTTATTCCTCTGTTAAATTGCTAAGTCCTGTGTTTTAAGTTAGGTTAAATACTGTTAAGTGCTGTTCTTTTGCTAAATTGTGAAATTGAAGGTATCAGCTAAGGTTAAGGTTTTAGTTAAGTCCTGTTAAGTTTGAGCTCTGTTGCTTTTAGGCCATATTCCTTTTATCCTTGCCCTCACTGTCCTTTGTGTCCACACACACACACACAGTGTCACACACACACACACACACACACACACACAGGGACAGTTCTGGTTAATTTCTGGTTTGATTGCCTGGATTCTGTTTGGTTTTGTTCTTCACTTTGTTTCCCTGGTGTGCCTGAAGTGTCCAGTCAGGAGCAGAGTGACTCTTGCCAAGGAACTTTGTGCTGCTGTCCCTGGTAATATTCAATCTGGTTTTGCTGATCCCTTGCTGGGGATTCCATGAGGCCAGCAGTGTCTCAATGGCCTCGTTGGTACCAGGGTGAAGGAGCCCTGGCCCAGGCTCTGGCCCTGGGGGACACAGGGGATCCTGGGGGGTCCAGTGTCCAATGTTCCCCCCCAGGGCCCCAGCCCTCCGTCCCTGTCAGTCTCTGGGGTTGATCTCATGGAACATCCTCTGGGGAGGCTCCTTGGGGCCAGGGGCGGGGGAGGGGGGGGACAGGGGTCCCCGCTGTGCATGAGCTAGCGTTGGACTGCTCTGGGGGAACTGTGAGGGGGGCTGGGGCAGAGTGACCTCCCAGTGACCTCCCATGGGACTTCCACAGCCCCGTGATGTCACACATGGTCCTGTGATGTCACAGGGCCCCTGTGATGTCACAATGGTCCTGTGGTTCCACAGAACCACCTGTGATGTCAAAACTCTTCCCAGGTGATGTCAGCAATCTGTTCTGTAATGTCACGGCCTGGCCAACAGCCCCTATGCTCAGCTCCTCTGACAAACCTGTCTGATGGCACTGCTGCCCAACCAGCTTTGATGTCTGTAGAGCCAGCCCTATGATGGCTTTGTTCCCTCAGTGGCACAACATCCCTGTTCTCCCACTGCCAAAAAAAGCTGTTGGTGCCAAGTGTGGCCAGGATGAACCATGGCTGGGACTGAAGCCCCTCACTTGGGGCCCTACAAACAGCGCTCCAAAAGGAGCCCTTGGAGCTCTCCTGGGCCAGTGACTCCCTCTGAGTGGGGCCTCTTCCAGCTGGGAACTCTCCTGTTTATTGCACTCGGGGATCCCCCAACAACGACAGAGCCTGGGCTGATCCCCCCACTCCTCCAGGCTCGACCCTTTGCCCTCTGGGGAAATGTCAAAGCATCCACAGTGAGCATGTCCTGCCCTCCGGGGAATTTCTGACAGATGCCTTGCACTGACTCTTTGTGTCTGTGTGCACACAGGAGTGCCTGTGCTGGGGAAACATGGCAGAAATGCTGCTCTCTGAGGGATTTAAGTTCCTTGGATAGCTGAGCCAGTTGGGCATTGTAAGGAAGGTTAAGTCACAAGATCTAAGCTAAGTTAAATTTTTCTAAGAGTTGTTAATTTGTAAATTTGTTACTTTTAATGTAAGTTATTAGCTAAGTTAAATACTATTAGGTGTTATTCCTCTGTCAAATTAGTAAGTCATGGGTTATAAGTTAGGTCAAATACTGTTAAGTGCTGTTCTTTTAAGGTATCAGTTAGGGTTAAGGTATAAGTTAAGTCCTGTTAAGTTTGAGCTCTGTTAAGCTTTTAGGCCGTATTCCTTTTATCCTTGCCCTCACTGTCCTTGTGTCTCACACACACACACAGGGACAGTTCTCAGCTCATTTCTGGTTTGATTGCCTGGATTTGGTTTGGTTTTATTGTTGCTATGTTTCCTTGGTGTGCCTGAAGTATCCAGTCAGGGGCAGAGTGACTCTTGCCAAAGAAATTTGTGCTGCTGTCCCTTAATATTCAATCTGGTTTTTGCTGCTCCCTTGCTGGGGATTTTTTCAGCGCTCTCAAGGCTTCGTTGGTACCAGGGTGAAGGAGGCCTGGCCCAGGCTCTGGCCCTGGGGGACCTGGGGACGCTGCGGGGGTCCCTGTCCCCTGTGCCACCCCCCAGGGCCCCTGGCCCCTGTCCCCGTGTCAGGCTCTGGGGTCGATCTCGTGGAACATCCTCTGGGGAGGCTGTGGGCTGGGGGCGGGGGGACCTGGGGGGACAGGGGACCCTGCTGTGCATGAGCAGGGTTGGACTGCTCTGGGGGAACTGTGAGGGGGCCAGGGCAGAGTGACCTCCCAGTGACCTCCACAGCCCCTGTGACCTCACACAGCCCCTGTGATGTCACACTGTCCATGTGATGTCACACATCCCCTGTGGTGTCACACAGCCCCTGTGATGTCACAGAACACCTGTGATGCCCCTGTGATGTCACAGTCTGCTCTGTGATGTCACAGCCTCTGCTCTATGATGTTACACTGACACCCAGTGATGTCACAACCCACCTGTGATGTCACAGACACCCTCTATGATGGCAAACAGCTCTGGCCTCAGACCCCTCTGTGATGTCACAGACAGCTCTGTGATGTCAACCTCCCAGTGATGTCACAAACCCACCCTGTGATGTCATACTGCCACTCTATGATGTCACAGCACACAATTTGACCTCAAAACCCACTCTTTAATGTCACACAGCCATGCCATGATGTCACAGCCTGCTCTGTGATGTCACACAGTCCCCTCTATGATGATGTTGTAGCTGCTCAATGATGTCTCAAAACAAACTCTGTGATGTCACAGCCCAATCTGTGACCTCACACAGCCCACTCTGTGTTGTCACACAGCCCCTGCTGACATCACATCTGCCCTGTGCCTCTGACACAGCCACAGAAGACCAGCCCCTCTGAGACATCCCACAGCCCCACCCTGAGCCCCTGTGAGCTCTGTCTGTGCCCTGCTGGTGTCCCTGAGGGGCCCTGGCAGTGCCCCAGCCCTGCTGGGCTGTGCACAGGAGCTGCTCCTGGGCACAGCCAGTGCTCTGCCAGGAGCTGTCTGGGCCAGGAGCCCAGCCCAGCTCAGCAGATGACACAGCACCACCCTCTGGGGCTCAGGTGATTTGCATCAGACAAAACCCTCAAGAACTCAAAGTTCTCAAGAATTGAAAATCAGATTCAAAGTTTCTTGTACTTTGAAGGGATCCCTGTCAGGGACAAAACTCTGTGAAAGTGTCCCCAGGTTCCAGCTAGAGCAGAACACTGGAGGCAGTGATGCCAGCTGGGGACAAGCAAGGCAAAGGTGTCTCTGGTGCTGAGCAAACCTGGATGTGTTTCAGGAATGCAAAGGGCCAAGGCCTGAGCCCCAGCCCCTGGCAAGGCAGATCCTGTCCCTCCCTAATTGCTCAGGGCTCTTCCCGGGATGGGCACTGTCATGTGGGGATGTGCAATGCCAAGGGCAGGACCATGGGGCGGCCCCTGCCAGGCTGCTGAGCAGGGACAAGGAGGCAATGAGGCCCCAGGCCTGCAAGGGTCACTTGTCCCCTCCTGGCCCCAGGGCCAGCAGCCATGGCCAAAGTGCTGCCCAAGTTGGCTCTGTCAGGGCTGTCTTGCAGCTGCTGCCCATCCCTGTGCCCTGTGCAGCCCAGGCTGTCCCACGGTGTCCCTGCCCTGCGCCTCTGTCCCTGCAGGCTGTCGGCATCCCCTGGCTGCCCCACCTGGCTGGGCCCTTCCTTTGCTGACAGCTCTGCCTCCTGCCTGACTCTGCCTGCCCACACAAAGCCTTGGGCTGCTCCAGGCTCCTTCTGAGCCTTGATACCAAAAGGGTTCATTCAATTTTTACTGTGCCTGTGAACTTTCAGCAGAGGAAACAAGGCATTCAGGGGCTGCTTTCCCTGCAGGAATGGTTGGAAGAGAAGATGAAGACATCTGGCTCAAGAACGCAGTGATAGAAAAAGCAAGGACTGAATCTGGGAACTTGGGGTTTGTTTTTTGGAAGTGGATAAATTTTAGTATACACATAGTGACTGTATATAAGCAATACACTTGTAGAATCACGTGTCCACATAAGGAGTTATCACCTGCTGGACCTCAGGCCTGAATAAATGATGCTCTCTTAAACACCAAATTAGTGTTAAGGAGTCTTATTCTGATATTTTGGACATTTGGTGACAGCAGAAACTCACAGAACGAAGGATCCAGCTGTGACACTTGGAACCTCATGGAACAAAGGATTCATTGTGACGCAGTGGAACCCCATGGAACCAAAAGTCCATTGTATCAGAGCAAGACCTCATGGAACCCAGGAGACCACTACTGACAGTATGGAAGTTCATGGAGCCATGGGGTCATTGTGAGAGTTTGGGGCTGCATGGAACCAATGGTCCATTGTGACACTGCAGAACCTTCTGGAATCAAGGTGGTCATGTTATGCTATAGAAC
The DNA here is from genome assembly GCA_024865655.1 of Emberiza elegans. Taxonomy (NCBI): domain Eukaryota; kingdom Metazoa; phylum Chordata; class Aves; order Passeriformes; family Fringillidae; genus Emberiza; species Emberiza elegans. The sequence continues at coordinate 122,435 of JALJVW010000109.1, forward strand.
CTCATGGAACAAAGGATCCATGGTGACACTGTGGAACTCAGACCATTGTTGACAGTGCAAGCTCATGGAACCAAGGGTCCATTGTGGCTCTGTAGGGTTTCACAGAACCAAGGAGACCATTTTGACACTGTGGGGCCTCATGGAACCACCTGCCACTGTGACACAGCAGGGCCACATGGAGCCAAGGGGCCATTGAGACACTGAGGAACCTCATGGAACCAAACGTCCATTGTGATGCAGTGGAACCTCATGGAACCAAAGGTCCATTGTTACACTGTGGGGCCCTGTGGAACCAATGGGACCATGGTGACACCAATGTGGTGCTCCATCCATGGAACCAATGGGACCATGGTGACACTGTGGTGCTCCATGGAACCAATGGGACCATGGTGATTCTGCTTTGCTCCATGGACCATGCTGGATTCCTTTGCCTCATGGAAACAAGGCAGCCATTGTGACACTGCAGGGCCTCATGGAACTAAGGGTCCATTGGGATCTTGCAGGGCCTCATGGAACCAAGGGGACCACAGTGACACTGTGGGGCTCCATGGAACAAAGGGGCCATTCTGACACTGGAGACCATTCCCTTCTGAACCAAGGGACCATTGCTTGCTTGACACCTGGAACCAAGGAGGCCATTGCTGACACAGCATCATGGAACCAAGGAGGCCATTTGACACATGGGGCCATGTGGAACCAAAGGACCATTGTGGCACTGCAGGGCCTCATGGAACCAAGGACACAATAGTGACACTGTGGGGCTCCAAGGGACCAAGGGACCATTCTTAAAGTGCAGAACCAAGGACAACTTGGTTGTGACACTCTGGGGCATCATGGAGTCGAGGGTCCATTGTGACACAGCGCAGCCTTGTGAAACCATGGAGGCCATTTTTACACTTTGAGGCCTTGTGAAAGGGCCAAAGGGCCATTGTGGCTTTTTGTAAGGCCCCATGGAACCAAGGAGTCCATTGGGACACTACAAGGCCTCATGGAACCAAGGAGTCCATTGGGACAATATGAGGCCCTGTTGGGCCAAAGGGCAATTGTGGCACTGTGTGGCACCATGGAACCAAGGAGACCATTGTGACACTACAGGGCTCCATGGAACAAAGGATTCATGGAACAATGTGGGACTCATGGAACCAAAGTTTCATTGTGACATTGCAGGGCCTCATGGAATACTGGAGACCATTGGGACACTTCAAGGCCTCATTGAACCAAGGGGCTCTGCAGGACCTTGTGGAACCAAGGAGACCATTTTGACACTGCAGGGCCTCATTGAACCAAGGGTCCATTGTGATACTGTGGTACCAAGGAGACCCCTGTGACACTGCAAGGCCTCATGGAAGCAAGGGGGACAATTGTGATGCTACAGGGCCCAATGGAAGCAAGGGGCCAGTGTGACACAGCTGGGCCTCATGCAGCCAAGGGGCCACTGGGATCCTGAGGAGCCCAAAAGAACCAAGGGGCCATTGTGACACTGCAGCCTCATGGAACCAAGGGGCCATTGTGTCATTGTGCAGCTCCATGGAACCAAGAAAACCATTCTGAGACTGCAAGGTTTTGTGGAACCAAGGGACCATTGTGACACTGCAGGGCCCCATGGAAACAAGGGGCCAGTGTGACACGGGGGGCCTTGTGGTACCAAGGATCCAGTATGACACTACCATTGTGACACTGTGGGGCCTTAGGGATCCAAGGGAATAGGGAACAGGTCTGGTTGACTTGGCCTGACTGGCTCAACTGACCTTGGCATGTTGAGGGTCTGTCCTCATGTGTCTCTGAAACACTGGGGCTCTGGGTTTTCCCTTCTGTGGAAAAGAACCATCTGTCCTGCCCAGGTACCCATGGCCAAAATTGGTACTTCTCCAAAATTCCCTATATGCAAGGGTTTCTCCCAGACAAAAGCTGCCAGGGCAGACAGGACTGGCTCGACTTGGCCTCTGGTGGTCACCTCTCATCTCAAGGAAGCCCTGAGGAAAGTATTTGAACAGGTTTGACTGCTGGAACATCCATGAATCTCATGCTGTTAAAAACTCAGATGCTCTTCTCATCAAATGTGTCTTTTTTTCTGATTGTGTATTATGCATGGAATATTATTTTCAGCTAAAAATATTATTCTTACCACTTTACCAGTGTTATCTGACACAAACCACTCCCTCTGCATATGGATCCAGGTGACCTGTGTAAGCAAACACAAGAAAGAATGCAGCAGGAATTCTTTGTGTCTGTTGCCATCTGTCCCTTCTCCTCTGGAGCTGGAGGTGCAGCCCCAGCACTCGGGAGGGCTCAGGGGGTCACGAGCTCAGCTCCCACACAGAGAACGTGTGGACCCTGGGTGCTCTTCTTGGCCCCTGCACGCTCAGCCAGGCTGAGATGGACACTGATGGTTTCTGGGCCAGGCTCTCAGAGCCCAGCCCAGCTCCCTGCAAGCTCTGCCAGCTGCCCTGAGCTCTGGGCAGCACCAAGGGCCTCTCCCCAGCCCAGCCCAGCCGGCTCTGGCCCCACAGCTCTGCTCAGGCCAGGCTGCTCTGGGCACTGGCCCCACGGCCTCAGCCCCTGCCAAGGGCACAGCAGCAGCTGCAGCTGCCACAGGACTCAGCCCCAGCCATGGGGGAAGGTGCTGGGCCAAGGCCAAAGGAGGCTCCCTGGCTGCCCTGCTCCCCTCAGGCTGAGGTGCTGAGAGCTCTGCAGCCCCTGCTGCCATCCCATCTGCCCAGGGCAGCACAAGAGCCGCGGCCTTGGGGCCCTCAAGAGCTGCTCCTGCTCCAGGCCCAGGGCCCATGCCAAAGCTGGGGCAGCCACAAAGCTGTGCCCATTTCTGTTCATTGCTGCTCTCATGGGGATGGATCCTCAGCCACTTGGAGGTTGCTGATGGATTTTACTGCTCCAGAGGCCTCTTCTTTGCTGAGCTCTTCAGTTCAGGAATTCAGTGACAAAGGCTCATAAACTTTTGTTCAGAACACCCAAACAAGAAAAGCCTGTGGGAATAATCTAAGTTTTCAATCCTTCTGTGGTTGATTAGACACACTTCAGAAATGTATTGATAGTGAATATACTGTATTGAAAACAATGCAGAGAGAATTGTTTTGTCCTGTTAGGTTTTTTTTTCCTGTTTATAGATTAATATAATCAATGTCCAATTGTTATTAACCCCCAGAACATCCTTATGCAGTCTGAATAGATAGGAAAATCAAGACTTTTATGGCTGACAATCAATCAGACTTTGTCTCTACCCCTTCCCCTGTTAGGAATAAAGTTCTATATAATACAATAAACAACAAAGTTGAATTTATCAGCTATTTTAATTGAGAAGTAATTTTATATAAAATAATCAAATATAATCAAGCAGATACAAAAAATTTGGCAATGGTTCTGACAAAGCATAAGCAAAACTGATTGATCGGGGTACAGGGAGGGCTTTTCACCCTGCCTCGTGTACGAGAAACAAAGGAATCCAAACACAACTTATAGAATGTATGCTCATACATATTCATCAATATTTTCCTGTATATCTCTTCCTATTTTCGATTCTTGAAATCTACATCACCACACTGCACAGCACATGCTCCCACTGTTGCCAAGGGCTCTTTTGGCTCTTTGGTGGTTGCACCTGACGAAGGCTTCTCCTCATCGTCACTGTTCTTTGAACAACCCCACAGGTTGCACATGTGCCTCAAGTCTTGTGTTATAGAAGCCAGCATTATATTTTAAAAAAAGCCTTATTATTTCATAGATACCTGGAATCATCCCAATTTTATCCATTTCAAGGCTGATTCTCTAATTATTCTGAGGCCTATTCTGTTTTGGGATTTTAATTGTCTCAAACTACATCCTGTATCCTATTTTTTCATGAACATCTGAAAACATCTGTTTTGTGACACTAATTACATATCCTTTTCCTCCATTACTTTTTCTAAAATATCCATATAGTTACAATTGTTGGCATGAATCCTATTCATTTATCACACCACCATTTCCCTCATCCAACCCTGGCACTCAGAGCAGCTGAGGAATGGAGTCACATCCAGGGGTGTCCCCAGGGCTCAGGATTGGGGCCAGGTCAGTGAAATCTCTTTATTGCTGATCTGGAGGAGGCCATCAAGGGCACCCTCAGTCAGTTCCCAGGTGAGCCCAGGCTGGGTGGGAGTGTGGCTGTGCTGGAGGGCAGGAAGCTCTGCAGAGGGATCTGGCCAGGCTGGAGCCATGGGCCCAGGACAATGGGATGAGGTTCAGCAAAGGCCAGGGGCCGGGTCCTGCCCTGGGCTCACAACGTGGTTCTGTGATAGATATAAACACAATTAAGTTCTTGCATCAGGATGCTCGTCCTGGAGTGGGGGCAAAACAGCTCCAACAATTCCTGATTTGCAAAGCTGTCAGTGGTGGATGGAGAAGGGAGGTCAGGCTGCTTTGGTGTTGAGGAAATGCTGAAACCAGCCTGACTCATTTCATCTCCTCCTGTCCTGGCTGATCTCCCCTCTTTCCCCTCCCACCCATTGGCTTTTGTCTCCCACCAGTCCCCCCGGTGAAGAGCCTGGCTCTGTGTTCTCCATCCCCTCCTGGCTGGCACTGCCAGGCTGGGATGAGGAGCCCCTCAGCCTTCCCTGCTCTGGGCTGGACAAGCCCAGCTCCCTCAGCCTCTGCTCACAGCCCAAGGGCTCCAGCCCCACCTTGGAGGCCCTTCCCAGACCCTGCTCCAGCTGCCAGACATCTTTCCTGCCCTGGGCAACCCAAACCAGGCCACAGTGACCTGGATAATCCCCATCCTTGCTGTCCTGGTCACACAGCCCTGGCCCCTTGTCCCCATGTCAGGCTCTGGGGTGGATCCTGTGGAACATCCTTTGGTGGAGGCTGTGGCTCCAGGTGGGCCGGGGGGATCCCGGGGGACAGGGACCCCTGGGGGACAGCATTGGACCCTTGTTGGGAGAAACTGTGAGGGGAGCTGGGCATGGACCAACAGTGATTGGACTTGTTGGGATGAAATCTGTGAGGGGGCTCTGGGGCAGACAATCCACTCTGTGACCAACCCAGTGACTGTGATGTCATAGTCTGATCTATGAGTCCCTGTCCTGTGATGTCACAGTCTGTCAGGTCACAGCCATTCTCTAATGTCACAAAGATGGTCTCTGATGTCACAGCCTGCTCTGTGATGCTTTACAATGTCAGACTGTGATGTCACAGCATTCTCTATGATGTCACAGAGGCAGTCTGTGATGTCATCTCTCGATGACCACCACAGCCCACTCTGTGATGTCATTGTCCTCTGTGATGTCATAGCCATGCATGTGTGAGATGATGCCCTGTGAATGATGTCACCTATGATGTCATAGCTGCTCAATGACCTCACATAAACTCTGTGATGTCTAGCCCACTCTGTGACCTCAAAGATCCCAGGTCTCCCCCAGGTGAGCTGACACCTGGAGCTTGTTCTCCAAAACCCCATTATGGAAACCACACAATGCCCATTGGTGAGAAGGGGAACTGGAAGTTCACCAGCCTCAGTGTCCTGCCAGCTCAGCCAGGCCCACTGGAACATTGGGGTCCACAACCACCAGGGACCAACAGAGAGACCCCCAGGACAGAAGAATTCAGGGAAAAGGGTAGTCAAAATGTGTTAATGATTTTGGGGAAATGATTATCATATGTGTTTTTAGTCCAGGACAATTAATGAATATGTGAGCATAATACAGAAAATAAACAGAAACTTTCCTGTACTCAGCCTGCATGGCTTTGGGAGGAGCTCTCCCCCGTGCATCCAGCTGAATAAAGAATGCTGCTCCTTAATGCTACACTGGGGTTAAGGAGTTTCCTGTTTTACCAAATTTTTGGTAACACTCCCACTGCCAAGGAAAGCTCTGTCTGCTGCTGTTCACACACAGAGGAGGGCTGGTGGCAGATGTGGGGCTCGGAGACTGCCTGGGGCACAGTGACCATGAAATAATCAAGTTTTCAATGTTCTGTGAAAGAAGGAGGGGCAGCAACAAAACTTCTACACAGGAATTAGGAAGGGCAGACTTTGGCCTATTTAGGATGCTGATTTGGGGAGTATCAAATCAGGTACTGATTTTTTAAGGGAAACAGCCCTTAAAAACAAAGGGGTCCAGGAAGGATGGACACATTTCAAGAAAGTAATCTTAAGGGGAAAGGAGCAGCCTGTCCCAGTGTGCCAAAAGATGAGCAAGTGAGGAAACCATTACTGGCCTGGCTGCCCATGGAGCTTTTGTGGGAACTTGGGGGAAAAAGGGACTGGCAACTGCAGGAAGTTTTTAAGGATGTCCTTAGGTTATGCAGAAAGAAAATTAGAGAGGTGAAAGCTCAATCAAAACTTAACCTGGCCCATCTGTAAAAAAAAAAAAAAAAAGTTTGTAAAAAAATTTATATCAAAAGGAGGGAGAAGGAGAACCTCACTCTTTACTGGATGAAGTGGACAATACAGTAACTTTTCCAGGAAAACTGAAGCGTTTAAACTACCTCATTTGTCTCAGTTTTCAATATCAGGACAGGGTTCCCCTCAGGACAAGTGTTCTCCTGAGCTGGTAGATGGGCACAGGGAGCACAACAGCCCCTGGAATCCAGCAGGAAGCAGTTGGTGATCTGCTGAGCCACTCAGATGCTCACAGGTGTATGAGATCAGATGGGATCCATCCTAGGTGGATGAGGGAGCTGGTGGATGAGCTCCCCATGCTGCTCTCCATCATTTACCATCAGTCCTGGCTCAGCAGGGAGGGCCCAGAGGACTGGAGGTGCCAGTGTGAGCCCATCCCCAAGAAGGGCTGGAAGGAGGATCTGGGGAACTCCAGGCCTGTCAGCCTGACCTGGGTGCCTGGCATGGTTATGGAACAGATCACCTTGAGTGCCATCACAGGGCACCCACAGGATGGCTGAGGGATCAGAGCCAGCCAGCCTGGATTTCAATATCTGCATTGATGGTCTGGATGAGGGGATTGAGCCCAGCACCAGAAAATTTGCAGATGACACCAAGCTGGGTGTGAGTGTGGATCTGCTGGAGGGTAGGAGGGCTCTGCACAGGGCCCTGCACAGGCTGGATCCAGGGACCAAATCCAACAAGGGGAGGTTTAACAAGTCCAAGTGCCGGGTTCTGCACTTTGGCCACAACAACCCCTGCAGCACTACAGGCTGGGGACAGAGTGGCTGGAGAGCAGCCAGGCAGAAAGGGACCTGCAGGGACTGATGGACAACAGGCTGGACATGAGGCAGCAGTGCTTCATAGAGCAGACATCCTCTATGAAGAAAAATTCCAGAATCTCTGAAAGCACACTTCCATCCCTCCCAGGCTATTCCTGTTTTGTCCTCAGTCTCCACACCACTCATCCCAGAGCCCTCAGCCTCTCCCTGCTGGTTCTGTGATGAGGCCTCCAAAACCCATCTTGGGAGATTTTTGGAAAAAAAATAAGGTCTGTGAATATGGAAATATAGTGGTCAAAGTTATTTTCTCCCAAATCTTTCAGTGACAAAACAAGGGTCAATATCTGTAAACTGAATGAGGGCGGATTTACATTTGTTAGAAGAGGAAATATTTTACAGTTACAAGATTGGCACGAAACTGCAGCTGTTTTTCCAGAGAAGTGGATTCCCCATCTGCAGAATTGTCCAAGAGCAGGAGCTTTGTCCAACCTGACCCAGTGAAACCCTCTCATCCCCAGTGACAGAATTCCTGTTGTGTGGGCTCTCTGATGTGCTGGGTGCCCTCACAACGCTTCTGGCCAGAATGTCTGCTGAGGGCAGCCAGGCTGCTGCAGGGGCAGTGACCTCACAGCCATCACCATGGCAGCCCTGTCCCCTGGGCCTGGCTCTCCCTTTCCTCTGCCCCTGCCTTGGCTCTGCTGGCATCAAGAGTTCTGTCATTAATATCTTGTCCCCAAGGTGCTGGGGCCAATGGCTTCCCAGTCAGGCTCCTGGAGCAGAAGTGGCTTTTCAGAGCCCAGCCAGGAATGAGCCCTGAGGCAGCAGCTCTGCAGTGGTGGCCACCAGGCCGGGCTGCCAAGGGAGGCTTCTGGCCATGGCCTGCAAGCAGCTGCTGCTGCCAAGGTGCCTTTGGTGCCTCAGGCTCTCCCTGGCACAGCTCCCAGCACGGCACTCTGCCCTTGTGCCCGAGGCCTTCCCTGTGCTGGGGCTGGCCTGGGGCTTTTCCTGCAGTGGGACCTGCCCTGCTCATGGCACAGGAAAGGCAGTTCCTGCTGGGCAGGAGGCTCTGCCTGCAATGGGCTCCAACAACTCCAGCAAGGCCCTGTTGACTTCAAAATTGCTGCTAGAGCACTATATTCTAATAATTGTTATAGCTCCTGAACTGTGGAGTAAATAACTGTGCTAGTGATCTTTCCATCTGATCATGATCAGAATAAGCCAGAGACATATTTATATAAATTAATCTGGTATTCTATCATTAATCCTGTGGGACAATTGTGTAAAAGTTGAATTCAATCTGTTCAGTCTTTTGAACGTTTGACAAATTCTGGGGCTGGGATTGGATTCAGCCCTTTCCAGTCTCCTCTTTTAGAAGGAATTTTAGATGTCAAGAGGCCCTGCAGAGGTTTGAGGATTCATGGTGGGTGTTGGGTGTCATTTCTCCATCTCATGACTCAGCAGGAGTTTCTCCAATAAAGAAATAAAGCTTTTGCAAGAAGTTCCCACTCTGGCCATGACAGGAACCCCTGTGACTGTCTGGCACATCCCAGCTCTTTGGCAGCCTGGGGACTCCTGGGATGTCATTGTGAAGCCCCTGTGAGTGCCTGTGACAGATCGGTGCCTTTGCAGCCCAAGGTCCCCTGGGATGTCACCATGGAATGGCTGTGACTGCCTCTGACCACAGGGCTCTTTACCATCCCCAGAAAGCCCTGGGCGGTTTCCATGGAGCCCCTGTCTCTGCCTGTGACATTCAAGCTCTGGAACAGCCTGGAGACTCTTGGAAAGTCCCCATGGAACCCCTCTGAGGGCCTGTGACAGGGCCTGGCAACAAAGGCCCCTGTTCTGGTCCCTGTTTCCATGGCAACCATCCCCAGCCCCCTGTTGCTATGGTCAGTTTCCATGGCAGCCATCACCAGGACCCTGTTGCTATGGTCTGTTTCCATGGCAACCATCACCGGCCCCCTGTTGCTATGGTCTGTTTCCATGGCAACCATCACTGGCCTCCTGTTGCTATGGTCAGTTTCCATGGCAACCATCCCCAGCCCCCTGTTGCTATGGTCAGTTTCCATGGCAACCATCACCAGCCCCCTGTTGCTATGGTCAGTCCCTTGGCAGCTCCATGGAGACCCCATGCCAGGGGTGGTTGCCCATCGGGGCTGGTTCACCAGCTCAGGCCTGCAGCCAGAGCCCGTTGCCATGGCAACCATTGGCAGCCCCATCCCCAGGCTCATGGGATCCCAGAACCACAGAATTGGCTGAGCTGGGAGGGACCCATCAGGATCCTCGAGTCCAACTGCTGGCCCTGCACAGGACACCCCAACAATGCCAGCCTGGGCCTGGCAGCGCTGTCCAAATGCTGCTGGAGCTCAGAGAGCCCTGGAGCTGGGACCCTTCCCTGGGGAGCCTGGGCAGGGCCCCAGCAGCCTCTGGGCAAAAACCTTTCCTGACATCCAACCTGAGCCTGCCCCGACTCAGCTGCAGCCGTTCCCTCCACTCCTGTCCCTGGGCACCAGAGGGAAGAGGTTCCCACAGCCCCAGCCAGGGACCTGCTCCCAAGGCTGTTGCCATGGCCACCAGGGCTGGGACCAGCTGGGATGCTCGGTTTCCATGGGCTGGGGTTCAGGAATGGGATTCCCCAATTTCCTGCTCCCACTAAAACCACGCTGCCCTCGCTGCCCTCCCGCCTCCCATGGAAAGCACAAAAGGCAAAGATCCTGGGCTGGGATAAGAACAATTTATTGGGAACAGCAACGAGATAAGGAACAAACAGTAACAGAAAAATATTGGTAACAGAAGGATAAGAAAAACTATTTACAGGGAAAACTACAACAAAACGGCCTGGCTCTTTCCAGCAATGTATTTCCTCCTGCCTGGAAAGGACACCCTTCTCCTCAGGGGGGAGAGAGAGAGAGTCCCTTTCCTGCCCCTGGCAATGACCTGAGCTGGGAGTGAATGTAATATCATGGCCATGCCCAGACCCTCATGTTCTTCAATCCCACATCACATCACTGGTAGGGCCAGGAAAAGAAACAGGTGTCTTCCCAGCATGGATTACAGGGAACATGGATCACCAGGGCTCTTCCCAACGTGGCTTCTCCAATGGGGGATGAAGTTGGAGCAGTGCACAAAGCTCTTCCTGCACTTGGGGCATTGGCAGGGCTTTCCTTACCGTGGTGCCTCCGTTGGTGTCTGGTCAAATGAGAGCTCGGGGGAAGCTCTTCCCACACTGGGGACACTTGGAAGGGCCTCTCCCCCAGTGTGGATGCGCTGGTGCCTGACTGGGTTGGGAGCTACAGTTGAAGCCCTTCCCACACTCAGGGCAGCGGAAGGGCCTCTCCTCTGTGTGACTCCGCTGGTGGCGGAGGAGATGGGAGCTGCTCTGAAACCTCTTCTGACACTGGGGACACCCATAGGGCCTCTCCCCAGTGTGGATGCGTTGGTGGATCACAAAAGCGGAGCTGTAGCTGAAGCCCTTCCCACACTCCCCACACTCGTAGGGCCATTCCCCGGTGTGGATCCTCTGGTGGCGGATCAGGCGGGAGCTCCACCTGAAGCTCTTCCCACACTCCAGGCACTTGTGGGGCTTATTCCCATCTTGAAGCTGCTCATAGACCACCAGCTCTGAGCTCTGGCTGAAGCTCTGTACACCTTCCTGGCTCAGGGTGGGTCTTTCCTCCTCAGAGCACCCTGGGCTGGGTTTGGAGCCCCTCCTCCTGTGGGATCTCTGGCCTTTTTTTTCCTCCTTGTTGAATTCCTGTGCTGTGGAGTCACTCAAAATGGCCTCTTCCATGAGGTTCTGCAATGGGGATTTTTCCTCCGTGGTCTCCATCGTCAGCTCCTTGTCTTGGGGAGGGAGGACAAGGAGAGGATGGGATTTGCCTCCGTGCCAGAGGGAAGGGGAAGGAGATCCCCCCAGTGCATCCCCGGCAGGACGGGGTTGGCACCGGGGTTGTCCTGCAGCCAGGGGCCGTGCTGGGCTGGGAGATGGAGCAGGAGAGAGGGGGAAAGGGAAACTGACTTCCTCCTCACCTGCCTGGGTGTCCAGGGGCCTCTTCATCTTCCGCACAGCCACCTCCTCCATCTGGCAATGGTTTGGGAATGGGAAATCCTGTTTTGGGAGGAAAACAAGGGATGAGTACATTGAGTTTTTTACTGGTTTGATGGCAAACCAGGGGGAGAGTCTAAGCCAGAATTACACTTTAATAAGAAAATTAGGATCAAGGCAATGATACAGAAACACTGCCTTAAACTGACAGAGTCAGGATATAACCTGACACCCTGTTGCTCAGGGTGGTGGCAGCAGTCCCATTAAATGGTGGCTGCAGTCCTGTTGGAGTGATGAACGTGATTCTGTCAAAGCAGTGATCCTGTAGAAGGTCTGGTCTTCCTCTGGAGGTCCAGTGGTGGTTATGGAGCTCTTGTCCTCTGGGAATCCAGTAGGCAAGGTGCTTCTGGTGTTGAGAGCCTCAGCTTATATCCAGGTAGGAATGCTTGGATCCTCCCCCTGGGTGGAGCATCCCACAATGGGATGATGGAATTTGATCAGTCCTGCAGTGACACTCAATGGCCCATTCCCAGAAGATATCTCCCCTGGAGGGCGTTATCAGGGCTGAGTCATGGAAGAGATAAAGAACACTGCCCCACCTGTTTATAGCAGTTGATGAAGATGGGGATTGAAAACATGCATTTGGTTACATCTTGCATTGCAACCTGAAACAGTGGGGTAATCCCTGCTCAGGGGGTGAACACCACCCCCTTACCCAAACTGGCTCAGGTGTAAAACCCCCACCCTGGGAAGGCCACTCACACACAGGGGACAATGTCACACTTGCCCTGCCCCAGGGGAGGTCTCTGTCCCTGTCACTCCCTTGCTCCCTCCTCTTTTCACTTTCTTTCCCTCTTTTTATCTATCTCACATTTATTGTTTAATAAAATCCATTTTGGATTTGGTCTCGTTAGCACCTTAACTGGGGCAGAGGCATCTCTCTAACAATTTTCTTAACCAGACTGCAACATTATTTTGGCACAGTGATTTCAGGGCTCTGTTGTCTGACCCCAAGTGCCTTTGACAACAGCATGGTTCCCTCCTCTGAGGAGGTTGTGGCTCTCTCACTGGAGGAACTCTTGGAAACTTGGACGCAGCTTCCTCTTAGCGACTTTTGGGAGAACTGATGGGGGAAATGGCTGTTGTGGGTGGCCAGTGTAAAGAAAATGTTTTCTTGTCCTTCCTTGAAAAGTTTGTTAAAATCACTGGAGGAAAGGGATCAAAAGTTACCAGTGAGACTGACAAGGTTCATTCACCCCAAGGTGAGGAACACAAGGCTGCTAAAAGCAAGAAGCCCAGCTCAAGTAGCAAAATTCCCAGATAACTCCAGGATTCCAAGGCTTGGGCTCTTTGCCAAATGTGAGAATAATTTTTCTCTTTGTCCCTGTCACTTTTGTGACAGCTACACAGAGCTTTCCTTTCTTTGAATAATATCTGTATTGGGCTGAATTTGCACTTTTTCTATATCAGAATGTGCCAGCAGCTGAGCTGGACTGTTGCAGGAACCAGTGGAACTTGGAATTGCCACAAAATTGCTTATACTGTCTGTTTATTCATGTTTGGGATTTGTTTGTGTTTTCATCACATGTGACTTGTGGGAAAATCAAATATTCATCAAAAAAGTATTTTCTGCAGAGTTAAGTTTGATTTCTGCCAAGTTTATTTTGTCCAGTACCCTGGGGATGCTTCAAGGGGTCTCTGTCCCTCTGACCCTGGGGGATGCTTGGGAGGGGCTTGGAGGTTTGTCCCTGTCCCTGTCACCCCAGGCCATTCCCCAGGGGTGTCCCTGTCCCTGTCACCCCAGGCCATTCCCCAGGGGTCTCCATCATTCTCACCCCAGGGAATGCCTGGGGGTCTCCTCCCTCTCACCCCTGTGCCAGGGGGTGCTGGGGGCAGTCTCTGTCCCCCCTCAGCCCAGGGATGCTCAGGGGTCTCTGTCCCCTCACCCTGGGGATGCTTGGGGGTCTCCATCCCTCTGGCCTCAGGCAATGCCTGTGCAGGGCTGGGGACCAGGGGCTCTGTGTCCCTCTCACCGCTGAGGCTGCTCGGGGCTGGGGGCTCTCCGACCTTCTCACACCTGGGGAGGCCGGGGGGTCTCTGTCCCTCTCAGCCCTGCTGTGACCCCACCCAAACATCATCGGGCTCAGAGGGACAGAGACACCCCCAAACCCCCAGAAGGGCTGAACCTGGGATTTGGTTTGGGGCTGAGGATTTAGGAAGGGGCTGGAATTGGGGCTGGGATTGGAGTTGGGGCTGAGATTTGGATTAGAGCTGGGATTGGGGTTAAGGCTAGACATGGGATTGGCTTTAGGGCTGGGGTTGGGATTGGGTCTGGGGCTAGATGAGTTTGGCACTGGGATGGGATTAAATACAGAACTGTGAGTGTGTCTAAACATGGAGTGAGATTGAGACCAGGATCAGGGTCAGGTTTGGGACTGAGCTCACCCAGAGCAGGACAGGGGGGATGTCACTGTGGGAGGGTTTGGGGAAAATCCTGGTTTGGGGAAAAACAAGGTGTGAATGCCTTGGGTTGGGGATTCCTCCCACCCATGTCCATCTCTAGAAGTTACCTGATGTCCACAAAAACCTTCAAAAATCAAGAGTGAATTTTAAAAAGCCACCACGAGTGTCCCATTTCCAGTCTCATCCCTCTCGGGTTCTGGTGGTCCCCCATCTCAGGACTGGGGATGCCAGGGATCCTGGGGATCCCCCTTCTCCAGGGTGCTGCTTAAGGATTCTGGGAGGTTTTGAGTCCCAGGGTCCCCCTCTCCAGCCCCCCCTCAATCCAGCCACTTGGGGTTCCCCCTCTTCCCGCTGCCCTGTCCTGGTTTAGGGCAAATTTGGTAAAAAACCTCCAAAGGGGTTTTCTCTAAAAAGCAAATTCAAGTAGCCCCTTCCCCAACCAGATCAGGAAAAGATTTCCTTGGAGAAAAAAACTGTTTAAAACCTGGCAAAGCATTCACCAACAAAAAAATGAACAATATTAAAAATAAAACCTCTTGCATGCCAAAAAAGAGATAACAAACTCAGAATGTCCCCCTGTGGGCTGTAGCTCAGCTCACTCAGTCTCTTATCAGTCTCTTATCAGTCCCTCCAGCTCTGGAAATGCTGTGGCCCAGGCTGGGCCAGGTGGGCCACAGGTGCGAGCTGCTGGTGCTCTCTGGGTGTTCAGTCCAGAGCAGATTTAAACAGCTCCAATGAAAAAGAAAACCACAGTCCAGGGAACTTCTCTGCCTCAGCGAGCTAAAAACTAACTAAAAGCAAAGGAGAGCTCTGTCCTGCTGTCTGTCCGACTGACAAATGATACCTTAGGTTTTAAGTTTGTCTGCTCTGTTTTGGTGTGCAGCTTTCAGCTTTATATTAAGTGTTACTGGGATCTTTTCACAGGGTGGTGAAGACAAAACAATCCTGCTCTAGCTGGAGACTCAAGGACAATCTCTTCAAACTTCAGGCCCAAAGCATAAACAACATGAAAAGAGGAGAGCAGGCAAGCAAGCAAGGAGGATGAAACTTCATAATTTGAAGTTATTAATTGGGCAGTTAACTCCTATATGCAAATGGACTAAAACTTATAAAATGTGAGATCTCGTGACCAAGCCCTCTTTTGCTCCCATCTTGGAGCCATCCAGGCAGAGCCACAACTGTGGCTCTGGTACTGTCAGAGTGTGGCCTTTGAAGGCACTTCAATAAAAATCCACTTTATTCCTCTTAGCTCCGTCTGGCCTCTGTTCCAGCTCCTTAAGGCATCACAGCAGTCCAGGAGCCGGAATGTGGAGGAGTGAGTGCAGTTTCTGAAAACAAACTGCAGCTTCTTCCTCCTCCCTTCGCTCTCAGAACCGGCCTTAAAGGTGCAGAACTCATTTCTGGGCTAAACGGACCGATGGGGTACGAGCATCATGAAGTCACCCCAGGACACGGCCCTGTCAGGGTCAGGGGTCCCGTCCCCGCCTCATCTCCGGGCTGCCGGGGGTCCCCCAGCTCCGGGATCGCCCCTTCCCTCTTCCCCGCCCCGGGGCTCCCCCGTTCCACAGCCCCGGCTCTCACGGGGATCCCCAAAACCAATGTCCCGCCCCGTCGGTACCGGGCCATCCCCACGTGGGCCCCCGGGACCCTCCCGAGGGGCGATCGCGGCTCCTCTCCCCCCGAACAAGCTCCTCTTAGGGAGCCCGGAGATATCCGGGGCTCGAGTCCGGGATCTGCCGGCTCCGAACGCTCCCAAGAAAATCCTCCCGGAGACCCCTGGCTGGAGCCGGGGCGAGCTCGGCCTCGCCCTCACCTGCGGCTCGGGGCTGGGGGCGATGCTCCCGGGGCAGGGGGTGCTGCAGGCTCAGCGTGCGGGCGCTGCGAGCGCCGGGATTCTCCCGCTCCTGCTCCTCCTCTCCCTCCTCTTCCTCCCGCATTCCCTCCGCTCCCAGCCCGGACCCCCCTTTCCCACCGCTCTGCCCCGCGGCCCCGCAGCACCGGCTGCTGGGTGGGGGCGCCCCCGATCGGCCCCAGGGCTGGGCAGGGGGCTCGGGGACCCCCCCGGGGCGGATCCGTCCCCCCGGCCCGAGCCCCAAATTCCGCTCGGGGCCGCTGGGCTCTGCGGGTCCGCCTGGCAACCGGTGAGTCATCGGCGAGAAAAGCGCTGGTTGGCTGGAAATTGTTCAGCGCGTCCTCTGATTGGCTGGAATTGTGAAAGGCGCTGCGCCCTGCGGGTGTGTGTGTCCCTGGGAGCTGCGGAGTCCGGGCCGGAGCCATTTTCCTATTTCTTTCTCTCCCTCTGAGACCTTTTTCCTATTTCTTTCTGTCTCTCTGAGACCTCTTCCCGATTTATTTCTCTCCCTTTCTCTTCCCCATTTCTTGTTCAGTTCAATCCAAGTTCGAGCAGATCCGCAGGTTGCGCTCCCAGGGTCTCATTCGCACCTTCACTGGGGCAGAGGCGTCTCTCCCTCGCGAAATCCTAACCCATGGGCAGGGTCCTTTCCCAGCCCAATCCTTCTAGGATTTTGTCGGGGACTCGCTTCCATTTCCTCCCTCCCTCTGCTTCCAGCGGGGAAGGTGCTGGAAAATGTCCATCAAAGCCACCTTTGCTGTGTGCTCTGGGAGCCCACAGAGCTGCTGGACCTTGTCCCCTGGCCCTGCACAGCTCCTTGGGAGGCACGGCAGGAGCAGCACCCTGGGAGCCTCGGGAATGCCCCTCTGGGATCCAGGGCACACACTGCCAGGGGCTGGAATTGCAGTTCCCAGCCAGGAAAAGATGTTCCTGCTCTTGAAGGCAAAGCTCTTAAGAAGGAGCCAAAGGCCAAGTGGAGCAAGATCTTACAGTGACATTTCACTGCCAGCCTTCATAACTTCACCCATGGTTGTTGTAGCTCATGGATTGGGAATGAAATCAGGGCAGGGTCTTTGGTGGGAGCTGCCCTGGGTCAAGGGAGACACTGAGAGAGAAACAGAGCAGGCAAAGAGAGGCAGGAGAGAAAGGAGGACACAAACACAATCAGCTGAGAAGGTGGCACTCGAAAACAGAACTGGAACTGACTGAAAATGAATGGGACAGAAAGAAATAATTTTCCAACTTTTTATTTCCTATCAAAATACAATTTCCTCCCTTTCCTACAAACCTCTTCAAGTGTCATTCAGCAGGGCTGTCAGAAAGTTTTTCATTGTGGGTGGATGTTCCAGGCTGCAGCCACAAGGAAACAGGGAATGGGGATTTTCCTGCTCCTGGGGAGTTTGACATCCTCAGCTGAGGAGCGGACGAGGCACCAGAAGAAAAGGGCAGCCCGGCTTCATCCTCCCACAGGAATTAGGGGGGTGGAAAGCTCTCATCCTGTCTGCAGCTGCTCCCAGAGGGATGTGAGGGCTGATCCCAGAGCCCCAAGGGTCACAGTCAGGGCTGCCCTCAGGGAATGCCCACCTGGTATTGAGGGGCAGCATGGGAGCACCTGGATCTTGGAGCACCCAGCTGCCCCCGATGGTTGGAGGTGTCTGAGGAGGGCTGGGACGATGCCAGGGACATCCTGCAGTGACATCCCCCCTGTCCTGCTCTGGGTGAGCTCAGTCCCAAACCTGACCCTGACCCTGGTCTCAGTCTCACTCCATGTTTAGACACACTCTCAGTTCTGTATTTAATCCCATCCCAGTCCCAGACTCATCTAGCCCCAGACCCAATCCCAACCCCAGCCCTAAAGCCAATCCCATGTCTAGCCTTAACCCCAATCCCAGCTCTAATCCATATCTCAGCCCCAATCCCAAGCCCAGCCCCAATTCCAGCCCCTTCCTAAATCCTCAGCCCCAAACCAAATCCCAGGTTCAGCCCTTCTGGGGGTTTGGGGGTGTCTCTGTCCCTCTGAGCCTGATGATGTTTGGGTGGGGCCACAGCAGGGCTGAGAGGGATAGAGAGACCCCCGGCCTCCCCAGGGGTGAGAAGGTCGGAGAGCCCCCCAGCCCCGAGCACCCTCAGCGGTGAGAGGGACACAGAGCCCCTGGTCCCCAGCCCTGCACAGGCATTGCCTGAGGCCAGAGGGATGGAGACCCCTGAGCATCCCCCAGGGTGAGGGGACAGAGACCCCTGAGCATCCCTGGGCTGAGAGGGACAGAGACTGCCCCTGAGCACCCCCTGGCACAGGGGTGAGAGGGAGGGAGACCCCCAGGCATTCCCTGGGGTGAGAATGATGGAGACCCCTGGGGAATGGGAATGGCCTGACCCCTGGGAATGGCCTGGGGGACAGGGACAGGACCCTCCAGCCCCTCCCAAGCATTCCCAGGGCATGAGGTACAGAGACCCCTCGAGCATCCACTGAGCACTGTGTTATAAATGAGAAGCTTGACTAGGCCAATATTCAAGCAGCAATCAATTTATTAATTAATATGGTAAAGTATGAGCAATACAGCGCTGGGTACAGTGGGGGAAGTTTTCCCTCTCACTGCACACTGATAGTTGGGGCTTACAGGTATTTATAGGGGTACTCATCAGCTTTCTCAGCAGTTTCTGTTCCAAATTTTTACTCATCAGCAGTTTCTATTCCCAATTTTTATGTCAGAATTCTATACATTATTGTGATTTAATTTTTGTCAGGATGTACATCTCGAAAGGAGTATCCCAGGTGGTGGTGGTCTGGTTTCTGAAAGAAGGAAGAAGTCTCCCAGCTGGTGAGGACCAGCTCTCCAGATGTGAGTCCACCTTTTGATTGCAAGGACTATAAATCTCATAACCAGTGATGTCCAGCTTCCCTTTGAATCTCTTAATCCTTGAGTTGATGTTCATCTTCCTTTCTCAAGCTGCTTTTCACTGTTTTGTTAAGGGGTGAGATCAGCATGTCTCCTTTTATATATTACAAAGCTATATTTTCAAAGATCCTTACTACAAGCAATATTCTAAAATTATACTTCAAAAGGTTACTATTGCAAAACTCTTTAAGGCTTAGCGACAAGCAGAAAGTTCCTGTCAAAAAGCAACATCCTTAAAGCTTTAATTCAAATGCTCCTAAATCAACTTAAGACTTATAAAGGTTAATTATGAACAAAGGATTGGTTCAAAGGCCTTCTTCCATGCTTTTCTTTCCTCAGTAATTATTAGAATTCATCTTTATAACTGTCCCATGGTTGGTTTCCACACAAATCACAATCACAAATACACACATTGCCTGTGTGTACCTGACACAAAGCACAGCTTTGTATTTCACAGGGGGGCACAGGGATGGCTCCTGTGAGAAGCTGCTGGAAGCTTCCACCGTGTCTGGCACAGCCAATTCCTGGTGGCTTTAAAGATGGACCTGCTGCTGGCAAAGGCTGGGCCAGTTACAAATGGTGGTACTGCCTCTGTGATAACAGATTTAAAAAGAAATCAAAATAGAGATTGTGGCACAGTTTTAACTCCAGTCAGAGGAGAGCAGAGGGAGAACATGTGAGAAGAACAATCTGCAGACATCAAGGTCAGTGCAGAAGGAGGGGCAGGAGGTGCTCCAGGCACTGGAGACCCAGGCACCCTGTGGGAGAGCCATGGAGAGAGGGGCCCTGCTCCCAGGCTGGAGCAGCCTGTCCTTGGAGGAATGCACCCCCTGGAAGAGTGACCCATGCTGCAGCAGTTTGGGAAGGACTGTTGTCCCTGGGATGGACTCACACTGCAGCAGTTTGCAGAGGGCTGCTGCCCCTGAAATGGACTCACATTGGAGAAGCTCCTGCAGAACTGTCTCCCTTGGGAGGGACCCACGGTGCAGCAGGGGAACCACTCCTCTCCCTGAGCAGGGGCAGAAGCCATGGGTGATGAACTGACCATAGCCCCCATTCCCTGTCTCCCTGCACTGCTGGGGTAGGAGGTAGAGCTGGAAGGAGGGAGGTGAGGGGCTTATTTTATTTCCCCTTTTCCTGCTCTGACTTTGTTAGTAATAAATGAATTTCACATCTCTAAGCTAAGCCTGTTTTTCCCAGGACAGTATTTGATGAGTGATCTCACCCAGTCCTTATCTCAGCCCATGAACCCTTTATTAAATTTTCTTTGTCCAGCTGCAGAGGGGAGTGAGTGAGTGAGCCCCACATGGATGCCTGGCATTTGGCCTGGGTCAACCCACAACACCTTGGTACCACAGGGTCACAATGGACCCTTGGTTCTATGGGGTCTCATTGGTTCCATGAGGCCCTGCAGGGCCACTGAATTCAACAAGGCCTCAAAGTTTCACAGTGGTCTCCAGGATTCCATGAGGCCCTGCAATGTCAAAATGGACCTTTGGATCCATGGGGGCCCACAGTGTCACAATGGGCTCTTTTGGTTCTACAGCTTCACAATGGCCCCTCGGTTCCATGTGTCCTGCACTGTTCCATGAATCCTTAGTTCCATGGGGTCCTGCAGGGTCACAATGGTCTCCTTGGTTTCATGGTGCCACAGTTGCCATAATTTCCATGGTATCACAACTGCCCTTGGATCCCAAGAGGCCCCACAGTGTGACAATGGCCCCTTGCTTCCATGACGCCCTGCAGTGTCACAATGGTGTCCATGATTCCATCAGGCCCTGCAGTGTCACCAGGACAGTTGGTTCAATGACACTCCACAATGTCACCATGGCCCCTTGGTTCCACAGAGCCCCACTGTGTCACTGTGGTCTCTTTGGTTCCAAGGCTCACAAGTGCCACAATGACCCTTTGGTTCCATCAGGCCTTGAAGTTTCAAAATGGTCTCCATGGTTTCATGAGTACCCCCTGTGTCACAAGAGACTCTTGGTTCCCTGAAGTTCTTCAGTGTCACAATGGGCCCTTGGTTCCATGAGGTTTGGTAGAGTCACAATTGACTCCTTGGTTCCATGAAGCCCTGCTGTGTCACAATGCCCATGGTTCCATGAGTTTCCATGGTGTCACCACGGTCTCCTTGGATCCCCAGGATCACCATGGTCTCCTTGGTACCACCCAGGCCTTGTAACAAGAGACAGTGAGGAGCCATTTTGTGCCTTAGATGAAAGGCTGCAGAACTCATGGTTGTGAGGCTGTGTCACTGATAAGAAACAAAAACCACCTGAATCTGAACACGAAATATCATCTCAAGTACCTTCAATCCCAGCCTCGACAGAGGTAGAAAATACAAACAGAGATTCCACAGTAAATCAAAAACAGGGACCATATTTTGAATGCAGGCAAAATGCATTCAAGTGCACCCAAATGCACTCGATACGATGGGGAGGTGATAATCCCCTATTCCAAGAGTGAACTTAAGAAGGGCTGACTATTGAAGGAACTACAGAGAACCACAATATAAGAAAGGCAGGTGGCAAAGGTAATTCTGGGATAGGGAGACCAGAAAGCAAGAGCAGATGAACCAGTGCAGTCGCCACCAAGAAGATCACGCTCACATGCTGTGGGCAGCAGCCCCATCAGGCCGTGTCACCATCCCCTGGTACAAGGGGGTCACGATGGTTCCTTTTACTGATCTCAGGGTGCAAAGACACACAGCAGGGGACTTTCAGTATTAATCCAAACAAATGCACCTTTTATTGAGTGCCCACAGCAGATGCAACAGAAGGATTAGAAAGGAGATAAAGGATAGAGAGACACAGAAAAGGAGGGGGGGAATAGCTGCCAACAGAGAGATGAAATCCTCGTGGTCCGGCCAATAGATCTGTCTCGGCACGTTGGGGAGAGTCTCAAAGTCTTTGGTTAACTCAGGGCTCTTTTATAATCTACCCCTGGAGGGGAGCAGGATGGCACATTGAGGGCACAGTGGAGAATAAATCCATTGGGAACAGGCACAGACAGCCCAGCTCTGAACAGCACTAACCAGTGCCAGCAGTGAGCGGGGCCCGTTGTTTCAGGACTGGTTCCTATGGGAAACATCCCGCTTCTTATGGCAGACATCCCGCTCCAGTCAGGCCAGCCGCCCTGGGGTAGAATTTTAAGGGTCTCACTCCCTGGGGAGGGCTTCAATCTCTGTCCTTGACGGCACTTGTGATGCAGATGAGGGATCTTTGGACTGACTCTTACAGACTGACATCCCAAAACATAAACATAATTATGCATTTCCCCTTAAAAATAAAATTTACTGAATTAATAAAATCATAATTATTTTTCTTATTTATAATAGTATTATTCTATATTTGTATTACCAAATTTTAATATATAATAAAAAATCCATGCCTTTTTAGCAAGCAAAAAATTTATTGGTTATTCTAAGTAACACAATTCCCTTCATGAATTCATTGACAGTGTGGCTACTGATTTCTCCTTCTTTATGGTAATTCGTCCCATTTTAAATAATTTTGTCATTTTTTTATCATTTTCTCAGAAAGGGTAAATGGGACCATTTGGGGTCCTTGCAGACATTTCTGGGGCACATTTGAGGCAGTTTTGGGTCTGGGGAGGGAATTCAGAGAGAACTTGAGGGTCTGGAGGACACTTGGGGGAGCCGGGTGGGCACTTGCAGGGGCACGGAGCCCTTGGAGGTCAGGGAGGGGAATTTGGGGCCCTTCGGGGTCCGGGCGGGCACTTGGAGGGCTCTGACGGGACTCTCTGGGCCGCGGGGGGTGATGGGAGTTGTAGGCGCGGGTCTAATACAGTTTAACGGGGCCGCGGAGAATCACGGGAGTTCGAGGCGCAGCTGCAATGGCTCTCGATGGGGCGCGGGGCATGACGGGAGATGAAGTCCCGGCTGGAACAGCGCTGGACGTGCGCCGCGGAGCATGATGGGAGCTGTAGTCCCGGAAGTGGCTCGAACGCTTTGTTTGGGGGTCCGGGAAGGCTCTTTGGGGACACTTCTGCGTCCGAGCCGCGACTTCAGATCCTCGTGGTAACGTAAACGGTTCGGGAGCACTTGCGGGGAGCTCGGGGAGCTCTAACCGGGCTCTTTGGGGCGCGGGGCACGGCAGGAGTTTTAGGCGCGGGACTGTTCTGAGGGGCTCTGGGCCCGCGGGGGAGGAGAGGAGATGAATTCCCAGAAGTGGCTGTACCGGGCATCTGTGGGGTTGGGAGCACTCAGGGGGTCCGGGGACGCTTTTGGGGGTCCCGAATGGGCGCTGAGGGGGCACTGAGGGATCCTGGAGGGTCTGGGGGACACTTAAGGGACAGATGGGGGGGCGGATGCCGGGGGTTCGGTGGAGCGCGGGGCATGACGGGCGTTGTAGTCCCGGCTCCAATGGGGCTCAATGGGGCCGCGGGGCATGACGGGAGTGGTAGGCAAAAAGAACAGATGTCGCCCACCCTAGGACCGCCCCCCGAGGCCCTGATCTCCGGCGCTGATTGGCTTTGAGCCGGTGATGGGCGGGAGCCTCGGCAAATGGGATGTGGGGAGGCAGGAACAGCCCATTCAACTCCTCAGTCCCTCCCAGTACAGCCCAGTTCATCCCTAGTACAGCCCAGTACAACCCCAGTACAGACCAGTTCATCCCAAGTAGAACCCCAACCCCAGTGCCCCCAGTCCCTCCCAGGACAGCCCAATCCATCCCAAAACCCCACATTCCCAGTCCCCCAGTCCCCCAGTGTCATCCACAGGATGCCCCAGTGTCCCCAGTCTTCCCAATGGCCCCAGTGTCCCCAGTTTGTCCCAGTCCCCAGTATCCCCCCATGTCCTGTCATGTCCCAGTCTGTCTCAGTGTCACCCCCCAGTCCATCCCAGTCCCCCAATTGTTCAGCATTCCCAGTGTTCCCAGTTTGTCCCAGTACCACCCAGTGTCACTTCCAGTATGTCCCAGTGTCTCCCACAGCGTTCCCAGTGTTCCCCAGTATGTCCCAGTCCCCCCCAGTGTTTCCAAGGACAGTTTAATTTCTCTCGGTGGCCATGGCAGCCAAACCCAGCAGTGGGGTCAGTGCAGGGCCCATGGCCACAGCCCCTTGCAGGGGCCCAGTGCAGCTTGGGCTGATGATCCACCCTCACAGCTGGCCCAGGGCAGCTCTGCAGTGGCTTTGGTGGCCCCTGGGGCTGGCACACACCTGAGCAGTGTGTCTGTTTGCACTGGGGAAACTCAGGAGTTTGAGATTGCTGCAAAAAGTACAAAAAGGGAAAACCCCTCTCAGGCTGGGTGCAGCCAGCTCTCCAAGCACAGCAGGGCCCAGGGCAGTGAGGACAGACAGGATGGGGCTGGGCAATGTGGAGCAAGGTTGTCCACGCTGGGTCAGAGCTCCAGGCACAGCTTCTGTGAGCAGGCCAGAGCTGCTGAGGAGAGACCCTGGGTCAATATCAATCACAGAATGCTGCAATTGTATCTGCTTCAAAGAGAAATTTAATAAAAGACACCCTTTAAAATAGGAATGTGTATTCTTACAAGTTCTTTGAAATCTTTCTCCATAACTGGACTAGGAAAACTTTAATGACCCTCTCAGGGCTTTGCTGTTGTTTACATCAGACTCAGTCCCTGAGCGTGTCTTCAAAAAACTTCTCAACAACTCAAACAACTCTCCCTGACTCCAAATTTTCTTGAAGTTTTAATGGGTCCCACCAGAGGGACAGACTGGGAAAGTGTCCCCAAGTTCCAGCAGAGCAGAACACTGGAGGCAGCCAGGGACAGGTGGGGACAAGCATGTCCCCAAAGGTGCCTGGAGCTGGGCAAACCTGGATGTGTTTGGGAATGCAGGCAGGCAAGGCCTGAGCCCCAGCCCCTGGCAAGGCAGATCCTGTCCCTCCCCATTGCTCAGGGCTCTTCCTTGGGGGATGGGCACTGGCATGTGGGGACAGCAATGCCGCAGGGCAGGGGACATGGGGTGGGACAGCCAGGCTGCTGAGCAGGGACAAGGAGGCAATGAGGCCCCAGGCCTGCAAGGGTCACTTGTCCCCTGACAGAGCCAGGCCCAGGGCCAGCAGCCATGGCCATGGCTGCTGCCCCCTGGGCCTGTCAGGGCCTTGCAGCTGCTGCCCTTGCAGGCCTGGGGCCTCATTGCAGCCTTGGCTGTGCTCACGGTGTCCCAGGCCCTGCCCCTCTGTCTGCCCCTGGCTGCACATCCCCATCCCATCCCAGTGCCCATCCCTGGAAGAGCCCTGAGCCTTTGAGGGAGGGACAGCTCTCTGCCTGCCTGGCCAGGGCCTGCCCACTCAAAGCCTTGGCCCTTTGCATTCCTGAAACACATCCAGGGCCCAGTGCCAGAGACACCTTTGCCCTGCCCCTGGCTGTCAAACTGCCTCCAGTGTGTTCTGCTGCTGACTGGAACTGGGGGGCCTTTCCCAGTCGTGTCCCTCTGTGGGACCCATTAAAACTTCAAGAAAATTTGGAGTCAGGGAGAGTTTTTGAGTTTTTGAGAGTTTTTTTGGAAGACACTCGCAGGGACCGAGTCTGATGTAAACAACAGCAAAGCCCTGAGAGGGTCATTGAAATTTTCCTAGTCCAGTTATGAAGAAAGATTTCAAAGAACTTTGAGGAATACACATTCCTATTTTAAAGGGTGGCTTTTATTAAATTTCTCTTTGAAGCAGATACAATTGCAGCATTCTGTGATTGATATTGACCCAGGGTCTCTCCTCAGCAGCTCTGGCCTGCTCACAGAAGCTGTGCCTTGAGCTCTGACCCAGCGTGGACAACCTTGCTCCACATTGCCCAGCCCCATCCTGTCTGTCCTCACTGCCCTGGGCCCTGCTGTGCTTGGAGAGCTGGCTGCACCCAGCCTGAGAGGGGTTTTCCCTTTTTGTACTTTTTGCAGCAATCTCAAACTCCTGAGTTTCCCCAGTGCAAACAGACACACTGCTCAGGTGTGTGCCAGCCCCAGGGGCCACCAAAGCCACTGCAGAGCTGCCCTGGGCCAGCTGTGAGGGTGGATCATCAGCCCAAGCTGCACTGGGCCCCTGCAAGGGGCTGTGGCCATGGGCCCTGCACTGACCCCACTGCTGGGTTTGGCTGCCATGGCCACCGAGAGAAATTAAACTGTCCTTGGAAACACTGGGGGGACTGGGACATACTGGGGAACACTGGGAACGCTGTGGGAGACACTGGGACATACTGGGAGTGACACTGGGGGATACTGGGACAACCTGGGAACACGAGGAATGCTGAGGGGGAATCTGGGTGGACTGGGATGGACTGTGGGGGTGCACTGAGACAGACTGGGACATAGCAGGACATACTGGGAGTGATACTGGGGGATACTGGGACAAACTGGGGACACTGGGGCCATTGCGGAGAAGACTGGGGACACTGGGGCATCCTGTGGATGACACTGGGGGGAACTGGAAGGGACTGGGAATGAACTCAGGTGTATTGGGAGGGATTGGGTTGAACTGGGAGGGACTGGAGGGGCACTGGGGTTGTACTGGGTTGTACTGGGATGGATTGGTCTGGGGGTACTGGGGTTGTACTGGGGTTGTACTGAGGGATGAACTGGGCTGTAGTGGGAGGGACTGGAGAAGTTGAATGGGCTGTTCCTGCCCCCACCATCCCATTTGCCGAGGCTCCCGCCCATCATCGGCCCAAAGCCAATCAGCGCCGGGATCGGTGCCTCGGGGGCGGTGCCTAGGTGGGCGACATATTTTCATTTTGCTTACAACTCCCGTCATGCCCCGCGGCCCGATTGAGCCCCATTGGAGCCGGGACTACAACGCCCGTCATGCCCCGCGCTCCACAGAACCCCGGCATCCGCCCCCCCCCATCTGTCCCTTAAGTGTCCCCCAGACCCTCCAGGATCCCTCAGTGCCCCCTCAGCGCCCATTCGGGACCCCCAAAAGCGTCCCCGGACCCCCTGAGTGCTCCCAACCCCACAGATGCCCGGTACAGCCACTTCTGGGAATTCATCTCCTCTCCTCCCCCGCGGGCCCAGAGCCCCTCAGAACAGTCCCGCGCCTAAAACTCCTGCCGTGCCCCGCGCCCTAAAGAGCCCGGTTAGAGCTCCCCGAGCTCCCCCCAAGCGCTCCCGAACCGTTTACGTTACCACGAGGATCTGAAGTCGCGGCTCGGACGCAGAAGTGTCCCCAAGAGCCTTCCCGGACCCCCAAACAAAGCGTTCGAGCCACTTCCGGGACTACAGCTCCCATCATGCTCCGCGGCGCACGTCCGGCGCAGTTCCAGCCGGGACTTCATCTCCCGTCATGCCCCGCGCCCCATCGAGAGCCATTGCAGCTGCGCCTCGAACTCCCGTGATGCTCCGCGGCCCCGTTAAACCGTATTAGACCCGCGCCTCCAACTCCCATCACCCCCCGCGGCCCAGAGAGCCCCGTCAGAGCCCCCCAAGGGCCCGCCCGGACCCCGAAGTGCCCCAAATTCCCCTCCCTGACCTCCAAGGGCCCCCTGGACCCCCAAGTGCTGCCCCGGACCCCGAACTGTCCCTCAGAATCCCTGAGTGCCCCTCCAAGTGTCCACCTGCCTGTCCCAAGTGTCCTCCAGACCCTCAAAATCTCTCTGAATTCCCTCCCCAGACACAAAACTGCCCCAAATGTGCCCCAGAAATGTCTGCAGGGACCCCAAAGTGGCCCCTTTTACCCTGTCTGTGAAAATGATAAAAAAGATGACAAAATTATTTAAAATAGCAATAATTAGCATAAAGAAGGAGAAATCAATAGCCACACTGTCAATGAATTAATGAAGGGAATTGTGTTACTTAGAACCAATGACCAATAAAATTTTTGCTTGCTAAAAAGGCATGGATTTTTTATTATATATTAAAATTTGGTAATACAAATATAGAATAATACTATTATAAATAAGAAAAATAATTATAATTTTATTAATTCAGTAAATTTTATTTTTAAGGGGAAATGCATAATTATTTTTATGTTTTGGGATGTCAGTCTGTAAGAGACGGTCCAAAGATCCCTCATCTGCCTCACAACCACCGTCAAGGACAGAGATTGAAGCCCTCCCCAGGAGGACTGAGACCCTTTAAAATTCTACCCCCAGGGGTGCTGGCCTGACTGGAGCGGGATGTCTGCCATAGGAAGCGGGATGTTTCCCATAGGAACCAGTCCTGAAACAACGGGCCCCGCTCACTGCTGGCACCGGTTAGTGCTGTTCAGAGCTGGACTGTCTGTGCCTGTTCCCAATGGATTTATTCTCCACGGTGCCCTCTATGTGCCATCCTGCTCCCCCTCCTGGTGGTAGATTATAAAAAGAGCCCTGAGTTAACCAAAGACTTTGGGACTCTCCCCAACGTGCCAAGACAGATCTATTGGCCGGACCACGAGGATTTCATCTCTCTGTTGGCAGCTATTCCCCCCCCTCATTTTCTGTGTCTCTCTATCCTTTATCTCCTTTCTAATCCTTCTGTTGCATCTGCTGTGGGCACTCAATAAAAGGTGCATTTGTTTGGATTAATACTGAAAGTCCCCTGCTGTGTGTCTTTGCACCCTGAGATCAGTAAAAGGAACCATCGTGACCCCCCCTTGTACCAGGGGATGGTGACACGGCCTGATGGGGCTGCTGCCCACAGCATGTGAGCGTGATCTTCTTGGTGGCGACTGCACTGGTTCATCTGCTCTTGCTTTCTGGTCTCCCTATCCCAGAATTACCTTTGCCCACCTTTTTTCTTACATTGTGGTTCTCTGTAGTTCCTTCAATAGTCAGCCCTTCTTAAGTTCACTCTTGGAATAGGGGATTATCACCCCCCCCATCATATCGAGTGCATTTGGGTGTCCCTGTTTTTGAATGCATTTTGCCTGCATTCAAAATATGGTCCCTGTTTTTGATTTACTGTGGAATCTCTGTTTGTATTTTCTACCTCTGTCTGAGGCTGGGATTGAAAGGTACTTGAGATGATATTTCAGGCTGGGGTTGTTCAGATTCAGGTGGTTTTTGTTTCTTATCAGTGACACAGCCTCACAACCATGAGTGCTGCAGCCTTTCATCTAAGGCACAAAATGGCTCCTCACTGTCTCTTGTTACAAGGCCTGGCTGGTACCAAGGAGACCATGGTGATACTGGGGATCCAAGGAGACTGTGGTGACACCATGGAAACTCATGGAACCATGGGCATTGTGACACAGCAGGGCTTCATGGAACCAAGGAGTCAATTGTGACTCTACCAAACCTCATGGAACCAAGGGCCCATTGTGACACTGAAGAACTTCAGGGAACCCAGAGTCTCTTGTGACACAGGGAGTACTCATGAAACCATGGAGACCATTCTGAAACTTCAAGGCCTGATGGAACCCAAGGGTCATTGTGGCACTTGTGACCCTTGGAACCAAAGAGACCACAGTGACACAGTGGGGGCCTGTGGAACCAAGGGGCCATGGTGACATTGTGGAGTGTCATTGAAGCAGCTGTCCATGGTGACACTGCAGGGACTGCTGGAATCATGGACACCATTGTGACACTGCAGGGCATCATGGAAGCAAGGGGCTATTGTCACACTGTGGGGCCTCTTGGGATCCAAGGGCAATTGTGATACCATGGAAATTAGGGCAGCTTTGGCACCATGAAACCAAGGAGACCATTGTGACCCTACAGGACCCCATGGAACTAAGGATTCATGGAACAGTGCAGGACACATGGAACTGAGGGGCCATTGTGAAGCTGTAGAACCAAAAGAGCCCATTGTGACACTGTGGGCCCCCATGGATCCAAAGGTCCATTTTGACATTGCAGGGCCTCATGGAATCCTGGAGACCACAGTGAAACTTTGAGGCCTTGTTGAATTCAGTGGCCCTGCAGGGCCTCATGGAACCAATGAGACCCCATAGAACCAAGGGTCCATTGTGACCCTGTGGTACCAAGGTGTCGTGGGTTGACCCAGGCCAAATGCCAGGCATCCATGTGGGCTGCTCACTCACTCCCCTCTGCAGCTGGACAAAGAAAATTTAATAAAGGGTTCATGGGTTGAGATAAGGACTGGGCGAGATCACTCATCAAATACTGTCCTGGGAAAAACAGGCTTAGCTTAGAGATGTGAAATTCATTTATTACTAACAAAGTCAGAGCAGGAAAAGGGGAAATAAAAACCCCCTCACCTCCCTCCTTCCAGCTCTACCTCCTGCCCCAGCAGTGCAGGGAGACAGGGAATGGGGGTTATGGTCAGTTCATCACCCATGGCTTCTGCCCCTGCTCAGGGAGAGGAGTGGTTCCCCTGCTGCACCGTGGGTCCCTCCCAAGGGAGACAGTTCTGCAGGAGCTTCTCCAATGTGAGTCCATTTCAGGGGCAGCAGCCCTCTGCAAACTGCTGCAGTGTGAGTCCATCCCAGGGACAACAGTCCTTCCCAAACTGCTGCAGCATGGGTCACTCTTCCAGGGGGTGCATTCCTCCAAGGACAGGCTGCTCCAGCCTGGGAGCAGGGCCCCTCTCTCCATGGCTCTCCCACAGGGTGCCTGGGTCTCCAGTGCCTGGAGCACCTCCTGCCCCTCCTTCTGCACTGACCTTGATGTCTGCAGATTGTTCTTCTCACATGTTCTCCCTCTGCTCTCCTCTGACTGGAGTTAAAACTGTGCCACAATCTCTATTTTGATTTCTTTTTAAATCTGTTATCACAGAGGCATTACCACCATTTGTAACTGGCCCAGCCTTTGCCAGCAGCAGGTCCATCTTTGAAGCCACCAGGAATTGGCTGTGCCAGACACGGTGGAAGCTTCCAGCAGCTTCTCACAGGAGCCATCCCTGTGCCCCAGAGCTGTGAAATACAAAGCTGTGTTTTGTGTCAGGTACACACAGGCAACGTGTGTATTTGTGATTGTGATTTGTGTGGAAACCAACCATGGGACAGTTATAAAGATGAATTCTAATAATTACTGAGGAAAGAAAAGCATGGAAGAAGGCCTTTGAACCTATCTTTTGTTTGTAATTATTTGTTTATAAGTCTTAAGTTGATTTAGGAGCATTTGAATTAAAGCTTTAAGGATGTTGCTTTTTGACAGGGACTTTTCTGCTTGTAGCTAAGCCTTAAAGAGTTTTGCAATAATAACCTTTTTTGAAGTATAATTTTAGAATATTGCTTGTAGTAAGGA
Source organism: Emberiza elegans (assembly GCA_024865655.1). Classification (NCBI taxonomy): domain Eukaryota; kingdom Metazoa; phylum Chordata; class Aves; order Passeriformes; family Fringillidae; genus Emberiza; species Emberiza elegans. Next base: position 152,936 of record JALJVW010000109.1, read on the forward strand.
TCTTTGAAAAGCTTTATATAGAATTTAGAATATATAAAAGGAAACATGCTTATCTCACACCTTAACAAAACAGTGAAAAGCAGCTTGAGAAAGGAAGATGAACATCAACTCAAGGATTAATAGTTTCAACCAAGGGAAGCTGGACATCACTGTTATGAGATTTATAGTCCTTGCAAACAAAAGGTGGACCCACATCTGTAGAGCTGGACTTCACCAGATGGGATACTCCTTCCTTCTTTCAGAAACTGGACCACCACCACCTGGGATACTCCTTTCGGGATACATCCTGAGAAAAATTAAATCACAATAGTGTATAGAATTGTGACATAAAAATTGGGAATAGAAACTGCTGAGAAAGCTGATGAGTACCCCTATAAATACCTGTAAGCCTCAACTATCGGTGTGCAGTTGGAGGGAAAACTTCCCCCACTGTACCCAGCGCTGTATTGCTCATACTTTACCATATTAATTAATAAATTGATTGCTGCTTGAATATTGGCCTAGTCAAGCTTCTCATTTATAACAGAGCACAACCATGCACCCCTGGTTCTGTGGGGCTGCACGGTGTCACCATGGTCCTCTTAGTTCCTCAAGGCCCTGCAGTGACTGCAGATCTTCACCATGGTCTTCCTTAGTCAAGTCTCCTGCCCTGCCTGACACAATGGACCCTTGGCCCCTTGCTTCCCCAGTGTCCCAATCATCACAGAATGACAGAATCAAATAGGCTGGAAAAGACCTTTGGGATCATCAAGTCCAACCAATGCCCTAAACTGCCCTAATACTGCCTTGTCACCCAGACCATGCCACTAAGTGCCACTGGAGAGGGACAGTGACTCTGCCACCTCCCCCCTGGCCAGCCCATTCCAGTGCCCACTCACCCTTTCTGTGAAGAACTTCTTCCTATTGTCCAGCCTGAACCTCCCCTGGTGCAGCTTAAGGCTGTGTCTTCTTGTCCTGCCCTCCAGCAGATCCACACTCACACCCAGCTTGGTGCCATCTGCAATTTGTGAATGGTGGACTCGATCCCCTCACCCAGATCATCAGTGAAGATATTAAACAGGACTGGGCCCAGCACAGATCCCTGGGGGACACCACCAGTGCCTGGACACCAGCTGGGTGCAGCACCATCCCCACCACTCTCTGGGCCCAGCCTCCAGCCAGCTCTTAAATCTCCCAGTGAGGAGGGAACCTGCCCAAGCCGTGGGCTGCAGCTTTTCCAGGGAATGCTGTCAGAGACAGTGTCAAAGGCTTTGCTGGAGTCCAGGCACACAACATCCACAGCCTTTCCCACATCCACAGGTGGGTCACCTGGTCATAAAAGGAGACCAGGTTGGTCAGGCAGGACCTGCCACCCCTAAATCCACACTGGCTGGCTCTGATCCCTCGGCCATCCTGTGGGTGCCCTGGGATGGCACTCAAGGTGATCTGTTCCATAACCTTGCCAGGCACCCAGGTCAGGCTGACAGGCCTGGAGTTCCCCAGATCCTCCTTCCAGCCCTTCTTGGGGATGGGCTCACACTGGCACCTCCAGTGCTCTGGGCCCTCCCTGCTGAGCCAGGACTGATGGTAAATGATGGAGAGCAGCTTGGGGAGCTCATCCACCAGCTCCCTCATCCCCCTGGGATGGATCCCATCTGATCCCATACACCTGTGAGCATCTGAGTGGCTCAGCAGGTCAGCAGCTGCTTCCTCCTGGATTCCAGGGGCTGTTCTGCTCCCTGTGCCCATCTACCAGCTCAGGAGAACACTTGTCCTGAGGACAACCTGTCCTAATATTGAAAATTGAGACAAACAAGGTGTTAAGTAGCTCAGCTTTTTCTTTTCCTTATCTTTAGTTACTATATTCTCCACTGCATCCAATAAAAGAGTAGAGGTTCTTCCTTCTCCCTCCTTTTGCTAAATTTTTTATAAAAATTTTTTTTTTTTTTTACAGAATGGGCCAGGTTAAGTTCTAATTGAACTTTCACCTCTCAAATTTTCTTTCTGTATAACCTAAGGACATCCTTAAACACTTCCTGAGTTGCCAGTCCTTTTTTTCCCCTGAGTTCCACAAAAGCTCCATGGGCAGCCAGGACAGTCATTTTCCTCACCAGCTCATCTTTTTTTGCCACACTGGGACAGGCTGCTCCTTTCCCCTTAAGATTACTTTTCTTGAAATGTGTCCATCCTTCCTGGACCCCTTTGTTTTTAAGGGCTGTTTCCCTTAAAAAAAACCGGGACCTGGTTCGGTACTCCCCAAATGAGCGTCCTAAACAGGCCAAAATCTGACCTTCCTAATTCCCATGTAGAAGTTTTGTTGCTGCCCCTCCTTCTTTCACAGAACATTGAAAACTTGATTATTTCATGGTCACTGTGCCCCAGGCAGCCTCTGAGCCCCACATCTGCCCCAGCCCTTCTCTGTTTGTGAACAGCAGCAGACAGAGCTTTCCTTGGCAGTGGGAGTGTCACCAAAAATTCTGTAAAACAGAAAACTCCTTAACCCCAGTGTAGCATTAAGAAGCAGCATTCTTTATTCAGCTGGATGCACGAGGGAGAGCTCCTCCCAAAGCTGTGCATGCTGAGCACAGGAAAGTTTCTGTTTATTTTCTGTATTTTGCTCAGATATTTATTCACTGTCCTGGACTAAACACACATCTGATAATCATTTCCCCAAAATCATTAACACATTTCCCCTCCCCTTTACCCATGTGTTCTTCTGTCCTGGGGGTCTCTCTGGTGGTCCCTGGTGGTCGTGGACCCCAATGTTCCAGTGGGCCTGGCTGAGCTGGCAGGACACTGAGGCTGGTGAACTTCCAGTTCCCCTTCTCACACAATGGGCATTGTGTGGTTTCCATAGGCCTGGGGTTTTGGAGAACAAGCTCCAGGTGTCAGCTCACCTGGTGGAGACAATTTATCATCTGGTAACATGAGGTCACAGAGTGGGCTGTGACATCACAGAGTGGGTTATGTGAGGACTATGATTGAGCAGATATGATAGAGACTATGACATCATATGACATCACATCTCTGTGACATCATCAGACATCACAGACCAGGCTGTGACATCTCAGACAGAGATGACACTCACTATGACATCACAGGTTCTGGCAGCTGTGACATCACATCACCAGACCAGATCTGTGACATTAGAGAATGGGCTGTGACATCACAGAGCAGGCTGTGACATCCCAGAGGGGCTGTGTGACATCCCAGCAGGGCTGTGTGAGGTCACTGGGTTGGTCACTCTGCCCCAGCCCCCCCCCTCACAGTTTCTCCCAACAAGTCCAATGCTGTCCATGCCCAGCAGGGTCCCTGTCCCCGGGATCCCCCTGGCCCACCTGGAGCCACAGCCTCCACCAAAGGATGTTCCACAGGATCCACCCCAGAGCCTGACATGGGGACAAGGGGCCAGGGCTGTGTGACCAGGACATCAAGGACGGGGATTATCCAGGTCACTGTGGCCTGGTTTGGGTTGCCCAGGGCAGGAAAGATGTCTGGCAGCTGGAGCAGGGTCTGGGAAGGGCCTCCAAGGTGGGGCTGGAGCCCTTGGGCTGTGAGCAGAGGCTGAGGGAGCTGGGCTTGTCCAGCCTGGAGCAGGGAAGGCTGAGGGGCTCCTCATCCCAGCCTGGCAGTGTGCCAGTGAGGAGGGGATGGAGAACACAGAGCCAGGCTCTTCACTGGGGGCCTGGTGGGAGACAAAAGCCAATGGTTGGAGGGGGAAAGAGGGGAGATCAGCCAGGACAGAAGGAGATGAAATGAGTCAGGCTGGTTTCAGCATTTCCTCAACACCAAAAGCAGCCTGACCTCCTTTCTCCATCCACCACTGACAGCTTTGCAAATCAGGAATTGTTTGAGCTGCTTTGCCCCCACTCCAGGATGAGCATCCTGATACAAGAACTTAATTGTGTTCATATCTATCACAGAACCACATTTGTCTGAAATTAATTTTTGTATGGAAATCCCTTGTGGATGATGGATGCATCAGATGCTGCTGGGATGTTGCACATAGCTCAGGAAAAAGTTTTTAATTGTGTGATTGTTATTTTAATTGTGTTATTGCTATTAAATTGTATCCTGTTCAACTATGGTCTGTTGGTCATAAAAAGAAACTTTCTGTGCCTCTGAGTCTCACCAGTGCCTGGTCTCTCAAAGGACACAAACCTGATGAGTTTTGGTTCCCACTCCAGTGGTGGCACTTGGACCTCCCTCCATAGCCAGAGCAGAGCTCCCTTGTCCCAGAAAAGTGCCTGGCAAAGGAGGGATGAAGGAAACAGGACAGGCTGTGGGGATCAGGGGCAGAATAAGGGCAGGGCCAGGGATTTGGGGGGTGGTGAGCCCATAAGGCAGGACCCTGGCCCTTGGCCTTGGTGAACCTCATCCCATTGTCCTGGGCCCATGGCTCCAGCCTGTCCAGATCCCTCTGCAGAGCTTCCTGCCCTCCAGCACAGCCACACTCCCACCCAGCTTGGGATCACCTGGGAACTGACTGAGGTGCCCTTGATGGCCTCATCCAGATCAGCAATAAAGAGATTGAACTGACCTGGCCCCAGTCCTCAGCCCTGGGGACACCCCTGGATGTGACTCCATTCCTCAGCAGCCCTGAGTGCTAGGGGCTTGGATGAGGGAAATGGTGGGGTCATTCATAACAGGGACAGGACAAAGTGTGATTGATTGTCAGCCATATAGGGTCTTGATTTTCATATCTGTTCAAACTCCATGAGGAGGTGCTGGGGGATCAATATCAATGGGACATTGCTGAAATCAATCTATAAACAGGAAAAAAAAAAAACAGGACAAAACAATTCTCTCTGCATTGTTTCCAATATAGTATATTCACTTTGAATACACTTCTGAAATGTGACTAATTAACCACAGAAGAATTGAAAATTTCAATTATTCCCTTCAGCTTTTCTTGTTCAGGTGTTTTGAAAAAAATGTTTATGAGCCTTTGTCACTGAATTCCTGAACTGAAGAGCTCAAAAAAGAAGAGGCCTCTGGAGGAGTAAAATTCATCATCACCCTCCAAATGGCTGAGGATCCATCCCCATCAGAGCAGCAATGAACAGAAATGGGCACAGCTTTGTGGCTGCCCCAGCTTTGGCATGGGCCCTGGGCCTGGAGCAGGAGCAGCTCTTGAGGGCCCCAAGGCCGGGGCTCTTGTGCTGCCCTGGGCAGATGGGATGGCAGCAGGGGCTGCAGAGCTCTCAGCACCTCAGGCAGAGGGGAGCAGGGCAGCCAGGGGAGCCTCCTTTGGCCTTGGCCAACACCTTCCCCATGGCTGGGGCTGAGTCCTGTGGCAGCTGCAGCTGCTGCTGTGCCCTTGGCAGGGGCTGAGGCCGTGGGGCCAGTGCCCAGAGCAGCCTGGCCTGAGCAGAGCTGTGGGGCCAGAGCCAGCTGGGCTGGGCTGGGAGAGGCCCTTGGTGCTGCCCAGAGCTCAGGGCAGCTGGCAGAGCTTGCAGGGAGCTGGGCTGGGCTTGAGAGCCTGGCCCAGAAACCATCAGTGTCCATCTCAGCCTGGCTGAGCGTGCAGGGGCAGGACTCAGGCCAGGCCTTGTGGGGCAGGGCCAGCGCCTGTGCAAGGCATTGCAAACAGGCAGGTGGCCCAGAGAGGAGGCTGCTCTGTGCCCTTGGTGGCATGGACAGAGCAGGGAGGGGGCCCAGGACATTTGTCAGCGCCAGCCTCTGTGCCCAGCCCTTGGCAGCCCTGTCTGCTGAGCCCAGCTTTGGCCTGGGCTGAGTTTGGCTGTGGCCCAGCTCCATCCTCCTGCGGGGCTCAGGGCCTGTTCCCAGCCATGGCCAGCCCTGGCCAGCCTCTCTGCTGGCCCAGAGGCAGGCAGAGCCTGGGGCAGGGCTGTCTGTGCAGCCCCACAGGTGCCAGGGGCTCTGCAGGAGCTGGCAGAGGCTGCCCAGCAGGGAGGCCATGGGGCACAGAGCCCCAAGGCTGCTGTGGGCACCACGGCACAGGGGCCATTCCCAGCCGCAATGCTCCTGGCCTGGGCTGGGCCTGCACAGGGGCTGGGCCACCATGGCTGGGCCAGCACAGGGCCACAAGGGGCCACGCAGCCAGCTGCTGGGGCTGACAGCAAGGCCAGGCACACACAAGCAATTGCTGAGCATGGCCTGCGCTGGCCAGGCCTGACTGTGCCAAAGGCAGAGCTCAGCTGCCCTTGGGGGCTGCAGCAACAGTCCAGAGCCCAAAGAGCCTCCATGGCTGTGCTGGAGACCAAGGCTGCAGGAGGGAAATGCAGGGCTGCTGCAGGATGGGGAGGGCATTGAATTCCAGCACACACCTCATCTCTCTGATGATCCCGGCACCATGCTGGGCCCTGTTTCAGACTGAAGCAGAGCAGATGTTGATGGCAGAGGAGCCCTGTGGGGCTGTCAGGGACCTGCAGCTTGCAAGGTGCTCTGCTCTCCCTCAGGTGCTCTCAGAGAGATCCAATCCCAGCTGGGCACCTCAGGGCACAAGTGGCACTGCCTGTTCATGGGCACACAGCTGATGTCTGCCTGGAAAGGGGCACAGGTTTTAACACCAGTTGGTTTCATAATATACACACAAATCTTTATTATCTCGGTCACTTGAGTACTTTTAAGAAATGGCAAAGTTTTCCCACCAGGAACAGGAATTTCCTGGAAGTGTACTGATGGCAGGAGAAGAAATACTCGTCTTCCCATCTACTTGTTTCACCAATATTCAGTCTAATATTTAATCTCTGTTTTCCATCAGGTGTTTCCAGCTCTCCTGGTTAAATGGCCATGTCTAAGGACATCTCTTTACTAGACCAGCTGGATGTTTATTCTTCCCATTTCTCCCAGATTTCCTCCTCCCGATGCTCTCTGGTCATTCAAGTGCCTCTCAACTGGCTGTCTTCATGCTCTGATCTTCAGGGAGTTTCCCAGTCATTCTGATGTTCAAATAAATATCACATTAGTCAACATCTTAATTGTGTTTATATCTATCATAGAATTACCTTTTCTTATTTCTTTGTCTGAAGCTGTTCCTGTACAGAAGTCCCTGGGGAATAGTGGACATGTCAGATGCTGCTGGGTCATCCCAGAGAGCTGAGGGATGTGTTGCTGTGATGTTAATAACCAGCTGTAATGGTTATTAAACTGTTCAAATATTCAACTTGTGTTTGTTGGCAAGAAACCTTTCTGTGCCTCTGAGTGTCACCAGTCCCTGAGCCCAAAGGACACAAACCTGATGAGTTGGGGCTCCCACTGCAGGGGCTGCACTTGGACCTTGGCTCTGCACAGGAGAGCTCTTCATCCTTTCTCTCTTTTTTTCCTCCCTCTGGGCATGGAGGGAGCTCCTGACTTCAGCCTGTGACTTGTGTGTGCAAAGAGCAAATCTGGGCAGAATCAGGGCAGGGAGGGTTTGGGGGGACCTTGGGATCTGTGCTGGGCACAGAAGGTGTTTTCCATTGCTCTGAGACTGTCTGCTGTGGAAAGTGGATTTAATATCCAGCAGAGGAATGACTTTTGCATTTGATGGAGCTGTGCCTTCCCTTGGCTTTGTTGGCTGAAAAGAAATGAACATCCCTCTGGTGTCTCGGGCAGCTCCTTCTCCAAGGAAAGCAGGTGGGAGTTGGAGCCAAGGAGCTGAAAGCACGCAGGTGCAGCCTGGGCTGGAGGGAGCTCAGATTTGCACAAGGCTGCTCTGAGTGCCAGGCCTTGGATGGGGAAATGGTGGGGGGGGGGTAGGGACAGAGTTTGATTGATTGTCAGCCATGAAGGGTCTTGATTTTCATATCCCATTCAAACTGCATGAGGAGGTACTTGGATTCAGTGTCAATTGGAGATTGCACATATCAATTTATTAACAGGGAAAAAAACCCTAACCAGGACCTAAAAAAATGTTTTCTCACTGTCTGTATTTTTAAAATAGAATATATTCAGTTTGAATGCACTTCTGAAATCTCTCTAATTAACCACAAAAAATTTGGAAACTGAAATCAAATTATTCCCAGAGGCTTGGCTTGTGAAGGTGTTCTGAATGTTAATGAGCCCTGGGACACTGAATTCCTGCACTGAAGAGCTGAAGGCTGAACAAGCCTCTGGAGCAGTGAAATTCAGCAGCAGCCTCCAAGCTGCTGAGGATGTCAGCAGCCCCCACTGAGGCCATCCCTGCCCAGAGACCGTGGGGGAATGGGCAGACAAGGAGAGCATCCCTGGGGCTGGGGCAGCACAACTCAGAGGCACCAGCGGCTCCAGCTGGGAAATGGAGTGTGGAATGTGGCTGGGAAAGCCCTGCCTGGGCTGTGCCAAGCAGGACAGACAAGCCCTGATCCCCATTCCCCAAACAACTCTCTCAAGGAGACATTTAAAAGGAATTGCAATTATTTGTGTCCTCTGAGTTGGATGCTCTGGAGAAATACCAACAAGAGATTCTCAGGAGCTCAAAACAACAAAACAGCCTTTACTGGGAACTTTAGAAAATCAGAGAAACTTTGGCAAAAGTTTTAATAGGACATTCAATCAACAAAAAACACTTCCAAAGCACTGACTTGGCTCATTCAACTTTGCAAACTCTGAGCCTGTTCAATTATAAGTTACTCAAAATTTGCAAGAAGTTCTGAATTAGAAAGAGAAAGACAAAAAACCATACAGAGAAGCACACACACAGCTACCAAACCCTGGATTCCAGCAGCATTCAGATGGAAATTCCAAGACGATGCAGGGTCAAGATGTGTGCTTGCCTTGTGGTCAGCCTTCAATACCCCTTGGTCTTCCTGGGCCCTTCCCCCAGGTGGGACTTGGGCTCATTTGGTCCCTCAGGAGCTGGGCTGGGGGCTCCAGAGGTGGCTGTGGAGCATTGCCTGTGCTGTGCCAGGGACTGGCAGACACTGCTGGGCTGGGATAGAGGCTCCTGGGGGATTGGGGGTCCAGGGCAGGGCAGGGCTGGGGTTCCAGGGCAGGGCAAGGCTGGACCTGCCCTTCCTCCCCACACATGAAATGTTTTGAGCCAACAATCTCCTCCAGTCTGTCACAACAGGGAATGCTGGAAGTGAAATCCCAATTCTGGCCATGGGCACCTGGATGAGAAGGACAGTTCTTTTCCATAGGAAGGAAAGTACAGAGCTCCAAGGTTTGGAAGGCTGGTGAGAGCCTCTCTATGCCAAGGCCAGCCAGACTTGTCAGTAATAGCAGATTTTGGATTTAGGGAATTTTGCAGGTGGAAACCCAACCTCAGCCATGGGCACCTGGAGAAGCAGGACAGTTCATTCCCATGGGAAAGAGAGCATGGTGTCTCCCCCAGTGTTTTGGGGACAGATGAGAGGTGACCATTGTGAAACTACTGCCAGCCAGACTTGTCCTGGCAATATTCCCATGGGAAGAATCCCTGGATATAAGGAAATTTGGAGGTGAAATCCCAATTCTGGCCATGGGTGCCTGTAGCAGATGGAACAGTTCTTTTCCATTGGGAAGGAAAGCACAGAGCCCCAGTGTTTCAGCAGCAGATGAGAAGTGACCCGCAGCATGCAAAGGCCATTTGGACCAGTCAGGCACCCCATGGGACACCAAACCAGCCAGACCTGTTCTGTGTTCCCTTGGTTTTATGGGGCTCCATAGTGTCACAATGGTGCCTTGGATCCATGGGGCCCCGCAGTGTCATCATGGTGCCTTGATTCCATGGGTTCCAGCAGTGTCACAATGGCCCCTTGATTACAAGAAGACCTGTAGAGTCACACTGGCCCCTAGGTTCAATGGGGGTCCCACAATGTCACAGTGTCCCCTAGGTGTCATAAGGCCCCGCAGTGTCACAATGGTCCCAAGGATTCCATGAGCTCTTGCAGTGTCAGAGTGGTCCCAAGGATTCCATGAGGCCTTGCAGTGTCACAGTGTTGATTCCATGAGCCCTTGCAGTGTCATAATGGTCCCAAGGATACCCTGAGGCCTTGCAGTGTCACAATGGTCCCAAGGATTCCCTGAGGCCTTGCAGTGTCACAATGGCCCTTGATTACAAGAAGACCTGCAGTGTCACACTGGCCCCAAGTTCCATTGGGTCCCACAATGTCACAGTGGCCCCAAGGTGTCATAAGGTCCATGCAGTGTCACAATGGTCCCAAGGATTCCATGAGCCCTTGCAGTATCACAATGGTCCCAAGGATTCCATGAGGCTTTGCAGTGTCACAATGGTCTCCGTGGTTCCCCAGCCCCAACAATGTCACGTGATTCCTCTATTCCATGAGGTCTGCAATGTCACAATGGACCTTTGGACCCTGGGGCTTTGCAGTGTCACAATGGTCTCCAATGGCTCCACAGTGTCACAATGGACCATTGATGACAGGAGGCCCCTCTGTGTCACCCTGGAGCTTTTGTTCCATGCAGCCCTGCAGTGTGACAATGGTCTC
>JALJVW010000109.1:171161-193268 GCA_024865655.1 Emberiza elegans
ACTTCTATCTCTGATAACTTCTGGAACAATACCACTTTCTTTTGCCTGCAAAGGCTCAACTGGATAACTGCCAACATTAGCTTGCACATTCAAAAACCATCTCTCCTTTCCTGACAAATGGAACAGATTTACAATTTTAAAGACCTCAGTCTGAGTTTCAACAAAATCCTTAGGAAAATTTCTAGCTTTGTTTTAGCCGTGGTAAATTACATGTCCCATTCTATTTTAGTTAGATGGGACTGCCGCATCTGTGATGCCCCAAGGGACCCCGAAAAGAGATTACTTACAAAAGCTGGCTATTTAGATGTCAGAGGTTAAACCTTGGGATGCCGTGCCCGTTAGCAGAGTTTTTCTTCTTTTCTTCTTTTCTTCTATTCTTCTATTTTTCTATTTTTATATTTTTATAATTTTTTATACTAATCTCCAATCCTCACTGAGGAGTCACCATTTGACACGGGGAAACTGTACAACACGAACAGGACGGGACACGCAGAAGCAGTGTCTTGAGCTTTATTTTTCTAGCATCAGTCTCAATACATTGAATACAATGGAGACAGGAGAGATGCTAACAGCTCACTGTTCCCAAAGCATGCCAAAGAATTCCAGTGTGACAGTATAATATAAGACAAGTCCAGCCTAAGATTCATCCAATCATACAGAGTAAAAACATATTGACAGTGGTTCTGTCCAATCACCTAAAAAACACGTAATTAAGGTTAAAACAATAGTGTTCTATTCTTTAAGACAATGGTTCGTTCAGAAGAGACACAGCACAGAGCTCTATTCATGATCGGCCTTCTAATATATACTTAATATATACTTTTTGCAACTTAGGAAGCTCAGCTACAGAGGCTTATTGTTATAGCTTACTTGATTTTCCCATGGCCTAGAAAACATGTTCTGCTGTTTTAGCACTATTTCCCAACCTGCTGTCTGAGGCCTGTCTTTTCTACCCTATCCTAAAATCCTCTGGTTTTAAGGATTCCTGCAACTTGAACCGGCCAAACTCGGCAATCTGGGTGACATCGGTCTGCCAAAGCTCCAAGGCCCTAAGGCCTCTGGGGTTTACCCCTGCCGGCAAAGGCGGAGCGAGTGCATGGCAGTCATCACATGACTCAACAATGTCACGAGCCTCAGTTGGCGTCAGCTGAAACTGCTTCTGCAGGGTATGTGCGTTTTGGTGGAAAAACCCATGTGATGCCTTGGCCTGCGCGAGTGTATCAGGCTGAGGTGCTACCCACGCTGGGTTAGCCAACTTGTCAGCCCTCACGTTACCTTCCACTATAAAGCCTGGCAACTCGGTGTGACTCCTCACATGCAGAACATAGAATGGATGAGTCCGAGCCTGAATGGCACACCACAAGGTCTTCAGTAAACGAAACAAGGCAGGATTACTGACCTCCTTCAAAACTGAATGACCCAACTGCCATGCGATATATCAGCCACATAGGCAGAATCCGTGACCAAGTTGAAAGGTTCCTGAGAAAATTTCTCAAACGCCATGACAGCAGCCCTGAGTTCAACCAGTTGGGCTGACCCCTCCTCATGGCCTACCAGAGCCTGCCACTCAGATCCATCCCTCCAGGTAACAATTGCTTTTCCTGTCCTTCCCGAACCGTCAGTGAAGACGGTGGGTCCGTGCACGGGGTCTTGACTATGTTTGGGCCGCAAAGAGATCTCGTGCATTTCGCCATATGCAGTAGCCTATGGCTGGGCAGATGATAAGAAATCTGCCCTGAAAAATTTTCCAGAGCACTCTGCAGGGACACACTGTTTGCAAAGCTTTAGTCAAAATCCTCCCGTGACACCGAGTATGATCTTTGCAGGATCCGCACCCATCAATTGCAAACACCGTTGTCGGCATTTGAGTATCAAATGAGCAATCAGCTCAAACAATGCAGTTGCCGTCTTCGCGGGCTGATGGGGCAGGAAAACCCATTCCAGAACGTGCAAGGGATCAGACCATTTGGCGCCCATTGGCCAATGATGCCTGTGGGAGATGAATCTGGGGCAGTGACAAAACACAGTGACATCAACGGAGGGATCAATGCGATAAACCTGGCAAGCTGAAACAGCCTGCTGAACCACCTCCAACGCCTCATGCGCCTCAGGGGTCAGTGTGCGAGGTGACTTTAGATCAGAGTCTCCTTTCAACAAATCATACAGAGGAGACAGCTGCGCATCGGTCAGTCCCAAGTATGGGGCGTAACCAAGTGATGATGCCTACCAATTTCTGAGCATCATTCAACGTCTTTCACGGGGCCACAAATTGCACCTCCTGGTGACAGATTGTCCGTTCCAGAATTTTGACCCCAAGTACTTCCAAGGTGGTCGTTGTTGAACCTTTTCTGGAGCCACCTGCAGTCCATGAGCATGCAATGCATCGAGCAACCGAGGCTGAATCCTCAGCAGCTCATCCTGAGTGGACGCAGCCACCAAAATGTCATCCATATAATGATACAGACGTGCATCAGGAAACTGCTGAACTCCAGACAAGGCACGGGCCACATACCACTGGCATATGGCAGGGGAATTGCGCATGCCCTGAGGCAATGTCCTCCATTGATATCTCTGTGCGGGGCTCAGCCTCGTTAATCGCTGGCACCGAGAAGGCAAACCGGTCTGTCATTGGGATGCAAAGGATTGTAAAGAAACAATCCTTCAGATCCACAATGAGGACCAGCCAGTCTGCGGGAAGCATGGTAGGTGACGGCATGCCGGCCTGCAATGTCCCCATGCTTTCCATCACGGCATTGACCTTTCGGAGGTCTTGCAACAACCTCCATTTCCCAGATTTCTTTTTATGCAAAAAAGACAGGAGTGTTCCAGGGACTGGTAGAAGGCTCCAGATGACCCTGGTCCAACTGCTCCTGCACCAGATTCCGAAGGGCATCCAATTTATCTCGAGGGAGGGGCCACTGCTTTTCCCAAACAGGTTTGTCCACCAGCCACCTAGGAGGCGTAGGACACTGCGCCCTTCACTGCAGTGGCCCCCATCAAAAATCCGTCCCAATGCGCACCCCCCAGACAGACAGAACATCCCTCCCCCAGAGGTTGGCAGGAGTAGAAGTAACATGAGGCCTAACCCAGGCCGTCTGTCCCTCCGGGTTCATGACCAGCACAGGCTGCTGGCTTACATATAGCATTGCGCCGTCCCTCCCAGGCCCTGACAGAGGTCCCCACCGGATCCAAAGGCCACTCCAGGGGCCATGTGGCAAGGGGGAGAACCGTGACATCAGCACCGCTGTCGGAGAAGCCCGCTGGAGGTGGATTTCTGACGGCGTTGCTCCAGGAATAGACAGGGTACACAGCATCTCGGGGACGGTCCTTGGTCAGAACAGCAGTCCAGTGAACTTGAGGCAGCCCAGTGGATCCAAAACCACCAGCTCCACGTGACTGGTCAGCCGCCCCTCTGTAACAGAGGACTTAAATGGAACAAGTTGAGCAAGCCGCGTCCCTTTCGGGATTGTGACGGGGGGTGGGTGTGGAGACCATGGCGCAAATCTGCCCGGTAAAATCCGCATCAATGAGCCCCAGATGAACAATGATGCCCTGAAGGGTGGCACTAGACCTCCCCATAAGGAGAGCACTCATGCCCCCACCCAAAGGACCAAAGGCATCCAGGAACCTTGCGTATCTCAGAAGAGTCTAAGACAACTGTTGCTGCGGTGCAGACATCCACGCCTGCTGATCCTCGGTGCTGGCTGTAAGCCGGCAAAGGAGACCTCCATCGGCTCCGGGGTTGGCGAAGTTTGTATCCGCGCGGCCCCCAGCTGGCTTGCTCCGGCAGCGTTCCCGAACCGGTAAGGCCTGACCATTAACATGAACAGTTGCCTTGCACATGTTGGACATGTGATTCGGCCTACCACACCGACCGCACAAAAACATGGGGAATTTTACCTTCTGCGCTTTCTTCCCCCGCTTCTTTCCGGCCTGCGCAGTCCCCTGCTGTGGCTGCCTATCCTGTGCCGATGCCCAGACCGGCTGCACAGCAGCAGCCATGGCAGCCAGCTTCTGACCTGGGGGAACGATGTCTGCACCGGCCTCCGCCATCTCCCAGATGAAAGGAACACAAGGCATAGCCACTATGACCTTCCTACAAGCAGCATTGAAATTGCACCTGACAAGGTTCGCAATCGTAACGCTCCTTGCCACAGGATCAGGCACCTGCCTTTCCACAGATGCAATCAGCCTTGCCGCAAACGTCATGAAAGGCTCATCATCCCCCTGGACAATAGTTGAAAACGGCTGCTTCGGAGCAGCCATTTCCAGGGTCTGAACAATCGCTGCCATGCCCAGCGTGCGGCACTGATCAAGCACAAGGGATCAAATCCAATCTGCCCTGAACATTGTCATAAATCCCTGTCCCCATCAGCATGTCAGCAACAACCCCACGCCTGGGGTCCTGTGGTGCCAGCGCAGCATTCTGCGCCACATTATGGGCTGCCAAGCGAGCCCACTTGGTTTCAAAACACCAAACTGCACAGGGTCAAAAAGCAAATGTGCCACACAACGGAGATCGTGAGGTGTCAACACATCCGAAGCAATCCCTCCGGAGAGTCTGCATAACTTCAGCAGACCCCTAAACCATGGTGAGCAACTGCCTCACGGAGTTCCTTCTCCAGCTCCTGAAACAGGCTCATAGGTGTTCTGAGCAACGCCCCTGAGCACAGGGAAAGCCTGGGGAGCCCCTGGCCGAAGTCACCGCACTTGCTGTGGTCCGATCCCTGGGCCCCACAGGGACAAAGAGAGGATGACTGACCAGGAGCCAGGTCAAAACCACTCATACCTGCGCCCCCTGCATCACCGGCAGAGTCAAAGGAGTCCACCCCTGACCCTGCAGATGCCGTGAGGAGGCAGGCTCATTCATCTCATCGGTTTTGGTTTTGGCCTCACGCCAAAAACGCACGGGATGCCGGACGTACAGTCACCTGACACTCAGGAAGCGTCCAAAGATTCGACGAGAGGGCGCCACGGGCGGCGGTGCCTACCTGGCCTCCCAACGGCCGTGGCAGGAGTTGCGCTAAAGGTAAACACCCAGCACCCTGCTGCGCTGCAGCCCCAGCAGGGGACGCCGGGCCGCCGGGTGCGGCACGGCCCCGCACATCCGGCGCGGGCCGGGACGGCCGGCGCAGGGCCCCGGTGCCCCCGACACACGGGAGAGGGGGGATGCCAAAAACCAGCTCCGCGGAGCCATGTCACCACGGGGCGGCACAAGGGAACCGGCAGGCCCCCTATGAGCGTGGTTCCAAGCCACGGCTCCTCGAGGGCACCCCCCCCCGACAGCCAGCGGAGCGGGAGCGCCCGCTGACCGGGCGGGGCCAGACATAATTTCGACCGACGCCCGCCCCCAGCTGGGAGCGGGCGGGCTGCCCGCCGGGGCGGGGCTGGACAGAACACCGACCGACGCCCTGCCCCAGCCGGGGAGAGGGCGGGGCCCGCCCAGGGGCGGGGCCGGGCGGAGCGCCGACTGGCGCCACGCCCCGGCAGCCTTCACCGACTGCGCCGCCCAGCAGGCTGCCCAGGCCGGAGACGGGCGATGCCGACTTGGAGGCGGTCTCCACCAACTGCGCATGCGAAGCAGGCGGCGCAGGCTCAGAGGCAGGCGGTGCCCCCCGCTGGGGAGCCCGGCTCGGGGCGGGTGAACCCGCCCCGTCGCGCTCGGGGGAACGTGACAGACACACCGCAGTTCGGACACAGAGTCGATACCGAACCAGAGCCAGGCGAATCCTGACCCCCAAGGCCGGGAAGGCACAAAGAAACGGCATCCGTCCCCGCCCCGCCACCCGCGCGGGGCGGGGCGGGCGAAGACGGACCGCCGACTCCTCAAGCCCCGGACCCGGGAGCAGTTGGCCAGGAGCCCAGTTCACCCTGGGGGCAACCACCACCCCAGCACACCGTCCAGGGCGGGGAAGGGATACCCGTCGGATAGAAACTCAAACTCCCCTTCATCCACGTGAGGGCAGAAGAGCTCCCCTGGGAACTCCGAGGGTACAGGAACGGAACCCTGCCAAACCGCCTCACATCTCTTCCACTGCATCAACAGCGATGCCACGTCTACAGTGCAGTCATCGAGGAGGGCCTCCATGAGGCGGTCCCCCACGAGAGACCACTCCCGCCTGGAAAACGCCTTCGCAGGGACCGAGAAGAACCCTTGCCCCCGGGCCCACAAAAACAATCTCTCAAGATCACTCCAGGAAGCAGAAACCTGTTTCCACTCCAGGAGAGACTTCCAGAGATCCAAAACGAGGAAATCATCCTCGAAAGGCACAGAGGTCGCCATCACCCCAAGGACAACAAACAAAGCACCCAAAAGGGGAAAACACGACCTCACCAAAACTCCGCAGTCTGTGTCGCAGCCTAAGCTGTAATACACTCGGCGGTCACCAGATGTCGCTGTAAGACACAAAGGAACACACGCACACTACCACTCTCAAGGTGAAGAAGAAAAAGGGCAGTTTATTTTCTGACTCCAACATTTATAGTTTTACAAAGGTGACAGTGGATTGGAGGGTGACAGTGACACCTCTCAATGACACTGGTTTAACCAACAGTCCATCAACTCTCTCCTCCTCCATAAAGGAATGTAAAACAATGAGTTATTTACAGAAAGTGCGTGAGAAAGTTCACTACAAGAATGTCAACATCAGAAGGCTTAGAAAATATTAAAAAAACCAGGGCGACACATGATCTCACAGCCTGCTCTGTGATGTCACAGAATCCCCTCTGTGATGCTGTAGCTGCTCAATGACCTCGCAAAACTAACTCTGTGATGTCATAGCCCAATCTGTGACCTCACACAGCCCACTCTGTGCTGTCACACAGCCCCTTGCTGACATCACAGCTGCTCTGTGCCTCTGTGACACAGCCACAGAGGTGCTGCTGTGACACAGCCCCCTCTGGGACATCCCACAGCCCCTGCCAGTGCTCAGCCCCTGTGAGCTCTGTCTGTGCCCTGCTGGTGTCCCTGAGGGGCCCTGGCAGTGCCCCAGCCCTGCTGGGCTGTGCACAGGAGCTGCTCCTGCCCAGAGCTGTCTCTCTGCAGCGCTGCCCTTGCCAGGAGCTGCTTCTGGGCCAGGAGCCCGGCCCAGCTCAGCAACACATACACAGCACAAGGACTTTAATGACCCTCTGGGGCTTTGGTGCTCTTTGCATCAGACTCAGCCCCTCACAGTGTGCTCAAAGAACTTCTCAGGGACTCAAAAAGAGGGTGAAACACTGAAGTTACTTGTACATCAAATAGATCCTTCTGAGGGACAGGACTGAGAAAATGTCCCCAGGTTCCAGGTAGAGCAGAACACTGGTGGCAGTGATGACAGGTGGGGACAAGCAAGGGAAAGGTGTCTCTGGTGCTGAGCAAACCTGTGCCTCTGTCCCTGTAGGCTGTTGGCATCCCCTGGCTTCCCCACCTGGCTGGGCCCTTCCTTTGCTGACAGCTCTGCCTCCTGCCTGCCTCTGCCTGCCCACACAAAGCCTTGGGCTGCTCCAGGCTCCTTCTGGGGGATGTGCTGTACCACAGCCCTGCCCTGGCAGGGAAATTCCTTTTTCCTGGTGCCCACTCTGGGCCTCCCCAGTTGCCCTTGGTGCCTTTATTTCCATCTCATGCTTATCTCCTCCATGAAGAAAAGCTCCAGCCTCTCTGAAACCACCCTTCCATCCCTCCCAGGCTATTCCTGTTCTGTCCTCAGTCTCCACACCACTGAGCCCAGAGCCCTCAGCCTCTCCCTGCTGGTTTTGTGATGAGGCTCCAAACCCCATCTTGGGAGATTTTTGGGTCCTCTCCAAAGTCTGTGAAAATGGAAAAATTGTGGTCAAAGTTATTTTCTCCTAAATCTTGCAGTGATAGAACAAGGGTCAATATCTCTAAACTGAACAAGGGTGGATTTACATTTGTTAGAAAGAGGAAATATTTTACAATTATGAGAGTGGCACCTAACTGCAACAGTTATTCCAGAGAAGTTGATGCTCCATCCCTGGAATTGTCCAAGAGCAGGAGCTTTCTGCACTCTGACCCAGTGAAACCTCTCATCCCCAGTGACAGAATTCCTGAAGTGTGGGTTCTCTGATATGCTGGGTTCCCTCACAACGCTGCTGGCCAGGATGTCTGCTGAGGGCAGCCAGGCTGCTGCAGGGGCAGTGACCTCACAGCCATCACCATGGCAGCCCTGTCCCCTGGGCCTGGCTCTCCCCTTTCCTCTGCCCCTGCTTTGTCTCTGCTGCATGAAGAGTTTTGTCATTGATATCTTGTCCCCAAGGTGCTGGGGCCAGTGGCTTCCCAGTCAGGCTCCTGGAGCAGAAGTGGCTTTTCAGAGCCCAGCCAGGAATGAGCCCTGAGGCAGCAGCTCTGCAGTGGTGGCCACCAGGCCGGGCTGCCAAGGGAGGCTTCTGGCCATGGCCTGCAAGCAGCTGCTGCTGCCAAGGTGCCTTTGGTGCCTCAGGCTCTCCCTGGCACAGCTCCCAGCACGGCACTCTGCCCTTGTGCCCGAGGCCTTCCCTGTGCTGGGGCTGGCCTGGGGCTTTTCCTGCAGTGGGACCTGCCCTGCTCATGGCACAGGAAAGGCAGTTCCTGCTGGAGCAGGAGGCTCTGCCTGCAATGGGCTCCAACAACTCCAGCAAGGCCCTGTTGACTTCAAAATTGCTGCTAGAGCACTGTATTCTAATAATTGTTATGTCTCCTGAACTGTGGAGTAAATAACTGTGCTAGTGATCTTTCCGTCTGATCATGATCAGAATAAGCCAGAGACATATTTATATAAATTAATCTGGTATTCTATCATTAATCCTGTGGGACAATTGTGTAAAAGTTGAATTCAATCTGTTCAGTCTTTTGAACGTTTGACAAATTCTGGGGCTGGGATTGGATTCAGCCCTTTCCAGTCTCCTCTTTTAGAAGGAATTTTAGAAGTCGAGAGGCCCTGCAGAGGTTTGAGGATCCATGGTGGGTGTTGGGTGTCATTTCTCCATCTCATGACTCAGCAGGAGTTTCTCCAATAAAGAAATAAAGCTTTTGCCAGAAGTTCCCACTCTGTGACTGAACCCCTGTGACTGTCTGGGACATCCTGGCTCTTTGGCAGCCTGGGGACTCCTGGGATGTCACCGTGGAGCCCCCGTGAGTGCCTGTGACAGATCGGTGCCTTTGCAGCCCAAGGTCCCCTGGGATGTCACCATGGAATGGCTGTGACTGCCTCTGACCACAGGGCTCTTTACCATCCCCAGATAGCCCTCGCAGGTCTCCATGCAGCGCCTGTCTCTACCTGTGACATTCAAGCTCTGGAACAGCCTGGAGACTCTTGGAAAGTCCCCATGAAACCCCTCTTAGGGCCTGGAACAAATCTGATTCTTAGCAGGCAACCATCCCCAGGACCCTGTTGCTATGGTCAGTTTCCATGGCAACCATCACCAGCCCCATGTTGCTATGGTCAGTTTCCATGCCAACCATCACCAGACCCCTGTTGCTATGGTCAGTCCCTTGGCAGCTCCATGCAGACCCCATGCCGGGGTGGTTGCCATGGACACCAGCTCATGCCTGCAGCCAGAGCCCGTTGCCATGGCAACCATTGGCAGTCCCATCCCCAGGCTCATGGGATCCCAGAACCACAGAATTGGCTGAGCTGGGAGGGACCCATCAGGATCCTGGAGTCCAACTGCTGGCCCTGCACAGGACACCCCAACAATGCCAGCCTGGGCCTGGCAGCGCTGCCCAAATGCTGCTGGAGCTCAGAGAGCCCTGGAGCTGGGACCCTTCCCTGGGGAGCCTGGGCAGGGCCCCAGCAGCCTCTGGGTAAAAACCTTTTCCTGACATCCAACCTGAGCCTGCCCTGACTCAGCTGCAGCCGTTCCCTCCACTCCTGTCCCTGGGCACCAGAGGGAAGAAGTTCCCACAGCCCCAGCCAGGGACCCACTCCCAAGGCTGTTGCCATGGCCACCAGGGCTGGCACCAGCTGGGATGCTCGGTTTCCACGGGCCAGGGTTCAGGAATGGGATTCCCCAATTTCCTGCTCCTGCTAAAACCGCGCTGCCCTTGCTGCCCTCCCACCTCCCATGGAAAGCACAAAAGGCAAAGATTCTGGGCTGGGATAAGAACAATTTATTGGGAATGGCAACGAGATAAGGAACAAACTGGAACAGAAAAATATTGATAATGGAAGGGATAAGAAAAACTATTTAGAGGGAAAACAACAACAAAACTGCCTGGCGCTTTCCACCAATGTATTTCCTCCTGCCTGGAAAGGACACCCTTCTCCTGGGGGGGGGAGAGAGAGAGAGAGAGTCCCTTTCCTGCCCCTGGCAATGACCTGAGGTAGGAGTGAATGTAATGACATGGCCCTGCCCAGACCCTCATGTTCTTCAATCCCACATCACGTCACTGGCAGGGGCAGGAAAGGCAACAGGTGTCTTCCCAGCATGGATCACAGGGAACATGGATCTCCAGGGCTCTTCCCAACGTGGCTTCTCCAATGGGGGATGAAGTTGGAGCAATGTACCAAGCTCTTCCTGCACTTGGGGCATTGGCAGGGTTCTTCTTAGCGGTGCCTCTGTTGGTGTCTGGTCAAGTGAGAGCTCCGGGCAAAGCTCTTCCCACACTGGGGACACTTGTAGGGCCTTTTCCCAGTGTGGATGCGCTGGTGCCTGATGAGTCGGGAGCTGCGGTTGAAGCCCTTCCCACACTCAGGGCAGCGGAAGGGCTTCTCCTCTGTGTGACTCCGCTGGTGGCGGAGGAGACTGGAGCTGCTCTGAAACCTCTTCTGACACTGGGGACACTTGTAGGGCCTCTCCCCAGTGTGGATGCGTTGGTGGATCACAAGAGCGGAGCTGTAGCTGAAGCCCTTCCCACACTCCCCACACTTGTAGGGCCATTCCCCGGTGTGGATCCTCTGGTGGCTGACCAGGTGGGAGCTTTGCCTGAAGCTCTTCCCACAGTCCAGGCACTTGTGGGGCTTCTCCCCATCATGAAGCTGCTCATAGACCACCAGCTCTGAGCTCTGGCTGAAGCTCTGTACACCTTCCTGGCTCAGGGTGGGTCTTTCCTCCTCAGAGCACCCTGGGCTGGGTTTGGAGCTCCTCTTCTTGTGGAATCTCCGGGGATTCTCCTCCCTGTTGGAATTCTGTACTGTGGAGTCACTCAAAACGGCCTCCTCCATGAGGTTCTGCCACTGGGATTTTTCCTCCCTGGTCTCCATCCTCAGCTCCTTGCCTGAGGGAGGAAGGACAAGGAGAGGATGGGATTTGCCTCCGTGCCAGAGGGAAGGGGAAGGAGATCCCCAGTGCATCCCCGGCAGGACGGTGTTGGCAGCGGGGTTGTCCTGCAGCCGGGGGCTGTGCTGGGCTGGGAGATGGAGCAGGAGAGAGGGGAAAAGGGAAACTGACTTCCTCCTCACCTGCCTGGGTGTCCCAGGGCATCTTTGTCTTCCTCACAGTCTCCTCCTTCATCTGGCCCAGTTTTGGAAATGGGAAATTCTGTTTTGGAAGGAAAACAAGTGATGAGTACATTGAGTTTTGTACTGGTTTTAAGGCAAACCAGGGGGAGAGTCTAAGTCAGAATTACAATTTAATAAGAAAATTAAGATCAAGGCAATGATACAGAAACACTTCCTTCAACTGACAGAGTCAGGATAGAACCTGACACCCTGGTGCTCAGGGTGGTGGCAGCAGTCCCATTAAATGGTGGCTGCAGTCCTGTTGGAGTGATGAACGTGATTCTGTCAAAGCAGTGATCCTGCAGAAGGGTCTGGTCTTCCTCTGAATGTCCAGTGGTGGTTATGGACCTCTTGTCCTCTGGGAATCCAGTAGGCAAGCTGCTCCTGGTGTTGAGAGCCTCAGCTTATATCCAGGTAGGAATGCTTGGTTCCTCCCCCTGGGCGGAGCATCCTACAATGGGAATATGGAATTTGATCAGTCCTGCAGTGACACCCAATGGCCCATTCCCAGAAGATATCTCCCCTGGAAGGCGTTATCAGGGCTGAGTCATGGAAGAGATAAAGAACACTGCCTTGCCTTTTTAAAACAGTTTGTAAAGATGGGGATTGAAAACATGCATTTGGTTACATCTTGCATTGCAACCTGAAACAGTGGGGTAATCCCTGCTCAGGGGGTGAACACCACCCCCCTTACCCAAACTGGCTCAGGTGTAAAACCCCCACCCTGGGAAGGCACCACAGACAGGGGACAATGTCACACTTACCCTGCCCCACGGGAGATCTCTGTCTCTGTCACTCCCTTGCTCTCACCCCTTTTCTCTTTCTGTCTTTCTCTTTCTCTACCTCACATTTACTGTTCAATAAAATCCACGATGGATTTGGTCTCATTAGCACCTTAACTGGGGCAGAGGCATCTCAATAATAATATTCTTAACCAGATTCCGGCATTATTTTGGCACAGTGAGTTCAGGGCACTGTTCTCTGACCCCAAGTGCCTTTGACAACAGCATGGTCCCCTCCTCTGAGGAGGTTGTGGTTCTCTCTGAAGAAACTCTTGGTAACTTAGACACAGATCCTCCTTCCTGTTGGGGAATTTATGGGCAAACTGATGACGAAAATGGCTGTTGTGGGTGGCCAGTGAAAAAGAAAATATTTTGTTGTCCTTGCTTGAAATGTTTGTTAAAATCACTGGAGGAGAGGGAGCAAATGTTACCAGCAAGGCTGACAAGGTTCATTCCCTCCAAGGGGTGGAGGACAAGGCTACTGAAGTCCCACAAGAAGCCCAGCTCAAGTAGCTACATTCCCAAATAACTACAGCCAGGTGTCTCCATGAGGATTTTTTGGAGAGTGTTCAGAGCTGGAAGATCCCGGACTCGAGCCCCGGATATCTCCGGGCTCCCCAAGAGGAGCTTGTTCGGGGGGACAGGAGCCGCGATCGCCCCTCGGGAGGGTCCCGGGGGGTCCACGTGGGGATGGCCCGGTACCGACGGGGCGGGACATTGGTTTTGGGGATCCCCGTGAGAGCCGGGGCTGTGGAACGGGGGACCCCCAGGGTGGGGAGAGGGACGATAGCAGAGCTGGGGGACCCCCGGCAGCCCGGAGATGAGGCGGGGATGGGACCCCCTGACCCTGACAGGGGCATGTCCTGGGGTGACTTCATGATGCTCGTACCCCCATTGGTCCGTTTAGCCCAGAAATGAGTTCTGCACCTTTAAGGCTGGTTCTGAGCCGTAAGGGGAGGGGGAAGAAGCTGCAGTTTTCTTTTAGAAACTGCACTCACTCCTCCACATTCCAGCTCCTGGATGGACAGAGGGCAGGACAGAGATCTCCTTTGCTTTTAGTTAGTTTTTAGCTCTCTGACGCAGAGAAGTTACCCCAGCTGAGGTTTTTCTTTTTCTTTGGTGCTGTTTAAACCTGCTCTGGACTGAACACCCAGAACCCCACCGGCAGTTCACACCTGTGGCCCACCTGGCTGGGCCTGGCCTGCGGCATTTCCAGTGCTGGAGGGACCGATAAGAGACTGATAAGAGACTGATAAGACACTGAGTGAGCCAAGCTACAGCCCACAGAGGGACTTTCTGAGTTTGTCATCTATCTTATTGCTTAATATTGTTCAAGTTTCATGCTGGTGATTTCTATGCCATTTAAATAAAGTTGTTTTCCACTTTTCTCTGAGGAAATCTTTTCCCGAACTGGTGGGAAAAGATTGCTGAGGGTGGGGCTGCTGAATGGGCATTCTAGAGGAAACTCCTTTTGGAGGTTTTCAACCAAATTTGCCCTAAACCAGGACAGGGTGGTGGAAAGAAGGGGGAACCCCAAGTGGCTGGATTGAGGGGAGGCCGGAGAGGGGGACTCTGGGACTCCTAAACCTCCCAGAATCCATAAGCAGGACCCTGGAGAGGAGGGATCCCCAGCAGCCCTGAGATGGGGGACCACCAGAACCCCAGAGAGATGAGACTGGAAATGGGAAATTCCTGGTGGCTATTTTTTTAATTCATTCTTGATTTTTTGATATCAGGTGACTTCTAGAAATGGACTTGGGTTGGAGGAATCCCCAACCGAAGGCATTTGCATCTTGTTTTTCCCCAAACCAGGATTTTCCCCAAACCTTCCCACAGTGACGTCCCCTCTGTCCTGCTCTGGGTGAGCTCAGTCCCAAACCTGACCCTGATCCTGGTCTCAATCTCACTCCATGTTTAGACACACTCACAGTTCTGTATTTAATCCCATCCCAGTCCCAGACTTGTCTAGCCCCAGACCCAATCCCAACCCCAGCCCTAAGGCCAATCCCATATCTAGCCTTAACTCCAATCCCAGCTCTAATCCAAATCTCAGTCCCAACTCCAACCCCAGCCCCAATTCCAGCCCCTCCCTAAACCCTCAGCCGCAAACCAAATCCCAGGTTCAGCCCTTCTGGGGGTTTGGGGGTGTCTCTGTCCCTCTGAGCCCGATGATGTTTGGGTGGGGTCACAGCAGGGCTGAGAGGGACAGAGACCCCCCCGGCCTTCCCAGGGGTGAGAAGGTCGGAGAGCCCCCCCAGCCCCGAGCACCCTCAGCGGTGAGAGGGGCACAGAGCCCCTGGTCCCCAGCCCTGCACAGGCATTGCCTGAGGCCAGAGGGATGGAGACCCCCCGAGCATCCCCCAGGGCGAGGGGACAGAGACCCCTGAGCATCCCCTGGGCTGAGAGGGACAGAGACTGCCCTGAGCACCCCCTGGCACAGGGGTGAGAGGGAGGGAGACCCCCCAGGTGTTGCAGACATCGTTTGTGAAAAATCCTTCCTTTAGGATTTTTCCCTCCTGAGAAACCGAGAGGCCTCAGAGACAAGATGTAAACAATTGTTATCTGCTGCTGTGGAATGCAACAGGTGCACCTGTGATTGGCCCATCTCTGATGTTTATACTTGGTGGCCAATCAAGGACTTCAGTTGTCCCGGACAGAGCCCAGGATAGCTGTTTTGTTATCATTCTTACTATTCTATTCTTAGCTAGCCTTCTGAGAACTTCTTCCTTCTATCTCTTTGTAGTATAGTCTTAATGTAATATATATATAATATAATAAATCAAACCTTCTAATAATGGAGTCAAGATTCTCGTCTCCTCTTCATCCTCAAAACTCTGCGTCCCAAAG
This sequence comes from Emberiza elegans, assembly GCA_024865655.1. NCBI lineage: Eukaryota > Metazoa > Chordata > Aves > Passeriformes > Fringillidae > Emberiza > Emberiza elegans. Next base: position 186,208 of record JALJVW010000109.1, read on the forward strand.
GGACAATAACTGGTGACCCCGACTGAAAAATGAACAACTGGACCTTCGACTGAGGAGGACATTTCTCACTTGGTGAGACCACCAGAGGAGCATTTGCTACATTTGGGTAAATCCCGGGTGTGTGGCATTGATGGTTGCTTCACGAGCGACCACAGACGTGGATTCTAGCCAGGAGCTGAAGAACTGAAGATCCTGATTTGGACAGAGTTCACAGCAAGGCTGACCACAAAGAGAACCTTCTGAAAAGCCTCCAGGATGATGTCTGGAAAGCCTACCAGGACCATGCAGATGGCCAGAGAGTGTTGGACACTGTGTAAAGGTACTGTGGGTTTTTCCCCTCCTGAAAATGCGGCCCGTCGTAATTTGTGGCTGCTGATGTGGAGGACTTCTCCCTTGGGGGATGAGGTTCATTTCTCCCCTTCAGAGGAGAAACTTATTGCCCTCTGGCAAAAATGGGGTCAAGAGGATGAAATTCTCCTGATGGAGACAGATTTCTATGAGTTTTTCCAATGGGCAAAGCTCTTTGGATTTTTTACTAATGTGCTCTATGCTCTCGACCTGTTCGTATGGGAGTGCATGGACTCTATTTTCCAGTTCTGTTTTGAGCGTGGGTTTGGATGTCCTAAGGTCTACCCAGCTTTCAGGCTGCTTTTTCAAGTCTTGAAACGGAGAGCAGCTGTTTTTCCCTGGATTGCTCACTGCAGGGGGAATGCTCCGTTCCCCCCGGTTCCCTCCGGGAGACCACCCTTTGGAGGAGGACGATTGCCTGCTTCTCAGCCCCCTCAAACCGCGGCGGGGGGGGGGCAGTTTCGTTCCGAGATGAAAAAGTTTTTTTTCTGCGTCTTCGGAGCATGCTCAGATGCAGTTTTTTTCCTCCCCGTTCCTCTCCGGGGATGGGGAGCCGCCTCCGGCAGCCCCTGCCGGCACCGCCCGCCGGTCTCCTGGGCCCTGCCCCGCTCAGAGAGGGGCGGCACGGTCCCTGAGACCCCGCCTGCGGGCCAGCGGGGCCGCCTCCTGGACCCGCCCCGCCGCCGCCTGCCGGGACGTCCCGCCCGCGGCTTCAGCGGCTTCTGCGCCCGCCGCCGCCTTCCCAGAACACTGCTTCCTGCGACTGTGCCGATGTTGCTGGGCAACAACCAACCACCGCCGCCTCCTCCCCGCCCGTGCAGGCTTCCCGCCCGTGGCAGACCCGCTGGTTTCTGCGCCTGCATCTCTGCAGCCGACCCCAGAGCCAGGGCAGACGATGCTGGCGACTCCGCGTTCCACCGCCTCCCGCTGAGCCCGCCCTGGTTCAGGGTGCTGCACCGGCGCTGAGCCCGCCCCGGCTCAGGATGCTGCTGACACTGTGCCATGCCGTCAGCCCCGGCAGCGGCAGCATCACCATCACCCCTGCTTCCAGCGAGACTTCCCCCGAGTTCTTGGGCTGTCCCAGGGGCTGCCCCTGCAGGCGGAGCTGGGACAGGGGAAGAGGGCGTCAGCCTCTCCTTTTGTGGGGGGCATGGCCCGCCAGCTGGCTGTGGGTGCAGCCCGGCTGCCTGTTTGAAGATCGGGGTTCTTGCGGGCTTGGGGCTGTTCGATCAGGGGTTTCCCCTTGGGAGGTGCGCGTCTCTCTGCTGCCCTCACTGCGCCCGGTGGCGGGGGGCAGGTGGGTCCCGAAAGTTCTGCCTTTGGTCCCCCCAAGCCCGGAGGGGTTGGGGGTGATACCGGGAGGCAGATGGGAGCACCACCGTTTGCATTTGCATTGCAGAGGGCACAGCCAAAAGCGATCATCGCTTATCTGCTGTGGGGAACAAACATCCCTAGACCTGAGATGGGGATTCCTGGCACAGCTTCTGTTCCCCCACTGCTGGCAAGCCGCAGTGATTTTGGGGACAGGAAACGTTTGGCCACCCGTTCTGCCATTCCATTGGCAGTGTGGTGCCAGGCTGTGGGAATGCAGAGCCCACCTGGCGGGCTGGGCCTGGGCTGTTTGGTTTGGCTGCTGGGGCCAGGGCCACCGCCCGGCCTCCTGTTGGATTTGGGGGTTCTGCTTCCCCCTTCTGGGCCTGGGCCACCGTTTTGTGGGCCAGGTCTGGGGTTCCTGATCCTTCCACATGGGCCAGGGCCCCCCAGGGCCTCTCTCTTTGGCCCCTTTTGCTTTGCTGCTGCTCTTCCTGACTGAACAAACAAACAAACAAACAAACAAAATTTAAATTAAATTAAAAAAAAAAAAAGGGTGAACGAGCTGACAGCCGCTCAAAGCATTGAAGAGCCAGAAATTAGCTTCAGCCCAAGTTGTTCAATAAAGGGCTGTGGCAAGACTTTCTAGAAATCTTCTCAAGATTGTTTGAAATTGTTTCATAACTATATAACTGTTGATGGATTTTTCTTCAGCAGTTTGTTGTTTCAGAAGTCTGCAAGCCTGTCTCAGGACCAAAAGGGACTTTCAGAGATGGCAAAGAGGAACATCTTCAGTCCATGGACTTTTCCTGAAACTCAGCTGCTTGGACTTGAATTTCTTTGCATTGCTTTCTGCCTTTTCTTATATTACAAGATTGTTGTAGTGATTTGATAGAATCCTATGTTCTACAGGTGAAGAAATTCCCTGTTCATTCCACACCAGCACTTGATTGAGATTTGGATTGGCAAAAGATAGCCTCTCAGGTGTTTGTGCTTTCCTCTGCATGGGCCCAACAGAGAAAATTACAAACACTTTTCTTTTTAATTTAATTAATTAAAAGGGTGAGATGTTGCAGACATCTTTTGTGAAAAATCCTTCCTTTAGGATTTTTCCCTCCTGAGAAACCGAGAGGCCTCAGAGACAAGATGTAAACAATTGTTATCTGCTGCTGTGGAATGCAACAGGTGCACCTGTGATTGGCCCATCTCTGATGTTTATACTTGGTGGCCAATCAAGGACTTCAGCTGTCCCGGACAGAGCCCAGGATAGCTGTTTTGTTATCATTCCTGCTATTCTATTCTTAGCTAGCCTTCTGACAACTTCTTTCTTCTATCTCTTTGTAGTATAGTCTTAATGTAATATATATATAATATAATAAATCAAACCTTCTAATTATGGAGTCAAGATTCTCGTCTCCTCTTCATCCTCAAAACCCTGTTTCCCTAAGGGGCAATACCATGCCATCAGCACATTTACAATGTAAATAACTGAGTTCTCTTTTTAAAAAGATCATTTACCTCTTAATGCAAAGAATGTAACTTGGCATTTATGTTTGGTTTTTTCACTAACAATATGTTATGTTTTTTCACTAACACTTGGATTTTATTCTTATCTTTCACAATTTACCTATTTGTTTCCTTTTTCCTTTTTTTCCTTAAATTAGAAAACATGTCCTACAGAAGGAATGTCCTTTGCTCCTGGTTCCTGTGTGGAGCAGCTCCCTTCCTGCTGGCTGAGCTGCTCAGGCAGAGCCCGGCAGCTCCTGGCCCTGCAGGGCTGAGGCTTATCCCCGTTGCTGGGCACAGACTGATGGAGCAGCACTGCTGAACTCGGGCACACACAGAGGGACCAGCAGCAGCTGCCTTTGGCCACCTGAGGCTCCAAGGCCCAAGCTCTGAGCAGCCAGGGCTGGAAGAGACTGGCAGGATCTGATCCCTGACTCTGGGCCAGGCCTGCACAAATGACCCCACAGCAGCAGCAGCAGCAGCACATGGAGCTGACTTTGAGCACAGCCCCTGCCCCTCTTCCCTGCCGTGTGCAGCGGTGTCACAGCAGCCTGAGGCACCTGGGAGCCCCCAGTGCCAGCAGGGACTTGAGATGGCAGCCCTGGGCTCCTGGAGGCTGTGCAAGAAACAAAGCTGGGCACTCCCTGTCCATGGGGAGCTTCCAGATGGAAAAGGCTGCTGTGCCCAGGCAGCTCCAAGGGCACAGAAAGGAGGGTCTGGAGCACTGGATCTGTGCCAGTGCCACAGTCCTGGGCAGCAGCCAGCGAGCCCTGGGGGAACAGAGGGCACAGCACGAGGGACAGAACCAGGCAAGGGCAGAGACTGGAGAGAGCCAGAGCCAGGAGCAGGAACAGCTGCTCCATTGCACTCTTGGAGAAAGCTCTTGGCTGGTTTAAAGCGCTGAAAGGCCTGAAGGGCAGAGAGGAGGCCACAGCAAACAATGCTCCTCTTTGCACAGCCTCCCCTGTCCGTGTCCCAGAAGGAATTGGATGGACTGTGTTCTTCTCTCCGAGTCGTCTCATTCAGCATGAGCAGCTCAGCACCAGGAGCTGAAGGAGCTGAAGCCTCAGGCCACAGGAGCTGGGCAAGAGGAGACTTTCTGAGCAAAGTAATGCTGCTAACATGGATCTAGCTGAATTCAGCAGATGGAATAAATTGGATGGAATTATAGAATCTTTTCTGTTGGGAAAGCCCTCTGAGCTCACCCAGTGCAGCCGGTCACCCAGCAGTGCCAAGTCCAGCACTAAACCACGTCCCTGAAGTGCCAAGGCCTGGACACCAGCCCTGAGTGAGGCCTGGACAGCAGGCCCTGAGCCAAAGGTGGCCTCTGGATGAAGCTTCCCAAGCAAAGGTTATCTTTGTATCTGCTCCCTAATGAAATAGGCATGGTCATTAGCACTGTGATGGATGTATGCACTCCTTAGTGAAACATGTATTGACCTTTGTGTATTTAGAAGCCAGACAAGGCCATGAAATCTGACATCTGGCCTTGTTTGGGGCTGAATGGATCAAAGTCACCTCCTTGGTTCCTCCTTGGGGCCCTGGCCAGGCTTTGGGAGGGCCCCAAGAGGAGGATGAAACCAGATGTTGCCACACTAGCAGTGCTGTCAGTTTGTTCATTCAGCACTGTCAGAGCTGGGCCCTCTCCCAGCGGGGTTGGAGCCTCACCTGGGGCTGGAGGCACCTGCAGGAATTCCCAGTGCCCAGGAGTGGCTCTGCAGCCCTTGGCTGTGACAGCTTCCCCAGCTGCTGTGTGGATCTGGGGGATGGTAAAGGCTGAGGGTAAATGCTGCTGGATCTTTCTTAATCACTGCAGGCAATCTTTGGTGGGGATGATTGGGTGCATTGCTGAGCTGCTCCTTTTGGGATTCTTTGCTGCTCTGAACTGCAGGAAATGACACTGATTCCTTCAGTTGGAGTCTGTGTCTTTGGTGCTGACTTTGCCCACTGGTCAAACAAAACTGGCCCAGTCTGGCCAGATCCCAACCAAATGTCACTTGTTCAATGTAAATGTGAGGAATCAGTCCCATCAGAAATTCCCAGCTGGGAAGCCCTTCCCTGGAGTTCCCTGGCTCTGGAGTGGGCTGAGGTGGGAGCCCCGTGGGAGCAGTGGGGCAGTTGGTTAAAAGAAGCTGCACCCCTGGATGGCTTCAAATGCATCCAAAAATTGCACATGGAAAAGGAAAAGAACTTGTGGGTTTGGGCAGACAAAGATGAATTTGTTAAGAGTCCATTGGAAACAGCACCTTCAGAAGGAACAATGATTGTTGGAATGCTCCCACATGGAGCAACAGAAGAAGGTTTTAATCTTGAGCTCAGATGCATTTGTGCAAGTGAAATATTGATATATTGTATCACTGTATATGTATTTATAGTACAAGACATTGATATATATATATTTATATATGTTTTATATATTTTTTATATGTATCTATATTTCTATATGTCTATATCAATATCTATATAAAAATTATAATAATGTGAAATAGTGCTGACAATACTAATTTGGTAGCTTTGGCTGCTCAGGGATGTAACACTAAATACCCTACAGAACAGGATTGGCCAGGACCCTAATGTCAGTGGTCAACTTTGTGAGATTGTATACAATGAAAAAAGGAGGAAGGGAGGAAATTGGTGATTTTTACAGGGTTTGCTGACACTGTGATGCAGAGTGCTGTGTCTGTTCCTGTGAAAAATACAGTGATTAAGCCTGCAGGGTTTTTCATGTACCAGACTATGCACAAGCTGCAGGATTGGTTGAAAGTGTGAAGGGGTTGTGAAAAGAGCAGTTGAAAAAATGAGGAGATGGGAACCTTTGCCCATGGAGAACCCATCTCCCAGATGTGCTCCATGCCCTTAACAATGGCCCATGGGGAAATGGAAACCCCTGGCTGTGGCTGCCCCAATTTGCAAATCCAACCATGGGCAGTGAGACTTGGACTGCCTGGGAAATTGTTCTGGCTGGGATGGCCCTGGCAGGCCAGCCCAGAGGCTGCAGGGCTGGGCCTTCATGCATTGGAATTAATTGGGATAAATTCAAAGCAAATGAGAGCTATCAATACTGAAACAGGAATTCAGATTCCTCCAGGACACTTTGCTTTGGTAGCTGCTCCCTTGGAGCTTGGCCTTGCAAAGTGTTCATGTTATGGCAGGAGGAATTGATGCAGAATATCAAGGAGAAATTACAGTAATTCTGTTAAACAATAGTGCCCAGGATTGGATTATTCACCCCTGTGACAGGGTAGCACAATTATCAATATTGCAATTTTAAGGATTGTGAAAAAAGGAGATCCACCTCCAATCACCACCGTTTGTGGAGATGAAGGGTTTGGATGCAGCAGTCCTAATAATGGAGGCCAAATGGCCCTCCCAAGGCAGCTGAAGGAACAGCTCCTAGGAAAGACAATTCTGAGTCCTGAAACCTGGGCAGGAACAATGGGAATGTGTCTCTGCAGCCAAGGATTGTGTGTGAGAGCAAGGAGATCTGACAGGAGATTGTTTTACACATCCTGCCAGAACCAAATCTCCCTGTTTGTCCCAGGGGCCCCTTTGGAAAATGCTCTGACCCACGGGGCTCCATGTGAAGGCTGCTGTGACACTGAGGGACTTGCACAGGAATTCCATCCAGGAGCCTGGGTGCCCCTCAGGGACTGGGACCCGGCCCCTTCCAGCCAGAGGGGAAAGGGCCCCCAAGCCTTGTTAGCCACAGACAGCATGGTAAAGCTGAACAGCAAAGGGCCTCGGGGCATTATTCTGGAATTAACATGGTGCCAGCTCCATGGATAACATAATTCTTGTTCCTAACTCCAATGAGATTTGGAAAAAAGAATGAAAAATGGTGTCACTGAAGTACTACTGATGTCTGTAAGTTGTACCTTGACAGTCAACCAGAATCT